>VZSV01000036.1:4611995-4640739 GCA_013398735.1 Nothocercus julius
TTTAATACATATTTTTATGTGTGTATATATAATATCTGCTGGGAGGCGCACTGTAATTTTTGCATTAGGGCTATCAGTGCGGCGCGGTTGCGGCGGTGCCCGTCTGCTTGCGCACGGGACGCGTTTCCCTCGCAGCTTGCAATTAAGGTCTTTAAATATCCTCCAGGAGCCGCCGTTTTTCGTGGCTGGCCTCAGTAGCAGAAGTAACAGTTGACGGAAAGTTGTGTTTTCTTCCTGAAAACCCCTGCCCGGCAGCTTGCAACTTACCTAGCTCAAAAAAAAGCGCAGTTTTTGCGCTGAGTATCTGCTGCTTTGCTTGGGGCGATTCTTCTTGCTCTCATAACCCTGTGTTTCTTTCAAGGGCGCTGCCGGCCCCCGGGGACACCCCGTGAGTACCCGCTCCCTTGCGCTTGCACCTCCCCATGCTCCCTTCTGCCATGCAAGCACTGAACTCATTGCACACTTAATTTCCATTTATTCTTTACAGGGACCACCAGGACAAAAAGGAGAGAAGGTAATTCTAACGGGAGAGGGGCTGCGAGCGCAGACCGCGCTTGCTCCAGCTCCGTGCATTGAACTCTTGCTCGCCGTCCCCATCTCTCGCAGGGCCAGTGCGCCGAGTACCCGCACAGGGTGAGTCGCTCACGGTGCTGCCGCCCGCGTGGGTGGGAATGGGGATGGGCGGCCAGGCCCCGGGATGCGTCGGGATGCGCCGGCTCCGCAGCCCGGGGCGGGAGCTGGGCAGCGCGGCGACGGCGGGACGCAGCGCGAGCGGCTCCCGGAGCAGCCGGAGCGCCGGGAACGCGCGCGGCAGATGCCCTGGAAGGACATCGCTTGGAATGCGCGCGGGGGGAAGGGCGCTCTGCCCGCTTTCTGCCCGGCCTCTGGAGCTCGCCGAGCCGGGCGGAGGGGGGCCGGGACGCGAATAGCGGCTCAGCCGTGTTTATTTAAGAGAGCCGGGCTCACCGGATCGACGCGTTAGATCCCGGCTGGGGACAATGCCGGCAGAGGCGGTGGCCGGGGCTCCCGTTACAGCCCCCGCTGTCCCCGGCGCTCAAGGTGAAAGTCGCGGCGAGCCGGCACGCTCGGAGCCCACGGGCACCGGCCGCTCCCCCTTGGCTTTCCCGGGGAAGCCACGATGGGACGCGATCCTCCGCGTAGTGCCGGTGGGTGGCTCCCGGGATGCCCTGTGCTCCCGGTAATGCCCCGTGTCTTCCCCGTCCCTCAGGAATACCTAAGCACCACGCTCGCCGCGCTGCGCTCTAACCACATCCTTACGCTGAAGGTTGGTGGCGGCGGGAGGCTCCGGCGGGGCCGCGCGCGACGCAAGGGCGACGCAGGCCCGATCGCGCACGGGGCACTTCGGCACCGTCACCCCTCGCAGGGCGCGCTCGCCCCAAAGGCCTCATCCCGCCTCTCGCTCTGTCCTCACTCGCATCCTGCTCGGGAGCGCCGGGGCTCGCAGGGCTGCCCGGCGCGGGCGCCCTTTTCACCGCAATCTCTCCGTCCCCCTCTTTCTCTCCGCCCTGGCTGCTCTCTGGCTCTTGGTGTCCTCCTTTGCGCCGCGACCTCCCGGCTGGCTCTCCTTCAGCTGCTGCCTCTCCTCAATTCGGTGCGCCTGGCTCCTCCTCCGGTCATAAAGAGACGCACTTTCCAGGTAGACCTCTCCTCCGCACCGCCCGCGCTCCACGCTAAGCAGCTTGCGACCCCCTTTCCTCCCCGGCGGAGAGGTTTCCAAGAGGTTCCAGCAGAGCCAGGGGTGCGGGAAACGTGGCTAAAGAATAACGCGGGGAAGCCGGTTCCCCAAAACGAGCAGCGGCGCTGGAGGCGCTTGGGCAAGCGCGTCCGAGAGAGCCGCGAAGTCGCACCAGGTCTTTGTGCGCACGCGTTGATCTGGGCTGGCCAGGGCCGCGGCTCGTGTTTAGTTTGGCATGTTCTCCGCAGTCGAGGTGCCCGCTCCCTGCCTAGCACTGTGCAAAATTCCCAAGGCTGAGGAAGCGCAACCCGGCCCTGCTGAACGGATCCGGGAGCGAGCCGGGGGACTAACTAGCTGCTGCTGAGCAGGACTGAGAAATAGTTGGAGCTCGAGGCTAAAAATACCGTCTGACACGTGCTGAAAACGCCGCCTGCCCTGCCCTCTCCACTTACCACGTCCGCAAGGCCGCGGTGCCGGCGCGCCGGCGTCGCCCGGTATTCCAGCGGGTGCTTCCCGGGCGCGCCCTCCGCGTGCGGAGGAGCCGGTGCGGAACGGGCTCGCTCCGCTCTGCGCGAGCTCCGGAGCGGCCGCGACACTCGTGCTCCCTTCCCTCAGTTTTGCGGCGCTTCTGCCTCGGGCCCCCGGCAAGACCGAGGGCGCGTGGTGCGGGGGGAGCCGGCGGGCGCTGGCTCAGGGCGCGCTCTGCCCCGCTCTTGGAAACCTCTCCGCGCGCTCGCGCGAGCTTCGCTGCTGCCCCGGCTGCTGCGTGGGGCCCGCCTGGCTCTGCCCACCGTAACCCCTTCTTTCTCCGCCGCCGCAGGGAGAGCAAGGACAAGCGGGAATACAAGGTCCTCCGGGACCTCCCGGCCCGCCAGGGCCCGCCGGACCCGAGGGCGCCCCAGGACAGCCCGGGCCACCTGTAAGTGCCTATAAAAGTGGGGAACAAAAAGCCTTGGCGCTTCCCACCTCGGCGCTTCTCTGACAGGGCTCCCCTTTGCACTAGGGCAGAGCGGGCGAAGCCGGGAAGCCGGGCAGAGACGGAGAGGTAGGTCCCGGGCACGGATCGCGCCCGCCGGCACGCGGAGCGGCGGCACACGCTCGGGCTCGCCGTCGCGCCCGTGCACGCGGCGCTCACGGGGCGCTCTGCCGACCGCCGCGTCTCTTCCGCCCGCAGGGCTCACCTGGGCCTCCCGGAGCCAAGGTGAGACAGCGGAGCGGCCCGGGCGCGGGGGGCAGGCGAGGCAGCGGGAGGCTCCGCGGGGCCAAGCGGGTGGCCCGTGGGCTGGCTGCTCTGAGCAGGAGGTTTCTGTGGCCCCTGGCACTGCTCTGGGGCAGAGCACGGGTGCTTGGGTGTCTCGGGCCAAGGCTCCTTCTCACTTGCCTGTCGCCCTTTGCAGGGAGACCCCGGGGCGCAGGGCTACCCTGGCAGGAAGGTAAGGGAGGCTCCGCGCGCTCGGGGGGAGGCGGCGGGCGCTCTGCTCCACGGCGCGCTTGCGTGGCCGGCCAGTCCCCAAGACACATCCCCGCGGCACCCCCTGCGCGCAGCCAGCGAGGGGCAGGATCCGGCCCGCGTCCCGGCTCTTCCCGTGCGCTCCGCGCTGCCGTCGCTCGCTCTGCCCCTCGCTGCTCTGCCCACCCGGATTTCTCCTTACGCTCACTGTGCCTCTCCGTTTCCTCTCTCTCTCCCTCCCGGGGCAGGGTGAAAAAGGGGAGCCGGGCATAAAGGTAGGCGTGATAAAGCCGGCTCGTGCGGCGCGGAGCGCGGGGAAGGGGCGCGCGAGGGCCGTTCCGCGGAGTCCGCGTCTGCGCTCCCGAAGAGCCGCGAGCCGGCGCGCCAAACCGGGGCGATAGAAGTGGCCCTCATCCGTCCGGGGGAATTTGTTCCTTACCAAAGGCGTTTCTCCGGCTCTGAAGCTCGCTAGGGATTTGTTGCCTCCCTCCGTTTGCTCAGATGGGCTGGGGTTTCCTCATAAGATCTGGCGGGCTGACGCATCAAATCCCCTCCAACTCTGCAGCTCAGGCTGAGGTTTGGCACTGGCCTCCTCTGTCTCCCTTTCTGGATCCTTTTTGCAGGCTCATATGGTCTCTGCCCAGATGTTGTCTATTTGGCTGAAATTTACTGTGCCCATATACTTAAAACATATTACTCAACGTAGACTGTGCTTAAAACATTACAACATTGGCAAGCGTTCCCGATAGAGCCTATTGAGTCACGCCGTACGTTCCCAACATCAGGGGAAAAGACTGGCTCTGTAATATTTTGAGAGGCATTAACAGTGACATATGTATTTCAGGCATTTAGTATGTGGCATGCAACTTATTTGTTGTGTAGCATATTCGGGCCGTGTTTTTCCCATCTGGGTGGATTGCTGGTTGAAAAGGCTCCTTCAGAGATTCACTGGGATGCGTTAGAGTGAGTTTCAAGAGACGTCTGTGGGGGACGTAGGCTTGGGGTTAATAGTTGACTATCATGCAGTTGAGTTCCCGCAAGAAAATGGTATTCCCTTAGAAGGTGTGTGTTGCACGAGAAGTTCAAGGATTCCCAGCTTGATGTGGGGGTAATTTGTGTCGATAAAAGCAGAACTGCACCCAGAACCAATGTATTTGGGGAGCTACGAATTTCCTGCAGCTGTCTCAAGAGCTAGGCACTCTTGTGTTAAGCTGATCTGGAAAAATGAAGTTGGGATACGGATCTCGGAGAGAGGAGAGGCTGGAAGAAGCCTACATCCCACCCCTGCTCGCATTCCCATGCTTCGTGGCAGCCGACGGCTGCGCCGGCTGCGCCCACGTACGAGGACTCATCAGGCCTTGACTCACCCGCTGGAATTAGAACCGAAATTCCCTCTTTGCAATCAGGAGAAAAGCAAACCCTCCGGTTATATGGGTTAGACTCTACCCCTCTTTATCCGGAGAAGGCCAGGCCAGATGCTGCAGCCGCGTCGGAGCTTGGCGCTTGGTAGAGACCCTCTCGGCCCTTGTGGCCACCGTGTGTTGGCCTCCACCTGCCTTCCATCAGGGTCATTAGACAGCTTGCACAGGCCATTTAGATTATAACGCCGGTCAGTATTTTGCAAAATACAGTAAATAATCCAAATTATAGAGGCAGGCCTTGGGTTTTGCATTTTTTCCCCAAAGATGTTTGCTCATCTCGCAGCCTGGAGGTTGAGCAGCTCTGACCCCGATATCCCGGGGAATATTGTAGCACAGGATGTGGTGGCGGGGGGTAAGGACTGTTGTTCCGTTCCAGCTCTGTCGCTTGCCTGTTTTGTGACCCCTTTTCTTTGCCAGCCTTGTCCCTGATGGGCCCTTGTCACCTCTGTAGGATTTGTCGAGCGCGCTGCGTAGCTGCTGTATCGTGTTATCGCAGTGAACTTGCCAGAAAAGAGACCTTTTTAACTCTCACCGTCTAACTCATGTCATATCTGTTGCTTTCTTTCTTTCCTGTGTTTCTCGCTGCGCTTCCAGGGGGAGAGAGGCATGCCGGGGCTGCCGGGAAGACACGGCGCTAAGGTACCGTGCAAGCAACGGGTGCCCTTCGTCTGCCTGCTCCCTCCTCTCGGCTGCCCCGGTGCTCGAGCGTCGCCGGGGCTTATGTGCGTGCGTGTTGGCCGATGACTCGCCGTGCCTGGATATTCTTTCCGCTTCCAAAATGCAAAATACAGGGGGCAAAATATATTTATCCGCAAAATGTGGAATATATTTACCGCGGGGATGGCGGGGGGAGAGCTGCTGATTCACAAGCCGCATGCTTCATCCGCGGCTGCCCCGCGGCCTCGGGCTCTAGCGCTTTATGCTGGCGAGAGCAGCCGATCTCCGACGTTTCCAGCGGATCGGCATTCGTGGCGTTTTGTGGATTTTGCGGTGCGGCGTGTGCGTTAGTCTGGAGCACCAGAAAACAACGTCGTCTGTGTTCGCTGCCACCGTAAAGCCAAAGAGCGAGGAGCAGGGACCCCAGATGTACCGCGACAGCCTAACCCAAGCCACCCTCTGCACATAATCCCTCCCGTGACTCTGGCCCGTGCACACTAAAACCTACTGACCTCTGCGACGTTCTGGAATGCGTTTTTCCGCCCTTTTATTGCATAGAATCCCTGATGTCCATCTTCTGTCCTTGTGTTTTTTAGCTTTGTCCCCGATTTCTGTCTCAGAAAGCTGAGAGGTATGATCCTGCTGCTCCCTAGCTCCCCACTCCTCCCGGTTTGATCTCCTCCAAGCTCTTCTCACTCTGAACTTGGCTCCTGCCCCTCTCCACGACACCCCAACCCGCCTTCTAACACCACTTCACCTCTCCCCCATCCCTTTCCCTAGACTCCCGTTGGCCCTCACATGCGCTTTGGTACCTGGACCCCTTCCCAGGACCTAACCAGTACTAACCCCGGGCGCTCAGAGAGATCTCAGAGAAAAGGGTCGATGTCCAAGCGCTGCCTCTTGTCCCCGTGGGAGCACCTGTCCCCGGGGGCCTCGGATAGCAGGGGCAGGCTGGATTCCTGGCTCTCGTGACGGCGGCTTGCTCTGCCCTGCGGAACTGGCTGCACGTGAATTGCATCGCTTGGATGTGGTTGTGCTGTTCTGCGAGTGTTGGTTTAGTTATTTAATATCCCCCCCCCATCGCGGTTGGCTTCCGAGCTCTTCGGCAACCGCTTGCCTGTGAGATTTGTCTTCTGTGATGAGCACGGAAGGAGAAGAGTAGCGAGACCAAGGCCCCGGCGCTCCCTGGGACGCTTGGCTCCGTGCGTGCGGGATGCAGCGCCCTCCTGGGCAGCTGGTCCTCGGTCTGTGTCCTTGCACTCCCCTGTTTTTCGGTGCTCTTGTGCTTGTCCGCCTTGGCTTGGCTCTCAGGCTAAATTGGGCTGGGGAACTCTGCTCTTCCTGGCTGGGTTGGGCTTTCCGGGAAGCGGAGCCACTGCCATAGGTGAAGCAGCGGACCGGGAATGGTGGATGAGTGCCGTGTAAGACTTCCACCGGGCTTCCTAAGGGGGAAAAGATGTGGATTTTTGCTTCTGTAGCTCCACCTGGCTGATAGTGTCTTGTAAAGCACGCGCTTGTGTCCGCCGCGTTTCCAACGAGGTCTTCTCGTCTCTCCCTCTCTGCTAGGGCGCCGCTGGCGTGGCTGCTCCGGGCGTGAAGGTCAGTCTTTCCCCTCCGCCGTGCGCCTGGGGCCAGGGGAGCAGGGCCACGGGGAGCCCTGTGGCCACTGAGGGGGTCAGAAGCTGCGGGAGGGGCTGGAGATACCAATGAGATGGGCAGTGAGAGCAAAACCTGCGCTCCTCCATCCCCTCTTGCTGACCCATGCCCTCTTTTCCTCACCAGGGCGAGCCGGGGACTCCAGGAGAAAAGGTACCCTTGGAAAGCGCTGGCGCTCCGCGCGCGCTTGTGTTGCGCTCATGCTCCTTCCCTCCCTAGCAAGCCCTGCCAGCGCCAGTCAAAAGCCCCATGGTGTGTAGGGATGTCCCCTCCGGCCCCACCTTGACCCTCTCTGCCTCCAAGTTCTTCCATGGCACCGGAGCCCCACGGGACAGGGTGAGGGCTGTCCTTCCATCAGGCACCGCGCGCGCCGTCCCGTGGTGCCCCTCTGCTCACCAGCCGTCCCCCCGTCCCAGCGCAGAGCTCCCGCGGCAGGCAGAGTGCCAAAACTCCCCTCCGCACGCAGCCGGCTCGCTTGCGGGACAGCTGGCTCCTCTTGCTTGAGCCTTTCGGGGTTATGTTACTGCTGTGTAACAGGCGTCTTCTCTGTCTCTCTTCTTCCCAACCAAGGGAGAGCCTGGAGTCCCCGGGAGGATGGGCCCCCCAGGTTTGCCGGGGAAGAGGGGGCAGCGGGTAGGACGCTGCGTGTTTGGGCTCGGTGTCTTGGTGCCCTGCGAGTGGGCACCGCGTTGGGTTGTGTTGCGTTGGGTTGTGTTGCATTGGGTTGCATTGCGTTGAATTCCTTTGGAAATCTGCTGCTTTCGGGCAGCATGGGCTGTTTTCCCCGATTTCCACTGTTTCTGTGAAGCCCCTATGGGCACTTGCACTAAGCTGCTCCTTGGGCAAGCACGCGGAGCCTGGAGTTTGGAGCAGGAAACATGCTTGCGTAGGTGAGGGAAAGGAGATCTGAGCCAGGAGCGCTCCAGTGGGCAGCTGGGGCTGCGGCTCGAGCAAGGGGTATGGATCCCTTTCCCACTTTCCCATTTCGGGGGGACATCTCCTGAGGTGTCACCTGGTGAAGGAGCAGGCATGGCTAACGGAGCGCCCTTCCCGTTGCAGGGGGAGCCAGGAGCACCTGGAGAGCGGGGACCCGCGGGCCCACGGGTAGGTGCCCCTTTGCAAAGGCTGGAAGAGCTTTGGTCCTTCAAGGCGGGGACGTCGTCTAAGAATCGCAGGAGGACGTGAATGGTTATGGAGATGGGGCCAAGTCAAGCCCTCACTGGGGGGTTGATCTTTTTCAGGGCCCCAAAGGAGAGCCTGGGAAGGATGAAATGATGGACTATGACGGCAACATCAGTGAAGCTCTGCAGGTGAGGAGCTGCCCCCCTGCCCTGCACCGTGGGGCTCTTCCATGCCCCAGGGGGTGCTGGAAACCAGGAGTGCTGGAAAGTGCTCGGCTGCTCTGCAGTGATTTGTTTTGTAGCCTCCTTGCTTGTCTGAATGTGTTTATTAATGGAAAACCAACCAATTACCAGGTCTGGGGAAAAGCTGTTTTCAAATGGTTGTGTCTCTCTCTCCCTCTCTCTTTTTTTTTTTTTCTCCCCGATCTTTATTTATTTATTTTTGTTCTTTTTAGGAAATACGAACTTTGGCCCTGATGGTAAGTGCTTAGCCGAGCGCTTTGAGTTTTAAGCAAGAAACTGGGTGCTCCTCCTAGGCAGATGGCCTCACGGTTTTGGTGCTACAAGAACATCCGCCTTTCGCTGCTGCGAGCTAAAGCAAGAGGGGGTGACCAAAGTGAGGAAAGAGGATGCTTTGCAAAAAAACTTGTGTTAGTGACCCATGGTGGACACTTGCTGTGAAAGGAGGTGAGGGCATCGCAACGTGTTGCGGTTCCCTTTAAACTCAGAGGAGCTGTTTGGTTTCAAACAAGAAAATAATAGATGCCCTGGCCACTGTGCAAATGATTCCTTTTACATTTTATTTATTCTTTTTAGGGACCCCCAGGACTCCCAGGTGTGGCTGGGCCTCCAGGGCCACCAGGACAGAAGGTATTTGCTTGAATACCCAGGGGCAGGAAGAGCTGTTGCTGACTATTTCAGTAATGCCTCCCCATCATCCCATGGCCAAGCAGAAGCAGCCAGAGTTTCAAAGTGCCAAAATATGATTTTGTGCTTCAGGGTGAAATTGGTTTGCCGGGTCCTCCAGGCCACGATGGAGAGAAGGTAAGACGAGGTGTCTCTGTGGATTATCCTTCCCTCTGTGGTGGTGTCCGCAGTAAGAGTGTCCGTCTGCTTTTGCAAGATGTTGCCCAGTTGCTCTTCTCTTTTGCTCTGGAAAAATGAGCGTTCAAGGTTTAGCCGAGTCCTAGCCTGTAAGGAGCAGCTGGGATGGCAGGATAAATCCCTTGGATGGGCAGCGAGAAGGGCTCTGGGGACAGGGAGGAACTCTGCACGTCTAGTGCTCTTCTCGCCCACAAAAGCCTCACTCTGTCCCATGGATATCTCCTAGGGACCACGAGGCAAGCCAGGAGAAACGGGCCCCCCTGGCCCTCACGGACTGCCGGGACGGGATGGGCCGCCTGGAATAAAGGGAGAAGCGGGACGTGTTGGAGAAAAGGGGGAGAGAGGAGAGCCCGGACAAACCGGCTTACCTGTGAGTGCGTCTGGTTAGCGACGTCTCTTGCGTTTGCCTGGTGCAGTCCTGCGAGAAACACAAATCTCTCTTGGTCCATAGGGTCTGGATGGCCCAGCTGGAGAGAAGGGAGAACGAGGTGACCAAGGGATGCCAGGACCATCGGGATTGCCAGGTCCCACCGGACTTCCAGGACTGACAGTAAGAGTGAAAAAGGTTGAACTTCCACACCGGGCAAAGAGAAAAGAGCGCAGGGCGAAAAACACAAGCGGATGTTTCTCAAAGTGCCGAGTGCCTGGGCAGGCTCGGACTCCTATCCAGGAGTGCCTTAGAGTCAGGATACCCGTGACTGTGCATGACTGACCCACGAGCTCGGGTCTCCGTCGGCAGGCAAGGAGCGCACACAAGCTGAGCTCCTGGTGCTCTCCGGAGCACCCGCATGGCTAAGTCAGCGGGAATGCTACTAGTTTCCCACTCCTGCTGCGGGGAATTGCTGCTCCATGGCGTACGGGTGGGGTCCTGGTGGAGGGAGGCTCTGGAGTGTGGCTGGTGGTGACACGGTCCGTTGTGCGCAGGGAGAGAAGGGAGAAGCCGGGCAGCGTGGCGAGAAAGGATATCCTGGAGAATCGGTAGGTCACCTTTTGTGTTTTCCTTCTGCAGTCTTGGTGGCTGGGGAGGGATGGTTTGGCAGCAGGGCCACATCCCACCCTCTTACGATGCATGAGCCGGGTCACGAGCACAGGAAGCGTCATCGCGTGCGACAGAGTTGGCAACCGTCCTTAGCTCCTGATGTCCTCATTTTTCCATTATACAAGAGCAATCTAGATCAGTGACTTCTATCAGACAACGACTTCTCTTCCATTGCTTTTCAGATACCGGGCCCCCCTGGACCCCAAGGCCCACCGGGACCTCCAGTAAGTTTTGAGTGACTCATCTGAGGAGCAAGGCACTGGGATGCAGTGGGAAGTGTTTGGGGAGGGTGTTGGCTAGAGGTGACCACTGGAGGCACTGTAGGGTTCAAGTAGGAATAGGCTTGGTACCAAATTTCCAAGCTGCACCTCAGGGTAGGTCAGAGCTATGACGGTCTGTGGAGGTAAAGAGAGAAGGTTGTGTTAGAGCCTGAGATGAAAGGGAAGGCTGTAGAGAGACGGGATGGATGGGATTAACGGGATCAACTGCAAAAATGGTTGTAATAGCAAGCCTGGCGCGTCTCCAGGTTGTTCTTGGCAAGAGCTTCCTTGTTACCAGAGCAGAACAGTACGTGAAGTGCCGTTACGCAAAGCAAAAGGCCTTTGGGCTGAGCGATTGTATTGCTTGGTGACCAGGGATGCCTGGGGTTTAAAACATGCCCTCAAACGTTCCTCCGTATCTTATTTCTCATCCCGAACACAGGGTCTTCAGGGCTTTCCAGGACCGAAGGTAAGGCTGTAAGATGTTGCGTAGTGATACTTTATTAGATATCCCAAATGCTATCATGCCTTCCAGCAACAATTTTCAAGCTCTCAGGTGTGATTTTTCTTTCCTTGTTGGTGAGGCAACAAAAACCTTCTGAATATCTTCTAAGGGAAGAAATGGATTGGCAGCACTCATTTTAGGATCAAGGGAAATGGTCATTCTCTCCTGTTTTGACCCAGAGCACTGGGAAGCCACTGCCCCTTGGCTAGGGTCTGTGCAGTGGGAAGGAAAAGCCTGTCGTGCAATCCCCCAAAACCCTGAGCTCTGTCTTAAAACTGGCCAAGTCTTAAATGCTGTAAATTCTACTGGAAAACCACTCAAGAACTTTGCTGTTGTTGGTGACCAGAGACTTTCTAATCTCTGTCCATGCGCGTTGCTTAGCCTGCACCAACAGTTTGTCTGCAGTAAATATGAGCACACAGAGATCCAAAACTGGGTGGAAATTTTCAGGCAGTTCTGCATTTTTCCTGCTCCATTCTCAGCAAAGCTAGGAAGGCACTTGTGCAACGAGCAAGACGTTTGTGCAACGAGCAAGACGTTTGTGCAACGAGCAAGACGTTTGTGCAACGAGCAAGACGGTAGCTCTTCTGGCCAGGCTTGGCACACGGCTGCCCGCGCTACCTAGGTGCTACTGAGCACGAGATACGTATTTTGATGCCTCTCTTCTCGAGGTGCTGACTACACACGCAGCTACAGGCCTTGCTAGTCTGTAACTCGCGAGCCGCTGGTGTCTGCGGAACTTGTGCAAGACACGCTCGTCTTCAGGGCGTGCGCCGAGGAAGCGGGTGAAAGTTTGGTGCAGCATGGACGGGATTAGGGATGGAGAAGTCCTGCGCCAACTCCTTCGGAAGGAACTTTGGGATGATTACAACATTTTGGTTTTATCAAAATGTAACATTTTGTTTCTATTGCCCTACAGTTTACAGTCTAGAATTTAAAAAAAAAAAAGAAAAAAAAATGTATATATATATAAATATATATATATACTATTGCAAAAAGGGAAGAGGGAAATACTTTTTTGCCCAGAATTTGAAATGGATGGCAGTGCTGTGAAAGAAGCCGCTTTCTTTCTGGGCGAGATCTCAGCGTGACTTTTCCGCAAGGCTTTGAGACACTTGTCATTCGTTTCCAACGGACCCCCCTTGCAGAACCACCCCACGGGAGACGATTTCCCCCGACTTTAGCACGGATATTGCGGTGTTCTCTGCGCCGCGGCGGCGCGCTCGGGACGGAGCAAGGCCCGTTATATAAGCAGTGAGTTTATCTTCTCCTCCCTCCTTCCTTTAGGGGGAAGTGGGGATCGATGGAGCGAAAGGAGAGAAGGGTGCCCAGGGTGAAAAAGGAGACAGAGGGCCACTGGGATTACCCGTAAGTACCCAGGAAGCGGGCGGCGCTTTGCGAGCCGAGCTCGCAGCCGTTGTAAACGGATCCCTCGACACGAGGCACGCACGGGCATTTGATAGGCAAAGGCAAGAGAAAGAGACGGTCCATAAATAACCGCGCAGGCATGTGCAGTCGCGCGGGCCCGGGGCTGCTGCAGCGCTCGGCTCGGCTCCGCAAGGAGGGGTTTCGGCAGAGCCGGAGCGAGCGATGGGGACCGCGGTGCCCCCGGCCGCTCTGGCAGCCCCCAGGTTTTTCTCCGTCCATCGAAAGCACCGCGGGCAAAGCCCCCGTCCTGCGCTCTGTGTGGCTTTGTCCTCGCTGTTGGCCTTCGATCGCCCCGGCCCCCTGCCCCTGGATTTGGCTGAAGCGTGCGTGCCTCTGTTTATAACCCCGTTTTGTTTTTTCAGTTGTGTTTATTATAGCAGCCATATAGGAGGGCCTGGGCATGTTTCATCCGGCCCTAGTTGCTCTGCTGAGCTCTGGCAGAAGATGCAAATTAAAAGCTTTCCGCGTAAACAACTGCTCCCTGCAGCCTCTGTGTTACGGGGACAGCACGAGCCGGTCCCGGGGACCATCTGAGCAAAAGATGCCCCGGGTTTGGCGTTCCCATCCTGCCTATGCTCCCTCTGCCGGCGGCTGCCGGAGAGGAAGGCGGCGCTGCAAGGCTGGACCTGCTCCCATGCATCCCTAAGGATGCGGATCACCTGCGGATGCGGAAGCTCAGGCCGCCTGTCCCAGCTGGAGGGCTTGCTGGTTGCTTATTGCGAGTGTGTGTGTGTGTGGCTCGAGCCACCGCTTCACCCACGTCCCCTCCCATCTCCTCCCCGTCCCTCCTGGCCCTTTCCTGTGTTTTGTTAACCCTCGTGTCTGCCCAGGGTGCCTCGGGTTTGGACGGCAGGCCCGGACCGCCGGTGAGTCCCATTTCTCCGTTCCCCCCGTGGTCTCCCCCGCAGCGCTGCACTTCGTCCTGTCTCTCCCGCCGCAGTCTCGTCTACGCCAGGAATGCCCCTCTTGGGCTTAGTAACCTCCGTGCGCTTTGTCCCGCGAGCAGAGAGAGCCCGTGGGGCTGCGTCCCGTAAGGACCAGGAGGCAGCCTGGGATTGCGGCACGTGGGCAGGGAGGCGATGGGAGACGCTACCTAATACAGAGCGCTCCAAGCTCACGGGTGTCTCTGCAGGGTGGGATGCGCCTGAATCCGCCCTTGAGGCGTAGCGACCCTTTCCTGAGCTTTTTTCACCGTCTGCTTTAGAGACGAGCTTTGTCGGGGCTCGCTTCTTAAAGCCCGAGCACGTCATGGTGCCGCTAGGATATTTGCCATTTGTGTCAGAGTGAGCTGAAGGACTGGCTTTTCGTGTCAGCGTGGCCGAGAGCCTGGCGCAGCGGCATCAACGGCAGAAAGGGAACGGGGCTGGGGAGCGGGCGATGCCGCTCCGGGTTTGCCTCTGCCTCCGTACGCGCCCGCGTTCGCCTTGGCCGCGCGGCGTCTTCCAACCCGCGTGACGGGCTGCCTGCCACCCAGTAATGCACGTTCGTTCATTTTGGGCTCACCTTGTCTTTTCCTCGAGGAGCTGCTCTGTCTCGTGCCTATAAGGAGGTCCCAGAATAATAATAATGAAAAAAGGCCTGATGTGTTTTTCTTCATACCATTTCAGGGTACTCCAGGACCAATTGGGGTTTCGGGGCCAGCGGGACCAAAAGGGGAAAGGGTGAGTTAGCTTAAAAACTCACCGTAGCTTTCTGAAACTTCTCTGAAGATAACACAGCCCCTAGGTCTTTTCAGGAGCTGGGATTTCTCCCTCCTTAAGCATGGAGAAAAAGCAAAGGCCCAGCTGAGGGTCCTAAGTATCTTGTTCCTGGGCTTTGAAAGGGATGTCTTTACATTTCTTCTATAACACCGCAGCAGTCCTTGCTGTGCTGTCTGTCTATACGGCGCGGGATTTTAATGATTTCTACTCTTTTGTCTCCATTTCAGGGCAGTAAAGGAGACCCCGGAGTTGTAGGACCAATGGGGCCAGCAGGGCTTCCCGTAAGTACCGGGCGCGCTCGGGATTTCTTTCACTTCCAACACTTTCCTCCTCCCGTGTCCGACATCCTGAGGGGCTGCTGAAATCTGGCACTTGTGCCTTGGGTAGGTAGTTCTTACAACCCAAACGAGGAGCTTCGCTTCCCTAGGGGAGCATCAGGAAGGTCTGCGTAGCTCCAGGGCAGTGCCTCAGGATGAGAGGGATGCAGCTGACAGGGTGAAATCTGATTCATCTCAGTCCTCATGCCGTCAGGAGAAGTTGTGTGGGGCTCCCAGGATGCATATTTTAACCAGAATTGCAGGAAAAGGTTTTTTGTTGTTTGTTTTTTAACCTAAAGCAATTGATACTGATGGAAATAGCAGGCCAATGCTGAGCAAATTCTTCTTACTCATTGGGCATACGACAAGACCTGTGTGTTTTAAAAACCGACTCTCCTCTTGCTGATGTGTTTCAGGGTTTACAAGGTCTACCTGGTGACAAAGGAACCCGGGTAAGCGACCAGGCCAACTCTCTCCTTTTGCTTACTAACGTTTCTCTGCAGTGGTAAAGTGGTTGATTTCTGAGCAACCTGATGATAGTCAGCATGTAGTTCGGTCTGCTAAACCTTCATATAAGGAACTTTACAACCTTGTAGTGCATAAGGTGATACCTGCAGTTCATATCATCATCTAGGACATCCTGGTCCGTCTGCCTGAAAGATGCAGAGGGATTTGCTGGTGTGTTTGCTGTTGCCTTAGCTCTCTTCTCACTGCAGCACGGCTCTTCATGGGCAGCCGAGTTAGGCCAGCGTGGTGGGTTTTAGGAAATCCTTCTTATCTGTGCGAGGATTCCCCTGAGAATCAATCGAGGTGGAAGCAGCAAATCCTGTCGCCTTGCTCTTAAATTCCCCCTAAAGTCTGGCCTCTAGCAAATGATCTTCCAGAGAATTTGGAAGATGGAAATTTGGACAAGACAAATTAATTTCATATATCCTAAAGAGTCAGAAGTGAAGTCTCCTCAGGCTTTGCCCTAGATGGATGTGACTGATGAAGAGCTGGGTTCCCCTGGGGCAACCAGTAATGTGAACGGCTGCATTTATCACCTGTGTTATAAAAAGATAAATAAGACCCAAGCATGCATTTAAGCACCTTGCTTTTCCATCAGGCTTTCAACAACCTGCAAGGAGTTTCTTGTTTGTTAAAGCTCTGATTCTTTTTGATAACAACAGTTGAGACATATCGTTGGATCTAATTTATATTTGCAAATATAAATGGCTTCTTCAGGTTTATAGTTGCTAGGCTATAGCTGTATAAATATGTCCAGCGGTTCAATATAATACACGTATGTGCATGTCCTGATATGCACATATGCATGTATAGTTTCTCTTCATAAGACTCTGGTATCACCTAAATTTATCTGAAAATGTAAAGTTTTATGGTGCATGTGCACATGCAGTGATTTCATGATGTGAATTTATGTGATTGTTTTTTTTTATACATATATATAATATATATACATATAATGAATAGCTTTCTGTCCTTACCACCTGCAATGTATTTCTGATCTTACTCTGCACAGATGGGCAGTTTTGAAAAGCAGTAGCCAATGGGCATCTTAAACTAGGGGAGAAAGGTCCAGATGTCATGGTAGTTGCAAAGTTCTCCCCTTTTTTAATCATTCCATTTCTGGCTTTGCTTCTTAACTTCCTCTTTGGTGTATTTAGCGGTGTGTTGCTTTGCTTTCCTTGTGTGGCTTCCAAGTAGAAATTAACCTTAAAGGAGTTTCTCGGCTTTTTCGGTCGGTCTTTCAGCTGGGTACCTGCAGGAGGAGAAGGGTCTCCGGCTGGCTGCAGGGGGCCAGCAGGATTGCCCTGGGCTCTCCCATAAAAGCCAGTGGAAAGCAGGCTGTGCGGCCCTCGGGAATCCCGGTTATCCCGGTGGAAACGAGGAGCTGCTCCACGGCGTGGCCGTGGGAGCAGCCGGCCTTTGGGCAACCCAGCTGAAAAAGGCGGGTCTCGAGCCGATGTCTTCACTCTTGTTGGAATTCCTGCATTTTTCTCTCGTGTGTGTTTGTGTGTGTCTTCCTTGCTCCTACAGGTCCACCTTTGTCCCCCTTATCCCCCGCTCCTCTTCTGCCTCTCTTCCCGGTTCCTTCCTGCTCCCTGCAGAGCAACCCACGCCGCCTTTTCCTGGATTATCCTTTGTGCTCCAGTGCTTGGCTCTGGGTGATTTCTCCTCATTTCCTCTCCCATCCATTTCTCTCGCCAGCTTTCAGTTTAGCATATTTATTTTTCAAAGAAAAGAAACAGCAACCTGTGCTGCCTGAGTCCTTAATTCCTTTAACCTTCCCCCCAGGACCCTCAATTCAGCTCCTTGCCCAGCCGCCCCTTTCCCTGTTTTACGCTCAGCATCTTTAAGCTCCTCTATGTCAATGTCACGCAGTGAGCTTGGGTATAGATATAGGGTAACTACCCGACCGTAGCCTGCCCGGGCCCTGTGCCGGGCGTTGATTAAGCCAAGAGCCCATGACCCCAAGAGCCCATCGGCTTTAGCAATGACTAGTGTTTCCATGGCCAAGTGAAGGCCGGTAGCTCCATGCAGGGCTTTCTCTTAAGAGCATCTTGAATGAACACAGGTTTCTCTCTTTTTAAGATGTTTCCTAAATGTTTATCATATGATTTTTTTCTTAAACTATCGCTGACACGTGTTTGAAATGGATGATCCTAAAGCTTTTGTATGTTCTCTTTTTCTTGGACCGAACTATTATTTACAGGGGGAGAGGGGCAAGAAAGGCTCTAGAGGGTCTAAAGGGGATAAGGGAGACCAAGGAGCGCCTGGATTAGATGCACCCTGCCCGTTGGTATGTTCTGTTTTATCTAACGTCTTGCTGGCTCTGCCTAGCTGCGAGTCGCGGCTCTTCTCCGGAAGCCTTTGGTGTCGTCGCGTCTACGAAACGCGGCGAAACCCGAGCGCTCTGAGTGACGCAGGGCACTGCGGCCACGGTACCCGAAGGGAAACGAGTCTCTGGCGCTCGCATGGGGTGTATTTCTGCCCGGATTTGTCTATAGGCGTAGGCAAAAGAGGTTTTTGCCTGAGCTCCTAAGCGGCAGTGAGCGCGCTGCAAAGAAATCCGCAGCGCGGCCACAAATCCCAGGCGGATTTGTGCACCGTGCATCCAGAAACGCAGCGTCCGGCCTTCCCTGCGGGGCCGGGGATGCCCCGGAAAAACGGGAAGGAACCTGCCGCTTCTGCAGAGGAGCCCAAAGCAGCGGCCACCTGTACGCTGGGTCCGTGGCCGGGGTGCCCTGGGCCGGTGCCGGGAGGCGACGGCGCCTCTCCGGACGCGGCTGGCGTTGACCCGAGTAACGACCGTGGTTGATTTCACGAACAGGGCCTCCGAGGCTTTAAAGGCGAGAAGGGGGAGCCGGGGTTGCCCGGGCTCGACGGGCTGGATGCCCCGTGCCCGTTGGTATGGCGCACCGTCCCTTTCCTGCATGCTCCGCTTGCCTTGGCTCCCGGCGGACGCCTGGCGCTCCCTTCCCTGCTCGTCCCTGTCTATCCTTCCCGCGCTCGCGGACGGTGCCTGCCCGCACTAGACCAATGCATGACCAGCTGTCCCTGCAGTGGGCTAAAAATCCTTACGGATTCGCTCCATCCTCGCTTGCATGCGGCTAAGCACAGCCTGGCACCTCTGTGCTACCTCGGGCACCCTGTACCTTCTGAAAGTACCCAGTAGCAGGGCGGCTATAGCACCGCTGAGCTCATGAGGAACGCTTCTTTGGATGCTTCCCTCCCTCCATTCCCGCTAGATAACTCCGGGCCCTCTCCTGGCAGCAAAACAGTATCCAAAAAACGTGAATCCGGAACTGACTGTCTCCTCGTATCCATCTTAACTGGATATTAAAAGGAGGTTTTCATGCTAGCGTCTCCTCTAACTAGACCATCGCTGTCCTGCCCTCCAAAGCCCCATGGAAATGGGGCTGCAAAACTGTCCCAAGGGAAAGGAAAGCGATATTTCCTGTTGAAGGGCTTTCCGGGTCTGCTCCCCAGGGAAAGTAGCAGCGCTGAGACGTGCGCTTTGCCTCCCGTGAGCAACAGGTTTTTACGGAACAGGTTTTACCTATGCAAAACACCTAATTTTGGAGGAGCAGGGACTCTACCCGTGCCCCAACCAAGCTGCCTATCATTTCTTAGTCCCTGCTTTCTATTAGGATAGATGCAGGCCTATTTTTATTAAGGGAAACTTGCCAGAAAATATGCTGAAATAGAGATGCCGTTTCACGTGCGTGTGTATGTACATGTATATAGTGTCCTGGCATGCAAGCTAGAACTCCCCCGAGCATGGATTTGGCTCCAGCTAGACTAAAGGCTCCGCATCCCGCTGCCGCATCCGCGCGCCCCCCGCCTAACGCCCGGCACCTCCGAGAAACGCGGGCTGAGCCCCGCGCGCTTCCCTTCTGCCGCGGGCCCGAGGACGGGAGGACGCTGCTCTGCGCCGGCCCCGCCGCTTGCCCTTTCCTTCCCCCTTCTCCGTGGGTTTCGCTGCCGGGGCAAGTCTGGGCTTTGGCCGCCCCGGGGAGCAGCGGTCGCTCCCTCGGCTTCTCTCCGGGGCGCCGCGGCGAGCCCGAGGTGCCCGTCCGCGCCGCGGGTGCAGCCGGAGCGCTTCGGAGCCGAGGGTCGCCCCTCCCAGCCGGGGCTTCGGGCTGCGCTGGTTTCCACACGCAGAGCCTTGGGTCGCTCCCGAGAGGGCAGGAGCGCAGCGAATATATCGCGCCCCGTCCCCACCGCCGCGGCGCGGGGGCTTCGCGGCAGCTCTAAGTGAACCCAGCCCTCCTGCCCCCATTCCCCGCGTGGCTCCCCGCGCCCTAAAGCACCGTTTCACCCGCCTCTTTTGCAGGGAGAAGACGGCCTGCCCGTTCAAGGCTGCTGGAATAAGGTAAAATAACCCTGGAGATGATGTGGCTGTGCTGCAGCTCCGGCCAAGCTGCCGTCACCCCCCATGCCAAGCTGTCCCTAACGAGTTGTCGGGAGTTGTCACTAATGCCCCTTTACGGTTCCTTGTTTTTCTTTTTGCAGTGATGGTTCTAACCCTGGACTGGCCTGTGTGTGTTACTGTACATAGGATATTTATTTTTATACGGTGTTCTTCTCCAAAGTGCCAGAAGTTACGTATTTTTGCAAATTATCCAAAGGCTGCATATTTTTTTTTTTTTTGTACAGAAAACGCTAACTCCCCCCGCCTTCATTTGTCATTTCTCTGTCTACGTTACTCTTGTCCTGTCATGGAGTACAGCTGTAATATTTACATGGTATTTGTGCACACGTGGTGAATATTGGACCCTTAATAAATTATTGCATTGAAAAAGGCCCGGAGGAACTGCCCTGCGTGCATTAAAGGTCATTCTGTTTGTTTTTCAAGCTGGAATCAGGCAAGAGTATTTCACAATAGCATGCATTTTTATTACACTGGACCGGTAGTGATTTTTGAGGACTAAAAGGTATTGCTGGGGCAACTCGGAGCAGCCAAGTGCTACCCGCACGGGCACTGTGAGCACCTCCCTTCCAGAGGCTGCTCCTGGGTCAGATTCCTCCCAGTTAGGAAACTGGGTGAACCCAAATTCCAACCCAAATGGGTCCCTGAGCACTTTCCAGCCATCTCTTCCTCTGCCAGCATTGTCCCTCGGATGACACTTTTCCGTTCGTGATTTTCCGCACAGCACAGCAAGGACATTAAAGCCAGGGCACTAAGGAGGTCCCGCTTGCTTTTTGTTCAATATTGCATCTCATGAATACGAGACCCAGCTCCCTGGTATGAAGCTTTGCAGCTGTGAAGCCTCTCAAACAGGAACAGCCCTGATTTAGGCATGAATACCGCAGTTCTTGTGCTGTAAATAATCAGCCTGTGAAACATAAAATAGTCTTTAAAAAAAAAACAACAAAAAAACAACCCCAAAAGTAGATATATTGGTGACAGAATGGGTTTTGGAGGGTTACAGTAGTAGGGGCAGGGAATTTCTGCTCTGGCCCGGTGGCATGCTGCACGCAAGACGGGTTGGTTGGAGACTCCACTCCTCTCTAAAAATCCTGGCTATTTTTCATCCTCAAAACCAGGCGGCTCTATAGAAGAAAGCTGCGATGTCTCTGGTTGCTTTGGCTGTGTTCTATAGCTGCTGTTTGTGATTGCACTGCATGGAATTGCCTTTGCTTGGACTTGCCTTCACCCGAATGCAAACGAAGTGGTTCTGGGGCTGTTTGTAATTTTGGGGGGTGCTTTTGAGCCGATGCACTTGTGCGAGGGCAGCGTTTCGTCCGAGGCACAGGGGACCTTGAAACGTAACGGCCAGCGTGCAGCTCTTGGACCAGCTTCTCTGGGGCACCACGGTGGGTGATTTACCCTGATTTCTCCTGGAATCGGGTGCTTCATTTGCTTAAACGCCACTGTGAGCGCGGCCTTGGCATTAAGTGCGGCTGGAGGCTGCTCGGCGCCTGCAGGGGTTTGGGTGCCACTGCGCTGCCTCTCCAGGGGCTTCGGGTTGGGCGCGGTGGCTCGTGAGCATCTCCGGTGGGATGCGCCCTGCGGGAGGCAAGGAACGCTCGTGGCAGAACTCACGGGAGGGGGAAGAACGCGCATTTAGCGCCCCAAAGACGAGGCCCCGCGTTTCAAGGAGAGCCCCCGCGCCTCGTCCCGGCGCTCCGTCCCGGCTCCGCCGGCCGCGTGGCCCTCGCGGACGCCGCCCGGCCGGGCCCTCCTGACGCCGTGTCCTTTGTCTGCCCCAAGGGTCAAACCCCTTGGCTCATAGCCAAGAAGTGAGGCGCGGGCGCCGAGCTCGGCACGCCGGAGCCCGCTCCGGGGAGCAGCAGCGCCGTGGCCGAGCCCCGCCGGAGCCCGGGAAGAGCCCGCGCGGCTCCCGGCCTGCTCCCCGAGGATACGGCCCAGGATGCGCGCGCGTCGTCCCTTTGGTCGCTCTCGCTTCCTCCCGCTGCTGCCGCGGGACTCTCCAGGTGAAGGACGAGCGAGTGCAGGGCGCACGCGTCTGCCTTGTGCGATCCAAGGAAGAAACTCATCCTGAGCAGTTACCTGCAGGAAATCAGCGCAGCCCTGCGAGGACAGGACAAAATCTTCTATCTTCTACTACCGTTTCTGGTTGCCAGATGACAACCTTCCACCTATTCCTTCGATGATTCCATCTTTAACCCTTTCATCACCAACTTTTTCTTCTCCTGGGAAGTTGGAACTGAATTTTTTTTTTTTTTTTTCCCCAAAAAGGGAAACGTACGCTGAATTTTCAAGTTGTCGTTTCTCTCTTGAGAGAAAGCAAGGAGGAATATGGAAGAAAAGTGGTTTTACTGAACAATTCTTTTTAGCTCCTGCACTCTGCCTGGGTCTCCGTCACGCCAGCTGTACGTATCTTGTCTGCAGTCCTCCACGACTGTTCTGTTGACCCTTTAAGGGCCTTTATTTTGGTGGGCGCCTTTTAAGAGACATACATCTTGGTGGAAAATAAGGATCACAAGGGTGTAAGTCCCCCCCCGCTATGTGTTTTAACATATGTATTTAACGCAAAAGTCTGTATTTAACCCTGAGTATATGACTCCCATTGGCCTCAATGCCACTAGCTGTGCGTTAAAACACTTTGATGAGGCAGTTAATGAGTGGTAATATCTAAATCATTAGGCGGGACTAAGCGATAAGGGGCTCATATTACGGCTCAGAGAGGAAGAGCTGACTTGAAGTTCAAAGCGATGCCTCTTAAACCCGAACAAGTCCCATAAATGCAATAATCTTCATTCAAATACTCTTTATTTTTTCAATTCAGCGGGAGTGATCCTGACCTTCTGATAAGGAGCCCTAGATCGAGCACCCATCTCTCTCCACCGCTTCAGAAAAAGCCCCATTCAAGGGGGAAAAATAAAGAGCAGGGGAAAAGTTCTGCAGCACAAATCTAAAGGCTTTATTGAATAAATACAGGAGCAGGGGAAGAAATTGTTTCAGTTAGGAACAGGCTGATGAAAAGGTTAATTTGTTTTACTTGTAATTTTCGTGTTTATTTTTACTCTTTTTTGTGGGGGGGATGAGGGGAGAACCTGACCAGAACTGCAGGCGGTAGGTGTGCTATTTTTTCTTCCTTTTTTTTTTTTAACAAATTGTATATGTAGTTTGATAATGTTACTTAGACTTTTGTTTTTATTGATAATATTTTGGGGCAATTTGTTTGCCATTTTCTGTTTTCTTGGGTTTTCGTTTAGGAAGATATATATATATACACACACATATATTTTTTTTTTCCTGGGCTTTTGGAATAAGTTTAAGAAAAGCTCCTCACCCATAATGTCCTCAGGACATTCCCCTTGTCTCTTTCTCCCTCTTTCAATATTAAGCCGGTGCTTTCCACGGACAAAATGATTTTTTAAGAAAAGATATTTATAAGTATACCCATCCGGCCACCCTTGGGGACCAGGTACCAGTGACCTCTCCCAGACAAGACGGTCTCTCCAAAACTCTGCACGTTCATTTGCAGAACTCAAAAGGGCTATACTGGGGACCAGAGGATTGCAAACGGTCTCTTCCAAAGCCAGGTGGTGGGTCAAAAAGCCACGAGTCTGGCAAGAGTCACCGCGTTCGCTTCGGCAGCACGCTACGCTTTTGTCTTGGACGAAACGGCTTTCTTTTCTGTATTTTCAGAAAATATTGTTATTTTTTGTTTCCTCGCGCTTTTATTTCTCTGTGTTTCCTGCTGCGCTCTCCTCCCTTCTTGTGCCGCGTCGCGATCGAACTCTCGGATCTGCGGAAAGCATCAGGGCAAAGCGGGAGTTAGGATTGCAGGGGTTTGCTAGTGAATCGTGGGGTTGATTGCAAAGCTTTTAGTGTCTAAGCTGCTACGCAGCAAGACCAGCTTAGCTCTGTAGCTCGGAGATCATTTTGTTTGCTTTTTACATAAAGGCATTTTCTTTGCTAAACCGACTCGGAATCGGTTAAAATATTGTAGGTTTTTTTTAAAGAAAAAAATAGGTTTTTTTGCTGTGAAATATTACTTTTTTTTTAACTGTAACGCAAAGACTTTAGAAGATGAGACCTATTGGTGGTAGGTACAAGAGGGCGCATTGTGGCTCCGCCAGCGTTCGCGGGTGGATCTTGGCTTCCCGCTTTTTGTTGCACAGTTTGTCCCCAGCGTCCCCGGCTGGGGACGCGGGATTCCATGCCGTGATGATTCCATAGTTTTCCAACAGCAACGTTTCAAGATGTTCCTCTCCTGCAAACATTTGCTCTTCCCCTGAGGTTTTACCTCAGTCTTTCCATCAAATAGGGTTCGCCTCCTCTACTTTCTTATCCCTCGTTGGATTTAAAACCGCTTCGGATTTAAAGATGGGGTAGGTTAAAGCAGAAGGTTGTTAAGGCACTACAACCTCTTCCCAGAAAAAGGGGTTTTGGGCATCCCTGTGATGCAGGTACGGGCTGTATCCGCATCGGCAAACAGCACAGAGGAGAGGTGAAGAGGAAAACGGGTCCTTGCTGATGAACTATATCCCTTCAGGGGGCTTAATTTTGGACGGCTCTGGTTTGGCTGAGGAGATGGACTGTGGGCAAGAAGAACCTCCCCAGGGCCCTTTTCCCATACGCGAAATGCGTGGGCTGTCGGCGCTGCCCGGCTCTCGCCGTGGTGCAACTTGGACGCCAAAATCTCTGTCCCTGCAACGCTTTCTGCCCAGCATCTGCCCATCGGCCAACATCCGTCAAACTCTGATGAGCTATTTGCTGCTGGAGAGTGATTCCTGAAGCAATTTGTTGCTACGTATCTCCTTTTGTGAGCCTTGCCAGAGAGATTTTACTCTTTTCTTCTTCTTTGGTGGCCTAGAATGTACAATATTTAATATTCCTGTACTAAAGCGTTGAGTTGTGGGTAACTGTTGATGGGGCATTGTTTCTGCGTAGCTTGTATAAATATTGATTGATGCGTTTAAATCTGTACACAAATCTGTATACGAGTTTTACATTTGTTACATTGAACTTTTCAGGCTGTTTGTTAAATATTTTGATGCTCTCTGGCCTTTGCTAATGTAAATGCTCTCATATACTCTTTTTTTAGCAGTAAATGTTATTATAATTGTGCTGATTCTTGGACATTATTTTGGCTCCTTTTGGCTTAGTTCAACTACTTTGAATTTTTTGGCCTCCAAGAAAATTCTGCGGGGAAAAAAAAAAAAAAAAAAAAAAAAGCAGAGAGAACAAAAGATTATTCTTCTCCATAATCTTTTCCCTCTCACAAACAGCTTTTTTTTCCTGCCAAAATGAGCATTTTCTTGTCTTTCTGAACTGATAATAGGAGAACACTGAGCTGTGTTTTAATCTGGAAATTCTGAATTCCAGGTAAAGCGTTTTTAATGATATTTTAGAAAAGCTGAGATACTGTTGCATTAGGCACTGAGCTACACCATAAGGACTTACTGATTTTACCAGGATTTGATTTTGATGCTGCTGCTGTTTTTCTTAAGAAATATGTTTCTCTGCTATTAAGTTTTTTAAGCAAAATGTTTCTCAGTGTGTTAAAAATGAGGAAGAAACTAAAGGATTAAACATTTAACATGTGTGAGCAAAGGGATTCCAGTAAATGACTCCCATCCACATGAACAAAAATTAGCCTGTGAATTCTGAATGTCGGGAGAACTAAAAAACGGAGTTACTTATTCCATGTGTCCATGGGCTAATTCATTAATTCCAGCGAAGCCCCTCCTGAGTTTGCAAACAGGTTCCCAACTGAACTTGCTCAATAGGAAGCAAAGCTCAGTCTGGGAGAAGTGCGTTGCTATTCTATTGCTGTGCCTTTAAATCTCGACTAGTATTTTTAAAAAATAAACTAGAAATTGCATATATCTGATCACCAGGCAACCCTGAGTTGGGTGATGGAGAACATAGTGTTTTTTCTCGTTCTGAGCTGCTGTTTCTTCTTGTTTTGCTTTGAGGAAAAGCACTAGGCGAGACCCATGCGCTTCTGCTTTAAAGGGCATATTCCCTCCCTCAATATGAGGGAAAAAAACTGCGAGCGATTCCGGGAGGACGCCGGTTTTGGGAGCAGGTTTTTGGAAAAGCAAGCGAGGGCTGACAGAGCTAGGCATGGAGTCCTGGAAGACGCCCTGGGGCGGGTGGTTGTCACAGCCGCACAGATGGCACCTTCTTTAAGGTTATTTGTGCCTTGTTTAAGGTGCCATCGCACTGTATCCCAAGAGGAGTCTGCTGAATTCCCTGTGCCTGGTGTTGAAGATTTACTCTTTTGTGTCAGCGCCTTGGCGGGGTTTCTCTTTTATTTGGTGTGCTCTACGTATTCCTGCACAATCTGCATTTCTTACGTACGATGTACATACTTCCTTTCCCCTTTTATACAAATACCTGTTTACTTACATACAACCTCTGCCTTTTTGTAAATGACGGCTGATGCGAACAATAAACCATATATCCCCTTGCCCATCTTCTTGATTTTTTATCCTATTTTTAGGTGAACATGCTAAGGAAGTCGCTCCATCTGCTGCCTGCCAGTTATCCTTAATAACCGTGCGACTCCTTTGGCAATCTCCAGCCTCTTTGGCAGCGGGACAGGAGGCTCCCAAACGCTGTTATCGCAACCTCTAGGAAAACAGGCAGCTGGCTAGAGGACATGGTCCTGCTTGGTGCCTCTCCTAAGGATAAGGAAGCAACACGAGCTCAAACATGTAACTGGATATCGGGAAATTGGTCATCTCCCCCCGAGCATCCTTGGCAGCCAAGGGCAGCTCCATGAACTTGAAGGATCCTTAAGGCTCCAAGGTTAATTTTACTATTATTATTCTTAATTATTAAAAGATGGCACTTGGATGCATAGTATGGTACCTGGTGAGTGTAGTAAAATTCTGCACTTTGTCCTCTGGGTGGGTGGGTGGGGGGAAGTAATAAAGCTCTGAGCTTAATGGTCCCATTCAGCATGGCAATGTTTGCAAATGTCACCAGAGGAAAAAGGGAAAAATAGATAATGCAGGGACATAGTGCTACTTCTCTGCTCCTGCTACGATGAGATGAAGTCCCGCAAATGCCAAAATCAAAATACAGGTACCCCAGAAACCCCCGGACGGCTACCTGGGTGTGTCACAAAATGAACGTGTTATTTCCCACGTTGCTCCCTATTCCTTTTTCCCTGATGATGGTGATCTGATTTTAAGAAACACTCCTGCAACAGAGTTCTCCAAAGAGTTAGGATACAATGTCAATGAAAAAAATTAACTCATTTTACATAAGCTGCTAGTGTAGTAAGCCAGTAACCACTGCGGGGAATGGAAGGAGGGATCGAAAGAATGTCTCAAGGAGAGGACAAAACCCTCAAAACTCAGTTACCGCCTCTGTTATGACAACACTTGGGCTGATTTGACAAAATTCCTGGATCATATATGTCCTAAGATAAAGCTCCCGGAGTATTTCACATACTGGATGCCTGCCAGCCTAAGCAATAGTAAAGCCGGAGCTATGAAATATTCATTGCCGTGTCTGAAATTGTAACAGCGTCTGTCCAAAAGTGAGAGTGCCATCAACAGGCTGCTTTCTTCCCTGGCTTCGGCGCTCCATAAATTCCCCATCAATAGATATGTTGTTTATTTTGACAAAGTAACAGATTGTATTTGCACTGGGAAGTCAACCGGCAGATGGTCCCCGCACAACCCCGGCAGGGCCGGCTCCGCTCCTGCTAGCGGGGGAATTCTCGCTTTTAACCCAGCCTTGTAAATCTTCCTCTTGGAAGAATGCTGGTTAGTTATACAACCCCCCCGCACAAGCAGCGAGATTTAAAGGACAATATAAAATCCTTTCGGGGCAAGACCTTTGCCTTCCTCCGTGGCCTGTGGCTCTCGTGGCCCCGAAACTTGGGCTTTTTGCCGTGTTTTGCGTTACAGAGTGGTGGCAAAAACCCCCGCCATCAGTTGCTCACCAGGCAGCTTAGGGCAGCTCGTCTGCCTTCGCGTTCCTTGTTATTTAATGGCATGAAACCGTTCCGGACTCGCACACGGAGCCGCAGGGAAAAACGCCGGCATCTCAGTCGCCGAAGGGCACAGCATCTATTTCGTGGAGGTGAAGAAGATATAAAGCTGAAAATATGTCTGAATGAAACCAGAGTGTGGTTTTTAAATTGAAAAATATTATTTGTAAACAGAATGAGTCATCCTAATGCTTAAAATTTGTCTCCCATGGAAGACATAGACGTGTTTTTGTCTTTAAAGACCTCCTACGCGCTTGTGTTGCTATCACACAGCAGCCATTTGATGTTAATCTGCGACAAACTGGGAATGTTTTCAAAAACGTGAGGCCTATTTTGTCTAGAATCATTTTTATTTACAAAGCTATGTACCACACGCATGATAGCTGGTGTCATTGGATGCCTTTATTTGTATCTGGAAATGGGAGGATGCGGATGCTCTCCCTCCTTTTCCAAAGGGGCCTTCAATTTTCTTTCCTTTTTAGGAATTTAAAAACCGCCCCACTCGGGTCCCCCAAACCCAGTGATAATTTGGCACATCTGCAATTCTACAGCTAGCGCTTGCTTTGCTAAGTTCAAAGTGAGAAGTACCAACACAGAAGATCAGAACAAACTTCCCGCTGCGGTTAAAATAATTCAAACTTGTATCCGTGGGGTTTCTCCTACGGTTTCAAAGCGTCTTTTGGCCTTTTTTTCCAGAAAGAAACGAGCGCCTGCTATCTCATGACAGGTTGGTCTGCCCCTTGTAAATCTACCCGGTAAATCTGCGGCCAGTTTCGTCTAAATCTGGCGCACAGAGGCTCGTGGCGCAAATACTTTGAGTTCCTGGAGGGTTTGTAAAGACAAATGGCCAAGCACAAGAGGAGGGTCTTGGCGGCGAGGCCGTCACGGGAGCCCCCGCCTCGCGACACGTCCGAAATTTCCAGCACGAAGGACCGCAGAGCACTGATCCGCAGACACGGAATGATGTATTTGTAGGGAGAAAAGGTATCCTTACTGGATTTCAGTGGTGGCCCAGCGAGATGCGGGGTTAGCGCAGAGCGTTAGCCTGAGGAGGAAACCCTGGACTCTTGCGGCTCACGCCCCCTTTCTTTGGGAGGGCATGAATAAAACCCGAAATAATGTTTTTATTCTTCTTTTTTTTTTTTTTTTTTTTTCCGAGGAAATACAATCCCGCAGACACAAAACTTCCCCTCGGTGGCGACGGAAAAAATAAATAAATAAATAAAACGAAAACGCCGGAGGAAGCTCCCCGTAACTCCGAGGGGTGTTTCGCGGGGTTTAACGAAGGGGCCGCTGGCGGCGCGCTCGGCCGCGGTGACTCCTCCTAGAGGCGGCGTGCGGCGCGGGAGGGAAGCCCTTCCACCGCCCCCCGCCTCGCGACGAGCCGCCGCCATCGCCATCGCCACATACAGCGCGGGCGGCGAGCCGGCGCCCAGGCGGAGCGAGGGCGGAAGGGGG
>VZSV01000036.1:4642134-4660254 GCA_013398735.1 Nothocercus julius
CACTCCACAGTAAGTATGCTCTTAGATTCGATGATGTTGTATTTTTTTTTTTCTACCAAAAGTCATCCCCCGTATGGGAGAAGGTAAGAACAGAGCTTTGTGATATTTCACATATTTATTTATATGTCACTGCCAGTATACCCAGTTCCATATAAACTGCAGAAAAAAAGAGAGGAAGCATTAATACAGTTTTGAAACTTGCTTTTTTTTTCTTTAGTGTTTGGAGGCTCTTACAAAACTCTGATCTGCTATGTGAAGCTTTTTTAGAAAAATGCTTTGGGAATCCAAAGGTTACCTTGATGGTATGGCTGCGAGGCTTGTAGTGACTGTGAGAGATTAGGAAAAAATAAAGGGGTAAAGGAGGAGGTGGAAATGTAGATAAGGCAACTGAAAAATGAGCCAGAAGTAATTAATTACACACAGAAATTACTATATTATGTAATTGTATGCCCTAGAGCACTGGGCTCAGTTATCCAAGTATATTTTGATTTTTTTTCTCAGTCACAAAGAGCAAGTACAACCGCAGTGTTTTCTACGGATGCAAACCTCGTGGCACTGCGTTTTCCACCGATTTGCAAACAACTGCGATTTGGTACTATAGGAACAAATAGCCGAGAGATTAGCTTAATATGATTTTGATACATGGTTCTTTGTAATGCACTCTTTCACCATGACTCGCTGTAGAGATTATGGTGCAGGGCAGAATTTTTGTGGCCATGAAACTGTCCTGCTGATACTGTGGGAATTGAATCATAACCTGGTGCATACATTTATTAAGTGCCACCTTAAAATGAGTTATTGTTGCTCTTATTGCTCATAACAGAAGGCTGTTCCAGAAGTTCTTTCCTCTGGTGGCTAGAAACCTAATTCCCAGCCTACCTTTATTCATTAATTTGAATGTCAGCTATCACACGAACTGAAAAGGCGACTTTAAAAAGATTAATCCATAGCATAACATAAAACAACATTTTTATAAAGGGTTTCCCAAAAATGGAAGATTTTGAGGAGTAAGAGGGCAGAAGAATGGATCCTCAAGAGATCACCTGGTCCATCCTGTTGTTCCAAGTCAGACCCAATGACACTGGTGTCTTTCCTGGCGTTTATTTCTCTAACCTGCTTAAAGCTGTTCTGGTAGAAAGATTGTGCAGCCTATTCTGGTGGTTCTTCTGGTTATGAAGCTTTCCTAACAGTTCTAACAGTTCCTCTCAGTCTGCTTTTTTTTTTTTTTTTCTTCTCTCCCTTCTGTCTTGACGTGAATATATGGAACACTTATTCCCCACTTCTTGGAATTTTTTTTTTTTTTAATGCCTTTAAAGACCATTACTCTGTAACCTCTTGGTCCTTGTCATCAGAACTCCTTCCTAGCAATTGGTCCCCCCATCTTACAAAATCGGTCACTCCTAAATAAATGCAATTAATACATTGCTTGGGAATCTTTGTTAGCTCTTTTTCTACCATTTTGGATTCCAAACTGGTAGTTCTCATGCAGCTTGGAAGGGATGACGAGCAGCATTAATTTGGATGAGTCCATGTCTAATAGGTTTCCTGGTTTAATCTTTTTTAGCTTTAGTTACTGTGTCTATATATTACATTCAGTTTGGCTGTTACAAATGAGCAGCTTTCTGTGAGTGTCCCGCTGAGTACGGGACAGGTGACTCTCTTTATATTTGCACTTAGGTTGTAATAAGCAGGGCATGGACCAAGTACAGATCTCTGTTCCCTCTTAAAAACGAGGGTTGAGTGTTCCCTAGGGTTTGCCGTGGTGTCAAAGACTTTATTTAGAGGGCTGCTTAAATTGCAGGTCGGCATCTCACCGCTCTGGTGCGATACAATTTCATGGTATGGCCTAATGTCATCAACGTATTATCTACATTATTTTCCTGCCTTTGTTTTGTTGTGTTACTCAAGTGAATGGATCCTGGGAATTATGTCGTTAGGCGTTCCTTAATGGAAATGCCTTCTGTGGCATCTGGATCTACTGTGCTGTAACTGGGATCATAATGAGGCTGCTAGGGTAGCTATCAAAACAGAGTTAAAAATCTGTAGAAACCAACTGAAAGCTTCCTCTAGTTTTTGGAGGTACCTGTAGTTTTTGGGATGGTACCAGCGTCTGCTTTTCAGTCAGTTTTATGCTATCCATGACAGCAGTTCTCTGTTGTTTATAATTTGCTAAACTTAGCAATCATCATTGAAGTTTTCCGTGCTGATGCTGTTTTGTTGTGATTTCTTTTGCTTGAAGACTCTCTCTACTCTCCAAACCAATCTTTCTGGGGTATTGTTAAACTAACAGCACAATAGTCAAGGGGAAAGCTATAGCAAGTGTTCCAGTTATCCATCTTTTAATGAATGATGCTTCTGCTTGAGCAGTTATTGAGATGGGATTTGTTTTTTTCCTCCTGTAAGAACAAGGAGATCTATCAAGATGTTTCTCACACACCGAATGCCAATGCAATTTGTCTTTTTCTTTTGCAGCTTTTGGATCGGAGCAAGGGAATAACAAGATTCACCAGCAAATTGAACAGCACAGACCTGCAAGATGTCGGGCCGAAGCGGGAAAAAGAAAATGTCCAAACTATCGCGCTCGAGCAGGGCAGGTGTCATTTTCCCAGTGGGGAGAATGATGCGCTACCTCAAGAAAGGGACCTACAAGTACCGGATAGGCGTCGGAGCGCCAGTTTACATGGCAGCCGTCATAGAATACCTAGCAGGTAAACCAAGAACATGATCCTGAACGTGCTCGGCGCACACAGAACTTAGGGATATCCACTGCAGGTCAATGTGATCAAGCCCTTCTGAAAACATAGAGCGTGTTGGAATTTGCTTAAAATGCTCAAGAGAATTAATTTGCTTTTTGGGAAGCTCGAGGAGAGAAATTGTCTCCTTTGGAGGCACCGTATTGGTTTGCTAGTTGGAAGGGTTGTTTTTCATTGCTGTGCAGAGCAAGGAGTTGCATCCAGGTGTAGAAAACGGATATGAAGTAGGGGCTTGATAGCATTGAAGATGAATAATGGGAGAAGGGAGGAAAAAAAAAAAGCAAACTCACCTTGTACATCTATAGTATCTGTTGAGTAAAAAAGCTCTCCTCTTGTTCTCCTTCCGCAGCGGAAGGAGCGGATGATACTATATACTGCAATATTCTGTGATATGTTGCAGTATTTCGTACTGTCCTATGAAAAATACCTGTGCTCAAATTCTTCTTTAAGCATGGAAAATAAAAGATTAGGGAACTCTTAAAACGCTCAGTGGAGAGAAGTGTGGTTCAAGTTACGCTAGGTGTTACAGATCAAGACTGAGGTGCATTAGAGAATCTGTGAAGAGTCACAAGCCTGAAACTAGTTGAGGTGGTTGTGTTTCAGTTGTATAATATATCTCCAAAATGGCGTGGGAGAAACTTGCCTGGTTGCCACTAACAGCTTACCAGTCTATATGTAAATAGTGCTGTCTCCTTTACCCCCCGGAACCTGTTCTTTCTATCAGAAGGTAAAAACACTCATTTTCTTTCAAAGGTGTGGAGACAATTTGAAATAGTGGTAAGCAACTTCACGTGTTAAATTTCTGATGATGCCTAACAACATGTTGCAGAAACTTATGTGTTTGTGCCAATTAATTACAGGATCAGAATCCATCTTTGTTTTTTAAGGCTAATTTTGAAGCTGGAATGAAAAAATACTATTTATGTGGAAGAAACATTAACAAAATTTTTAAGCTCACTTATGCTCACCTCCATGTCCTCTAAGAGAGAAGTCCAGACAAAGAGCTGTCTTTAGAATAAAACAAAATGCTTTAGAAAAGCAGACTCCCAAATGCAAAATGATGAGCACGCCTCCACCTCTTTTGATGTTTTACTGTGTAGGAACCAACGTGTTTTTGTAAGATCATTTTGCAGTTATCTTTTCTCTTAGAGAAAGATCAGTTCTTTAAATGGTCTTGGAGAAGATACTTCCCCTTTTAGAGAATATACACTTATTCATATTTGCACGATCCAGTCTCATACATTAAAAATGAAGTCTTGGAACTTTAGAAATCCATATGAAGGATTATTTCATTTTCTTTGTCATCCATCAATTGTGGATCCCCTAGAAATCATATACAGAATTCTGAATGGCTGAATATCACAACTTGGAAACCATATTACATAGGGTGTTTTTTTGTTTGTTTGTTTTTGTTTTGTTTTTTTGAAACTGCTGGATTTTATAACTGTTTCTACATTATGGCTCTGCTGACCTTCATTCAGGGGAGGAATACTTCTCTTGGTTTCCCAATCCTTGAAAATCCAAGCATTCAGATAAGTTCCCTTGGATAAGCATTTGGAGATAATCATTCTTGGAGCTGTGTCAGTTCTTGCACGGTGTAGCAATAAATTCAGTGATGCATCTGGAACATGCAGCCCTTCTCCTGCAGTGCAGCCTGAGTTATGGTCAAGTCTTTATAACATACTGCTCAGCCCTGTTTATCTATTGTCTGGACTAGGGCAGTGTGTGTGTTGGCTCTGTTTCTGTCTAGTAAGTGCAGCTTAGTTTAAATCCTTAATTTGGAAAGCTCAGGTTATGTGTAGGTCTACACAGTGTTTTGGAAAAACAACAAAAAAAAAAGATCCTATAGTCAGGCAGGCAAGATAATTGCCACATATACAGGCCTTGTGCCAACATAAATTGTAAGGGAATGTTGCTTTAAGCAGCTTGGTTCAGCAGGCAGATTAAGAAAACTTCAACGCTTTATATATTGCATCTGCACTGGGATGGAGTTAGGTTTCTGGGCAAACGCCTACTTTTTATGCAGAATAGTGTTTCTGTACCCTGTCCAGAGTGTGTGTGGGTTTGGTTTTGTTTGTTTTGAAAGGGCCTCAAAGAGGGATAGTTGAATTAAAATGCAGTATGTCTAACTTTCCTGATGTGTTTTTTCCCATTATGTATATGTGAATATAGCTTTTTTTCTTTTCTATTTTTCTCCAGGGATGTGTTGGGAAACAAAACATTTTTTTTTTTTTTTCTCTCCCCTGAAGCTGTTGTCAAGTAATGTGCTATATACCACGCCAATAACACTTCTTAACATTACCCCCTACTTCCTATCATAAATTCCAGTCTTCGCTCACTCGCTTGTGAAAATGAAGTCACTCTCGATGACATGGTGACAGCCTGGGCTGAACGTCTGCATACAGGGAAGCAGCTTCAGGCTAAATTTGGGGGCCTGGGGGTAAAGGAGCAAGAGGATTTTGATCTGGTTCTTTAACCTTATCAGAAAAGCAAGTTTAAGTGTCATCTTGTTAATGTTAAAATGTTCTCTGGAACCCATGAGAGGATGGGCTGGAGGTCTGAAGGTACTGGGACTGGAATTAGGACAGAGAGTCCCTGAGTGGGAGTTGCAGGAGAGGCTGATCCTGCTTACTTACCTTGAGGTGGAGGGACAGGCTGGAATTACCTGGGTAAGGAGGCTGGGAGTCAGGGAATGGATTCCAGGCTGGGAACAGAGCTTAAGTTGTGGGCAGCAAATGGTTACAGGAGAGTAGCAAGGTTAGGCACAGAGCTGAACTAAGGACCACTGGTGGAGGAAGCTGCACGGGGGAGTCCAAATATCTGTCAGGAAGCTGGATAACAAGGTGGAAAAATCCAACAGCAAAGACCACGGATTTGCTTGGTGAGGAACGTTGATTTTGAAGAACTCGGAAAAGATTGAGCCTGAGTATTAATGCAGACAAGAGTAGTGGACAGGAGGCAGAAACTGAGGCCACCCAGGAAAGGAGCTGAGAAGTCTCAGGTATAGATTGCCTAGGAAAGGAGTTGGACTGTGGAGATAGGGAAGCAAGACAGAGCTGGAATAGAGGCAAGAAGAGCCACACCTGGATCAGAGCTGTTAGTCCTCATCCATGGCCTAACGTGGAGCAGTCTTGGCACCTGTGCGGTCTGATAAGTGCCATGTTCGGGTTGCCCTGAGGCACAGAGCCTCTTGATTAGCATCATCTGAATGGCCCCTGCCCTTCTTGAGCGTCCTTGCTCCTGGTCACACAGCAGTTTAGGTTGCCTTCTGGCTTGTGTGTCGTGAGCCACTAGATCCCCCTGTGTTCCTTTGTGTGCCGCCGTGTTTGTGGCTGCATCTCCCAGCCCTAATCAATACTGCATCTGGGCTGTGCATTGTCAGCCCTGTCATTAAAATGCCAGCAGGCACTGCAGCTTATCACAGGGAGAGGGACTTTTTTTAACATCAGTTGATCAGCTAATGTGAGGAAGATCTCATCGAGGACCTAAAGTCAAACCTGAGTTTGACTCTCTATCAAATATTGGCAATGTGATTCCAATTTGAATTGCTCGTTGCTTCCCAGTACTGATTTGAGCAAGAAAACTCATTGAACTCTGTTCTTTCCTTGAAGTTGCACTTCTAGTGTGGATAATGAATCCAGATTTCAAGATTTCACTGAAATTCTTAGTATCTGCTGCTGAGAGGATATAATATAAAGCCAACTCATGTCTGAAAATATCAAGCCACCCGTTTCCAAAAAAAAAAAAAAAAAAAGGAATAAAAGCTTTTTGGAGGATAGGACCTTGTTATGGGACCTATATTCTCAGGATTCAATCTATGTAGAGTCTAGATGGCCTCAGCTGTCAAGATGTTTCTACTTGAAATATAAAACAGTCTCTTTAGGGGTCTGTCCAGATCAGCTAAGGATAAGATTGCTGAAGCCTCCAGATGTGATGCTGCATTTCACAAGTGCCATTTCTGTTCTTAAGATTGTGAGTCACTGCCTCCGTCCTGCAGTGATCAATGTGGCTTCAAATAAACATGTTTCAAAATAGAGAGAAAAAAAATGCATATAGACAATCATTAGAAGGAGGGGAGGCAATTATTTACCTTTGCAAATACATGGCATCCTTTGCTGTGTTGTTTATATGCGTATTCCGCAGTCTGTCCTGCATAACCTCTGCCTTGGATTGCCTGCTTCCCGGCGTCCTGCGGCTGACGTCTAAAGAAGCGGTCGGCATTTGAGCGTTCTGCGTTTTTTGCTCTTGACATTAGGCAGAGGCCGTGTGAGTGCAGCAGTCTGGACGCTGGACCCAGAGCCCTGGGGACTGGGGCGAGCACACACTTAGCACAACGTGCCTCTCACGGGCACCGCGCAGGTAAGTGGGGCTCCTTCCTGCTGCACATTCCCTCTGCTCTCAGCAAACACCTGCCAAACTCACTGGAGCAGCGCCAGGCTCTCCTGCTGCTTTGCGCTGGCCTGCCTGAGGGTGACAACCTGGCACTGCTGTCTGCTGCTGCTCTGGCTGCAGTGGCACAGGGCCGAAAGCTCCAGCCCTGCAGCCCAACGTGGGGGAATATAACTGGACTCTGCAGGATTTCTTGCTTTCCTTCAAGTCTTCTCACTTGAAGTCCAAGTCAGGCATTCCAGCATTGAAACATGCCACAGCTGAGGCATTAAAGTTGTCTTTCTTCATGGTTAATGGTAACCATGTTTCTAATATTTCCTAAAATTCAAGTGCCTGTCTTCGCAACTTTGGTAATATCCCTTGAAAGTTTTCATGCATAATTGAGAAACATTTCCACGGATGCTGTTCCTAACGTTAGCTAATGTTCCGTTAAACACGTACATTGTATACTAGTAAAATCTGGGTGATGAGTATGCACCTTGGTTATTCTGAGTGAAATCGCAAGCTTATATTTTTCCCGTGAACTTGTTGCTAATATCCCTTGTATTTCAGCCAGAGATCATTCTGTAGTTTTCCACTAGGTTGAACGTTCTGTAAAACTTAACGGGTCTTTTTGTAATCCATTGAAAGGGAGTAAGATGTCACTGACAGAACACTGATAGGCTAGTATTTTCTTGCCCCGACTCTTGACAGATTTAAAAACAAAAATGACAAACAGAGGAAAGGGGCACTGGATGCATTTACAAAGCAGCAAGTGCAAATACATTTTTTTTATGATTATACTAAGTGAAAATCCTCCCTTCTCACTTGCTTACAAGGGGAATAACTTTTAAGTAGAGCTGAACTGTTAATCCTACTGATTGTTACAGTTTGAAGAAGGTTAAACTCAAAAAGATTTCTCTTTCCTCTGTAAAAAGCAGAAGAATCTTGGCGACTTTAGGTCCCAGCTGCAATGTTACTGCAGAATTAGGAGGACTGCGTTTGGAATGGACTTCTACTCCTGGAAAACACAGGAAGAGCTTTCCAGCGGTGGTTTATGCATCAAAACTCTTAAGTTGTCTCCTTGCATCTGAGCCAAGCCCTTCATACCTTATTCTGAAATGAAGCTTCTTGCTTCTCACAGATCTCCAGCGCCCTTTAATGCAGTGTTGTAGCATCGCCTGGCTCGTCTGTTGGCTTTCAGAGTATTTCTTTAAATGCACCTCAGTCTTCATCCTACCATCTTAACCTGGTCCTAAGAATCCTTGCTGTTTTGTCGTAACTTTCTTTATGAGGTTTGGGGTTTCTCTGCATGCTTTCCTGTTGCGTTGTTGCAGGGTGACTGCTAAATTTTGGAATGTGTATTTGTGTAGAGAATGTTTCGTGTTTTTTGTTTGTTTGCTTTCTTTTTGGAAAGAGGTTCTGACTTGGGAACCAAGCTTAGTGTATTTCCTGCTAAGTAGCCTTTAGGGAATGACAAATTATTTCACATAAATTTGCAAACGTATTGACTGTGGTTTGCCTTCTGCAAACAAAGATCATCTAAAGCAGGAAGCAACACTGAAAAGGTAACTGGGTATTAAAAAGGAATATAAATGTGTAGGAATGTGTACGTCTGTGTCTGCAAGTTATGTTTTTGTTGCTCATTTTTATCTCAATGTATTTGCAGCTGAAATTCTGGAGTTAGCAGGAAATGCAGCAAGAGACAACAAGAAAGGAAGAATTGCCCCCAGACACATCCTCCTGGCAGTTGCAAATGATGAGGAACTGAATCAGGTACCTGTTTGTGTTTCAGTGCAAGAGTTATGCTCTGTAGCACGAGCGAAGCTGCTGCTTCTGGAAGCTGGAAACATTCTAGTTTCTCGTATGAACGAGAATGCAGATGTTAAAGCAAATAAGATTGTGCCCCCCTATATAAAAGCAAAATATTTGAGTGCTTCTACTTTTATTTGTATAAATACACGGAAAGGAGGATGTTAAGTGGGAGGTTCATTGCATCAAAAAGTTTGACAGGACTACAGAATACTAACTTAAAAAAGAGGAGTGGCCCTTATGGCTAAGGTTAGATGTAATGAGTCTGCAACCTACGTGTTCTTCCTGTTTTGAGTAGGTATCATGCAACAGTAAGTGGCTCATGTGGAGTCTTTCACAGTTTTCTCTTGGAAAAAGAGAAACGTTTCACGTTCTAAAGTATGGGAATTTCTCCAGCATTTTATGGATGAAATTTTGCTAGTTGTCATCCAGGATCTCATTCTTCCCGTAGCTCTTTGGAAGAGGTAGGATATGCCCTCATACTGACTAATTAGTGTTTTTCTTTCCCTCTTCATGCATGTTTCTGTTCCCCTCTGGATAGAAACATGCATTAGGTGCCTGAGACCAGTTTTTGAGCCAACTGTGGCTCCTTTTACTGGGGCTGCAAACACATCTCTGGATTTAAATTTTGCTTCTTTTACAAGCTGCAAGTCCTGTTAAAGTGGGTAAAGCTCATGATGTATTTCTTCACTTGGAGACATCCCATTCTTACATAAAATGTGCCGTATGGAAAACTCATTTCCGAAAGCCGTAGAACCGAGTGTTTTCTATTACACCCTGTGTGAGGCCCATCTCGAATAGGGGTCTGGCTCCCTCTCTGTGCCTGCTGCATCCAGGGCTGCCTCCCTTTCCGGGTGCCTGTGTCCCATTAGCACCCAGGCTGTGGTTTTCAGTGCTCTGGCTTTGAGGGTTGCCTCTGCTGAACTTGCTGAGTGAAAAGAGAGGCCGTGGCATGGGCTGCGCACTGCAGCCTTCGGAGATGCCGGAGAGGCTCCGTCGGCATTGGAGCAGCTCTGCTTGGATGACGACATCGTTCACGCTTGGAACGACCCTCGCGCTGCCTTTGGCTCTGTACGGAAATGAAGACCTGGTGCTTGTGAAGTCACCCGGCTCTTGCTGTCCTGTTACAGGGAAAAGGGAAAGCAGAGGGTGAAGGATGACAATATTATCAGGCTGTTCCCTGCTAAGTAGCACTGGTCACGGGCCTGTGAAGTGGGGACTGGATCTGCTGTTTGTCAGCCAGGAACTCGACAGATTTTTGTCCTCCGGATGGTACCGTGGTCTGCTCCACTGTAGTGAGAGTGGCCCATATTGCTTCCCTATGTCCCCTTTCTCCTCTTTGCTCCTCCCAGGTTGGTGCAGGGAGCTCGCACTTCCATTAAATCCACTTCTCCACACCCTTCTCTGCGCGGGGCAGTGCTGCCATCTCCTTTATGCAGCCTGCTGGTGCTTCTCTCCTCTTGAACTGCTTCATTCGCTGCCTGTGAGTCACCAGGAGCAGCAAAAGCAGCACCCACTGGCCTATAGAGCAGCAGCCTTCCCTGGGATGTGCCAACTGAGTCAACACTGCAGCCTGCCAGGTTTCTGTCATGGCTCTGGATTTTTTCCTAATTCGATCCTCTCCTGATAAAATTAAAGGTGTACAGTGCATGAGCACAGCACATGCTCCGCTTGCATATGTGTAATGTCATCAGCCAAAATGGATGGAGTGCCTGGTGAGAGAGTGGGATGTTTAATGGGGTGTTTTCTGCTCCTTTACCCCATTTCTTCTTGCAGCTGCTAAAAGGTGTGACTATTGCAAGCGGAGGTGTCCTGCCCAGGATCCAGCCGGAGCTCCTAGCCAAGAAACGGGGTGCCAAAGGCAAATCTGAGACCATCCTGTCCCCCGCTCCTGAGAAGAAAGGGAGGAAATCCCTGGTGAGCAAAAAGAGTGGAAAGAAAGCAAAGTCTGCCAAGGCCAGAATGCCCAAAAAGGTAAGCATGAGGCATATGTGGGATTCTGAAAGTGGAGCCTGATTGGGACAAAAAGCATGTAAGAATATTAGGATAAACATATTAGTGCTGCTGCCTTGGTTACTGGTTTGTTACAGCTTGAAATGGGTGGTGGAAGTGGAAAAGACATTCACCAGGATTTGTTTCCTCTAAACTTTAGGAATAAATAGAGAATCACAATTTTATAATGAATTTCTGTAACAGAAAGCTTTAAAACTTCAAGGGGGATTTTCAGATTTACCCTGTCACCCTTGGAAGTACCTTCTCCAAAACTATGTAGAGCCTGTTTATCCTCACACTAATCATGTGGGAGTGAGCTCTAGCATTTAAAATACAGGAAGCTGCGTTTTAAGTCATTCCCTGGTTGACCGATACCACATCTTGAGCCTTGTGCTTATATTGAGGTGTGATGATCCTCTATTTTCAGTACAGTTTTGAGTTTTATGACTTAATAGCTGAGATTTAAGATATTGCTCAGATGTTTTTTTGCCTCCAAAATGAAGCATTTGATAGGGATAGTGTATGGTTTGGAATGGCCTCTGCTCTCTTAGCAGCAAAACTGGTGCAAAACCACCCATAAACACAGCCTTAATCGTGAGTAAAACCACAGATGGCTGTGCCTACCCACTGACTCTTATCGTAACCACAGACTCGTGTAATGCCTTAGCTGAACCACTAATCTTTTAGTGTTATCGGCAGTGAGGAGCTCTGTTACATAATCTTTTGAGAGGAGAAGGCTATGAATAATACATTACCTTGAGAAGATTTGTATAACCAATTAAATCTATTCATTGCTGAGTAATTGCGAAGACTGACTTTGTTTGTAGAGTTCTTGCTAGAGTTTGTTTGTTTTGTTTTTGCCTCGAAATAGAACAAACAAAAGGACAATGAAAAAGAAGGAGCTTCAAATTCAACATCTGAAGATGGCCCTGGGGATGGTTTCACTATTTTGTCCTCCAAAAGCCTCGTGCCAGGACAAAAGGTAACCCAAAATTATAACGGATGGGGATCACACCTGCAGAGCCCGAAGCCCTTGAATGAAGTTGCTTTTTTTTCCCTTGTCGATTTAGTGATGGAGATCTAGTCAATTGCTTTTATTACTTTTATTTCAAATAGGATCATGTGGAAAAAAAGAAATACAGCGATTTCCTTTTGAGCAATCCTCCAGGCTGTGGGATGTCATGAAGCAGTCTGGCTGTTGTAGAAGCAAATGAAAGTTCAAAAATCACCATCGCACACACTGAGCCCAATAAATTTAATGATCTCTGAAAGGCAGAATCCACCCTTCTGGTTTAGTTATTTGGTATGAGAACTATTTTGCACTGAGGTTACTGGCATTAATTCTTTCTACTCTCAACCTGCAGCTTTCTCTGACGCAGAGCGACATCAGCCATATTGGCTCCATGAAGGTAGAAGGAATTGTTCACCCTACAACTGCTGAAATAGACCTCAAGGAGGAAATAGGTGAGGCTCTGCTGCACGCGGAAAAAGCAAATCTAGAGTTGGAGCAGTGTCTGGTCTACTAGCTGTCTGCTGAGATTCCATCCTGTTTCATCCGAATCTTCCCCAGGCCATAAAATAGCACTTACAACACTCCTGAAAATCAGGCTGGAACTGACTAGGTATAACAGGATAATCACTAATTTTTTATTTTTTAATGATGGCTAATGACGCTCAAAACACAGATAATTTCTTAAAGCACGTGGGCAACTCCTAACTTAAGAGTAGTACAGTTTTTCTAGGATACTGTTCTTGAGGGAAGGTGGCATGCTCCATATTTGGGTTTTGTTGGTGGTCGATGAACGCTTGTTTGTGGTAATTTTTTAGCTGATAAGGATGCTTTGTTTTTGTTGTTCTCTGGTTTGTTTAGGAAACAAGTCCCGCAAATCCCACTATTCACATTTCTAACCTTAAGGCAGGTAGCATACTTGCAAATAATTACATGAGAAGTAATTAAGTAATTCCAGTAATAATATTTAAGCTTTTCAAAACCAATAAAAAATGAACTTTTTCTGTGGCTGAAAGAGCGGTAACATAAACACCAGCTGCTGCTGAACATGATATTACTTGCACAGCGTTCTCTTAACTCCTGTATTTTTTTTATTTTTTTTTTTTTTCCTTGTGAATACTTTAGAGCCAAGGTCTTTTGCTTTGTGTCCTTGCAGGCAAGGCTTTGGAAAAGGCTGGAGGAAAAGAGTTTCTAGAAACAGTGAAAGAGCTTCGCAAATCTCAAGGACCTTTGGAAGTTGCTGAAGGTAAAAAGGAAGCTAAAATCTTTCCTGGAAATACCTCATTCCATATGTTCTTTTCTCTTGATGTTCGGGTCTGTTCTTGATCATATATGTGCCTTTGCTTATGTGACTTAAAAGTTTCCTCTCCTGCAAATAGTTGAGCTCCAGCCTGGTGGGCCCTGAGTTCTCGTGATGCCAGATGGGTAATGGGGCCAAAATGGTGGTGACTTTCCACAGGATTTTTTTTGGTTTTCATGTCTTTATGTCTGAAATTACCCAGCTGTGAAGAGGGAATAAACACACCCGAGCCATAATGATGATGTGGATATTGTTGGAGGATTCTAATATGGCTGTGACTGCACTGCAAAAATGTTTAGTGAGGAATAAATGACACTGTTTTCAGTCATTGATCCTCTACATGAATCAAATCCAGAGTCTATGTTGAATGACGAAAGCTGTAAAATATTGTTGAATAGCTTCTTGTTAACAAATGAACCCTGGGTCCTTTGGTCTCCAAAGAGGTACTGATTGTTCGCGTGTTTTAATGACAAGACAAACAGATGACGATTACAAGGGAATCGCTGTGGCATGTGCTAATTTCTAATGCCTTTATTTGGCTAATAAACATAGCTAATGTAATTAACGGGTGGAAAGGTTGCTGCAGAGCGTTTTCTCTCCAAAACGAAATGTATCTTTGCTCTTGTTTCAGCTGCGCTTACCCAGTCCAGCGGCCTGGCAGCCAAGTTTGTCATCCACTGTCACATCCCGCAGTGGGGCTCCGACAAGTGCGAGGAGCAGCTGGAGGAGAGCGTAAAGAACTGCTTAACAGCAGCAGAAGACAAGAAGTTGAAGTCGGTGGCGTTCCCCCCTTTCCCCAGTGGCAGGTAGGAGCCTCTCCGCCGAAGACGATTCTGCGTTAGGGAGCAGTTATGTGAGTAGCTGTCGGGGAGCTGCTGCTGTCACAGAGAGGATCTGTCTCATGCGGGACGTGAAGGGGGCCAGCTCTGCAAGCAGCAGGTGCCACAGGAGTTTCAGGGGTGTTATTTGCATGGAATGAGCAATTTTCATTCTTCCAAGGGCCTGCAGCACCTCCTTTTTTGCATCTTGTTGTGGTGAATCTTGTTAAAACTCAATTAGTATTAGTAAGAACTCACCAGCATAATATGGAAGGCAACACCAGCTCAGTAAACATAAGGTGTTTGCTTAAGTCATCTCAGAGCTTATATTAAATAGGCTAGTTGGACAAAATGTTTTCCTTGAGAGGAGAATCACCCTCTTCCTCAAACATAATTATGTGCCAAAAGGCCAGCTTCACATTGCTCTCAATGGCTGGCAAATATAATGTGCTTGACTAAGAAACCCAAGGCAGTTTTTGAAAGCTGGGAGCTAATCTCGCTTGTTCCCTGATCATACAAAGTTTTGCACAAGCCCTGTTGACTTCTTTTATTTTAGAGTTTGCACCCTTATTACTGATTAGAAATACCACGGCTGATTCAGTTCATAACACCCAAAGGATAAGGTCCATATTCCTGGCCAAGCTGTGCTGGCCCTGTAATGAAAAACTTAAAGCAGAACTGCAGTTCCATCACTGAAATTGCCAGGCATCAGTACATAACTTTTTATTATTGAAGTCCAGCCCTTAAAAATTAATTTTTAACTGCAGCTTTTAGAGCAATAACAATAGTCTCTGTAGAACTTAGTCTCTTGTGAGAATAATCCAGTCCAAGAGCATCAGCAGATCTTTCTGCTGCTTCGTTCCTTTTAACTCCCTGTTGCTCTTAGAATTGTCCCTGTTTTGGAGAAGAAATAGGGCAGGTCTTGGCAGATGCTGCTCTTTTCCACTTCATTTATCGAGGACCTTGGAGTTGTGTGAATACGAGTTTTTTTTTTCAAAGGCTTTTTCAAGGTTTTTCAAAGACTTTAAGGCTTTTGCTGTCCTTTTATGGCAGCCTGCCTCTGTGCATGAGGTGCAACAACTTGCACGCTGTGAAACCGGCAGTGTCTTGGCGCCAGCGTGTGCCTGGTGTAACTGTGGCTCCCTTCTGCATCACGGGTGCACGATGCTTGTGCACATCACTGACACTCACTTGTTTCTTCCTTCCCCTCCCACCTAGAAACTGCTTCCCGAAACAGACGGCAGCCCAGGTGACTCTCAGAGCCATTTCCACCCACTTTGATGGCAGCAGCTCTTCCTCCTTGAAGAACATTTACTTTCTGCTCTTCGACAGTGAAAGCATCGGCATCTACGTGCAAGAAATGGCCAAGCTAGACACTAAGTAGCCACGGCAGCCAAATGAAACTTTATTTTTCAACATAAACTTGAGTAGCATTAAAAGCAGTAGAGGTGGGTTTTATTTTTTCAGTGTGGTGAGGAAGGGGAGTGGTAGTAGTGTGATGTGTTGTGACTTGATGAAGAGCTGTTACTAGCGACGAGAGGGCTTTAGTCCCATTCCTTCATGCTGTCAGCATCCCCTGCCCATTTATATCACCCGAAGCAATTGAGTTGCCATCTCTTTTTGGGAGTTTTAGTGCCCCTTGTTATTTTAGTTTAGACGTTTTAAAGAGTAACCTCATTTTAGATTTGTAGCGATGGATTTTACACACGTGCGCACACACACACACACACATTAGAGAAAGCTCTGGAAAATGTTCCCTTTTCCCCTCCCTTGAGGATGGATGGTGAAGTTCTGCCTCCAACCCATGTCGGGGGAAAAGGATTTTGGAAGTGACGCATGGGGAGCTTCTGTTTTAACTCGAAATGATCTCTGTAATTCCTGAGAATATTTCATGGTGACTTTTCCTGTTTGTTTTATAAGAAAAAAGAAGAAAGAGATGTGTCGAGTGTGGTTATTGTTATAAACCCTCCTTTTGCTCTGGAAGCTTCTCAGGTAACCCAAATGTAGCAGCTTTTGGCTGTAGTGCTGTGCAAGTGGCAAATTAAAGCTGCCTTTTACTCGGAATTGCAGGAAGGGCATCGCCTTCTGCGGGCTTGAGCCATTCCCCCTCAGCCCTGCATCTGTCCCAAAGCACCAGGCTTATACCTGGTGATAAGTGGTCTTTGGGAAGAGCGGCCGTGGAGAAGGCTGGGGGGCAGAAGCACACGAGAAACCAACCACAGCGGCTTTGGAAACGAACAGTGTTTATTGTTACAAATCATGGGAAACCACAGTTCTTGCTCCGACCTGCCTCCGCAGGGAAGCAAGAGGAACGTTCCTGCCCTGCTTTTACCATGAGAGCTCTATGGCAATTCAGGAAGCGCCTGCTACCCCTTTCCAGCAACCCGGGGCACCCCTTCAATGCACTGTGGTGCAGAGTGGCCTGAGGAGGCTCTCCAGGAGCCGGTGTCGGTGTGTCCAAGCCCTCGCCCTCTCCCCGTGCCTACAGCCCTTGCAGGTTTGGTTCCCAACACCCTAGTTGGGCATCGGCTGCCCCATCGTCTTCCAGCTCTTGTAGACAAAGAGATCCCGGCTCTTGGCCATGGTCACCACGAGGCGTCCCACGTGGTAGCCGTTGATCTGCCCTACGCCGTCGTTCTTGCCCATGGAAAGCAGGAACGTTAGGGACCCTGGAAAGGAGGTGGACAAGTTGAGCAGGTTCCAAGGTAGGTATCAAACTTCTTGCAACCTCTCCCTCCCATGTACCCCCGTACTGTATGGTAGCTAAAAAGGAAAAAACAGAACTGCACAGATGCAAGGAGAGCTGCTTGGACTGAGTGCAAGAGATGTAAAAACACAGCGTTTAAAGTAAACCGGGCAGCCGCTCAAGAACTAAATATCTGCCCAGTCATCATCTGTTCTTACGCAACAGCCTCAAGACGGAAACTGAGCAAGTCTTTGTAGCAGATGTTGACTAATGCGAGGGAAGGAGGGAGGGGAGAGTCGAGTCATTTCTTTGTTCCTAGGACTTAGGTGGGTTGCACGCAATTTAAAGCAAAGCAAACAGTTTTGACGAGCAGAAGACAGCCACCAGTGGATTTAGCAGAAGATGTTCGTGAAGAAAGGCCGTGTTGAGGACCCAGAGTGGCACAGGCAGTTCACGTCTGCAGTGCCTTCGCTAGAACCAAGATGAAGCCTGGGCCGTGTCGGTCCCAAGTGCAGCTTCCTTCATTCCCTGAAGAGCTGTTCCCTGCAGAAGAGGAGCCCGGCAGTTAAGGTGAGGAGGTCCCACAGGGCCTTACCTGGTTTGTAGGCTCGGAGAGACTTCTTTTTCAGGCTGTTGACAATGTTTGTCACCACTGTGTTGGCGTGGAGCCCGGCGTGGTAGGCCATCTTGGGTTCCTTGAGGTCCGCGCAGTCCCCGATGGCGTAGATGTTCTCGTAGCCTTCCAGCTGGAGGTGCTGGTTGACTTTCAAAGCGCCGTTGCTTGCCATCTTGTCCCCTGTTGTGACAAACGGTGAGTTTCCGCACGGATTTTTGCGTTCCCGTCATCTTCTGGGTTGCACGTGCCTCGTGCTGAACGAGGACGCCGGGGCTCCTCGGCCATGGTACTCACCAAACGCGCTGGCGTAGGCTGAGGAGTTGATCTTGATCCCTGTGCACAGGATCAGCATGTCGACGGTGACCTCCGTGCCTTTCTCTGTCCTTACCACCATGTCCTTCTGGAAGCGGTTGGGAGTGAAGTCCTCAAGGTTGCTGACCCTTTCGCCTGTCGTAACAGAGGGAGCTCAGGGCCGCAACCCCCCACCAAATAGCCCGGGTGTAGCTAGAAAAACAGGCATTCAAGGCCGCGCTGCTCCGGGCTGAGGAAGGAGCTGCTTGTAGAGCTTCGGCGTCCGAGTCGCCACGTACCCAACAGGAGGTGCACTCCTTTGCGGAGGAGAATCTCCTTCACCTCCTGACGGACGCTGGGTAGCAGCTCCACGTCAGCTAGTGCCATTTTTGAGTGAACGAGGGTGACCTGCGGAGGGCGAGACAGCGGAGCGGGGGGGCCGCGTCCGGCGAGGGAGGCCGAGCGGCGCCGCGCG
>VZSV01000036.1:4674676-4696027 GCA_013398735.1 Nothocercus julius
TAGGCGGGGGGCCCGGGAGGAGCCTCCCTTTCCCCCTGTTTCCACGGGAATTAGACTTATTTGGGGTGGTGCGGTGTCAGCAGGGTGCCCTGTGTCTGCTTAAGTAGGTCAGGGTGACCTCTCTGGGCTCGTGTCTATCGGTGGACGCCGCGTTCGCCTCTGGCAGCGGCCGCCCTGAAGCCTCCGGCTCGTCTCGGCCCCTCGAGGGTGGGAATGTGCTGAGCTGCTTTCGGGCGGCCCGGGAATGCCTTCCCGTTTTGTGTTTTTAGCAGTATCCTGCGCTGACAGAGATAACCGTTGTGGATGTCTGCTCGCTGCCCTGCTGGTGGAGGCTGAGGTGAAAAGGGCAAGGACAGCGGAGGGCAGGTTGAACTCCCGTATTCCCCTTTATGTCCAGAGGTTAGAAAAGACCCCGTTCGCATTTTAAACTCATCAGTAACTAGATAGAGCTGCAGAAATGCTCTATCAACTGCCACGGTCTTGCTTAAGTTCGTGGCATGGAGTTGATGCCCAGAAGTGCAAGAAAGTTAAAGCTCTAATGGCAGGTGACACTCCAGTCACCTGGTTCTCTGATAATTTTCCTGTAGGAGACTTGTTGGCGCTCAGCTTGTTTGCTCAAGAGTTCAACACCCCCTGCATTTAGTGTAAGGCAACCTGAGAAGAGCCACATTATCAGTTTGAAAAGTGTAGGAGTAACCAACTGGCAGGCAACAGTAAATAAAATGGTGTGCAGTTGGTCAATACTGTGGTATTTAAGGAAGTACTGCTTATGTATTGATAATTTGAAGAAGAATCTCAGCCTGGAAGCGAGAAAGCAAATATATCTTTCACTTTGCTTATTTGCTTTAATGTAGAAAGACTTCTGTTCTGTGCTGACACTTAATTTAGTGTTGTCAGTTATTTTTATTAGGGTTGTTTTCAAGTTGCTAAAGCAGGTGTAATGTTGTGCCTTAAATGAAAAAGGGTTTGGCTTGAAGTGTTCAGAGTTGCGCTTTGGTGCATTTAAGGAAATTGTAATGAGAAACCAGTCTAGCAATGACAGTTAGCTTGGCCTACTAGTTAAGAAGCATATGGAGCAGCTGAGCACAGCAGAAGACTTGTTAGGCTTGTCCTTCTTTAGGAACCACTGTTTTAATACAAACATCTGTGGGTTTTTCCTCCAGGATCTGTTAAGACTATCTGACTTACCTATAGTAGGGTCATGGAGTTTGCCCTGTAGGTTTTGCTGTGATACCCAAAATAACCATTTTTTTTCCTACCAAGCCAACAGATTAGCTGCATCAAAATCTAGCAACTTCTGCTCTAGCTTAATAGAGGTACTTGGCTGGCTAGGGCTGACCTACTTACAGTGCTCCTGTGCATCTTCCCCTTAAAGGAGACACTGTGGAATTAAAAGCAGGACATAGAGTTCTTGTTAGACCTCAGGACTACTGATGTGCTTTATTTATTTATTTTTCTGGTATTTGACACCAGAAAAAGAGGGACTGGATGCCTAGTTGTAACAGAAGTCAGTTGCTATGAGCTGGAAATATTTTGCTTGTTTTCTCCTGGTAAAATAAATTAGCTACATTTTTTTTTTTATTGCTTGCAGAGGAGATAAATAGAATTACTTCCTTTTGTATTGAAAGGAGCTGAACAAGCTGTTCAGTAGTTAATGGCTACCAAGTGAAATGTGCAAGTCCTTCTGCAAAGCTAATATGTAGCCTGTTTGCATGCTCAGTTTGTGCTATTCTGAATATCAAAACAAGTTATGAATAGCCCAGGCAATCGCTGAGAAAGGAGAAGTCACAGATGGAGGGACAGGAGCAAGAGTAAGATTGTCAACCAAAACTGAACAGCATCTGCCCATCTGGTGACTCCTGCTCATGGGGATTCTCCAGGAGGTTGCACTCTGAAGCAGGGGCTTTAATCTAATAGGCTAAAAGGTTTTTTTTTGTTTTTTTTTTTTTTTTTTTTTTTGCTTTGTGTCAGTGGGGAAATAAAAACCAATGGTAGCAGGTTCTGCTTTAATGTCTTATGGTTGAGCTGGTCCTTCCCAGCAGGTTTTGGGACAGTGCCTGAAAAACACATGACAAAGCAAGAAATCTTATTGTATTCTCCTTTGTGTAGCAGCTTGTGATAATTGATTTCTTGTCATTAGGATTGAAGACCTCCCACGTAAGGGTATGCACACTTAAGGATTGTAGAAGATGTGCATGCATATTAAAATAATGCTTTTCCACATATGGGGCTGCAGAATAACATGGAATTTCAGATATTAATACTTCTCTTGAAGCCACTCTGGTTTGTGCTCCTTACTCTGACTTTGTTAAACACTGCTCTACAGAAGAGTGTTGAAGTTGTGCTGCTCTGGCGTGATGCTTCTTAACCTGTCACAGTGCTTTAATTAAAAGTAGTTTTGCTCTGTGACTTAAAACAACGGTGTCTCACTAAAGCAATATTCACAGCCACTGGAATATTGATGTGTATTTTCAGTAGCTGTAGTTGTCCGGCAGCAGCTGGCAAAGCAATTCCTTTTAAACTTTGGGAAACGGCATTTTTGCAATGCTGCCTTCTCTTGTGCAAGAGTTAAGGAATAAATTTCCCCCGAATCAGTAAAGATAGTACTTCGGCAGTAAAAAGCTGACCTTGCTGCTCTGCTGTCATTAATGTTGCAGTTATTTTTATGTACGCAGAACTGTGCCTCATACCAACCTTATCTTCTGGTGAGGGAAGCCAGGAAGCATCTGGGAGTATGATCAGTGTTTTGCAGCAGGGTGATGTATCAGAATGGGGATGCAGCCTCCACTTTGAGGAAAAACCCAATATGGGCTTTTTTCCACATAATGACTAACTTGCAGTTGGTGCAGTTCATGATTATGTTTATCTGTGAATGCTGGACAGGAACACTTTGATTTATAACTGATATCTGGAATACCGATAACATCTGGCCAGATGTCATCTGTTCTTTCTTCCTCTCTCCCATAAAACTGCCTGCGTTCTCACAGATACCATGATCATTTAGCTCTCTTATTAATTCAAAGCATACTAGAAGTTAGGATTACTAGAAGTTATTGGCATGTTATATGCTTACAACTTGTAAAATGTCACTTAAACTCACTTGCTCTTGAGAGGCTGTGGAGTAATAAGCTCTTCAGATAACTTAAGGTCACTCCTTGACTTGTTGACATCTGCAAGACTTGGTGAAGAGAAGTAAATCCCACTTCGCTTTTTGAATGTGAACACACTTCTCATTTGCAACCCCTAAAAGGAATGGGAAAGTCAGCCACTGACTGACTCATTAACGGAGTAGATTGATAGTCATTGTGGTCTGTGGGTGTTTTGGGGTGATGATATTTAACATTGTCAAGTGGAGACAAACCTGGGAAAAGAGCCTTTCTCCTGGTAAATGCTAATAGACTGGGAACAGACCAGTTTGAGCTTTCTCCCAGATTTGCCTTCAGAAACAAGTGGCTCAGTTTCCTTTTCCTGCCAGTTGCATTTTGCTTTTAAGAAACTAAGTCTGTACCAGGATCCTCGGGTGGCTGTGGATCCTCAGCCTGGCTAGAAAGCTGGAAAGATTAGGAAGTTTTTAAGATCTCAAAGCACTTTAATTTGGGACTTGGAGGGTATTTCCAAGTCCCAAGTTATCCTTTCTTCTGTTTTGTTTCAATGCTGGATATATTGGAAATGATTGCTGGAGTAAGGTTTGTTCTAAAATGGAAGGAAGCAGGTCTGAAGCAGGTCAAGGGGGGATAAACCCTCCAAAGGAGGGCTGAAACACCCTGGCCTTCAGATAAACTTGTTTGGCATGCCAAAAATAGCAGCTTCTAAGAACTTGGGGAAGGGGGGCAGGTTTGGGTGGACATGACATGTGACTGGAGAGCTAATCAATGTGGAAAGGAGAAATCTATTTAAAAAGGGATGACCTCAAGCAGGTAGAGAACAATATATAAAACAAAGGGATGCTGGAGACCTAAGACAGTAATCCCATTGGGTTTATCCAGCAAGCATTAGGAGTTTGAGGTAACAGATGGTGCTTTGTTTTCTCCTGGTTTGTAGCTGTGCAGGGATGTGATGTGAAATAACCTGCTGAGACTCTCCCCCTCTTGCAGGAGAGAGGGTTTTGAGGGATCAGGCAAGATGACTGTGAGGATTCTAAACTAAGAATCCTTCATTCTGCTGTGAACCTAGTAGTCTTAACCCTCAGATGGCTTTCTGTGTGTTATGACATGAGTTAAAACCCAAAGGAAAAAGCAAAGCAAAAATGATGTCTCCAAACTGAAATGGAAGAAGCAGCTGCTAAAGGCAAAAGCAGTGCAAACGGTGAAGGATAGAAAGCTACTTTCTGAATCTGCGAAATTTGAATTAATGCAATTGTTTTTTCCTTGGACATTCAGAAAGGGAGGCTGGATAATGCTGTAGTGAAGATGCATCTTGAGTTATTGTTATATAGTGCTCTCAGTGCACTGTAGAGCAATGCAGACTTAACTAAGTTGTTGCAGAGAATCAGTTGGCTTCTCTGGCAGAAAAAGCATGTAGATATTTTAGCACTTTCTTTTTCTTGCTGTTGTATTCAGGAGTGAGGACTTGAAATAATGTTTGGGAAGTTCTTGTGCACCTAAAAGCATTTTTTAGTCCTACCTGGCTTACAAGTAATGTGCTTGAGGCTTCTCATGCTTCCTAGTTCCTCTCAGTTTCGTGGCCTGTGTTTCTTGTGGCTGCGCTCAGCGTTGCATGTGGTGACAGCGGTGTTATCCTCAAATATGGAGTTGGCTATGCAGTAGCAGGCATTGCTGTGAGCAGAATGCCGCTCTGTCAGCTCTAGTATCAAGAACTTGCTCTTTCTGGTAAGACTTCTGATTCAGGGAAAACAAGGCAATCAGAGGTGTAAATTAGTTGATATATTGACTGAGATTATTCCTAATATTCACCCTTTTTCTTTGTCTGGAAAAGTAATCTGCAACCTGTACCCCTCACCTCAGGGTGTCAGACTGCTGCTTCACTCTTCAGTTACTTCTCCCTGAGTGTTGTGAACTTAAACTCTGCCCTGCCCATATCACTTGCTCTTTCCTGGCAGAGCAGAGGGTTAATGACTGCTCTTAATTGCAGGCTGTGGCAGATTTCACCTGAGCCTGTGAGTGTGTGTCTGGTTATTGGGTGAAGAGCTGTTTCTTCATAGGTTAGTGCAACCCCAGGAGAGACTGCTAACAAACTCTGCTTACTCACGGACAAAATAGCTGTAGAAAATTGGGAAAACTTGTGTTTCTGGCCTGGATGAATCACCACAAAAACTCCGTGGCTTGGACGTGTCCTGTTGCTAATAGCGCAGGTCACTCACCCTTCCTGAAGAAGGGTGTCCAAGGGTAGTTCTGTTTTCCTTCTAAATGTCATGGGGTGCAAGGCAGTTTGGTGTGGGAGGTGATGTAGGTGTCTTGCATGTTAAACTCTTCTGGAACCTGCCTTCCTGGAGGGATAGGGCTGGCTTATTCTTAATGCTTAGTCTTAATCAAGTAAACCCTTGTACTGTGTCGAAGCAGAGGTGCCAGAAGAGGGAGTTTGAGAGCTGGAGAGTTTGGAGAGATTAAGGCTTGGCAAAACACCTGGGTTTTGTGATTTGTGATGTCACTTGAAGATCAGTGTTAGGGATAATGCTGTCCTTGTCACCTTGGGGCCTACTGAAGGAGAATGGGATATGAGCCAATAAAATGTTATAGATGCCAGTGTTCATAAGTGGCTTTCCAAAGGAAAGTGATCCTCCTAGTGTGTGTGAATAACCTGTCTTTAAGATGTTGTGCATGACTGAATAGGATGTTCAGATAGCACTAGGTAATTTTATCTTAGTTAAGGAATCTACCAGGAAACCATTGCTGTCAAAAGCAAGGGCTTGCTCTCTGTGCACAGCTGAAGAACTAACCAAGAAGAAAGTCTTGTTCAGCTGCTTTAGTTGATAAAATACCTCTTTGCTTTCTGTCTGTCTTTTGCTTTGACTTTGCCTAGAAATTGCTTCAGTCTGTGCCTGTTTTTTTGTGTCCTCTATTCAATGTGTTGGGGCTTGTAGTCAAATTAGTGTGTGCAGATGACTCTGCCCAGCTAGGTGTGACTGCTGGTTCAGTGTCAGTGACTGAAAGGGCAGTAGGGCAAGAACAGGCCTCTTCTGGGGAAGAACAGCTGAGCTGGGGACTTCTGCAAGGAGCAATTTCTCTAATTCATGACATCTGCTAGCATGTTTTTCATGTACTTATGCCTAAGTGGCCTAAAGAAAGGCTGCAGGCATTCCTTATTGCACTGCCCTGCTCCCTTTGCAGTGGAAATCCCTCCAATGTGCAGTTTAATCTTTTTTTCCCTTTTGCAGCTGCGGCAAGCCCCCTTTTGTGGCAGAAGGACTGCGTGAAGGGCCCTGAGGTGTGGTGCCAGAGCCTGCGGACGGCATCGCAATGCGGAGCCGTGAAGCACTGCCAGCAGACTGTTTGGAGCAAGCCTACTGTAGTAAGCATCAACTGCCCCGGCTCCTTCCCCCACCCCTGCACCTTGGGTAGCTGCTTTCCATACACTAATGCCTATTTCCAAGGCTCTTATCGGAGTTGACTGCTGCATCTGAGTACACCTTGGTGCTGTGCCATAATTTAGATGCTAAAACTTGCTTTTTACTTTACCCTGCACAACTTGTCTGCTGACTCTTCCTATGACCTACTTCACAATCTGAGCGTTACGTGGAATGGAGCTAGTGATTTTCCAGGTTCAGTCCTCATATTTGTAATTCAGAACCTTTTGATTCTTATATGGAGCCACACCATACTGAGGCCTATTACAATAAATATATAGGTATCTTCAGCCTTCCCTATGAGTTAATATTTCACAAGATACGCTTAATACTAAATCCTGAAGAGTAATGGCATAATCACTGCATTTAATATGGCTTTTCAGGTCAATTTGTACTAAATGTAAGTTCTCCTTTACTCAATGTGGCTGTGATTTGCTGTATGACTTCACAGATTCTAGGGAAGAGTATTTTAATAGATGGAATCAACTTTGCATATCTGACTGCGGAAAAGTAGGAGTGGGAACTTGTTAGCTTGGCAGAGCACTATTAAAATACATGAGGCTGAAAAGTTTCTGTGCTTAAAGTGCAGGTCAACTTGGATAATAATTTCTGGTGCTTTTAAGGGGGGAAGTTGGGCTCAGTCCTCTTGGACTGCAAGTTTGGGTTCTTTACTCTGCTGCATGTTCTACTTTGTGCGAAATACTTAAATGAGATTTGTATAAACTCTTTATTACTCCTGTCCCAGGGTTTTGAAAAGCTGGTTGCTCAAAGATCAAGGGTAAAACAGGTTCAGAGAAGGTCCTCAGGGCAGAATACTTCAGGCTGCATGTGGCAAGCTGCTTAACTTTCCCATAGCACAGAATTAAGAGGAAAAAGATCGAGTGGTGACATGCCCGATTTCTCATTTTGTGTTGATTTACTGAAGAAATTGGAGGTGGATGTATTTGAAACAGCATCCCCCTGCAGCTTCAGCCAGTATTTCTTTCATTTTGTTTCTTGAATGATCCTTACCCTGTGTTGTCTTATTTAGATGCTACCTTGAGTTGCACATAATTTTGTCCAAGAGTAACCCTCTTCTCTCCTCAGAACAGTATCCCCTGTGACTTGTGTAAGGAGCTTGTGACAGTGGCTGGCAAGGTTTTAAAGGACAACGGCACAGAGGTAAGCAGAGCTCCTTTTCTCTGTCCCAAAGTGGCTGCCTTTCCTCAAGATCTCAAGAGGGGGGTAGAAGAGTAATTTCTGTTTTGCTAATCCTATGTGTTTTGGGTCCTTTCAACATTCACTATTTAGATTAGGTAAAGCGTTTATAGTCTGGTCTAGACCAGCAGGTTCTAGAGTTTTTAGTTTGTAGCACATCCGTGATTGAATGTTTCCTTCAATTGTTTGTGTGCCAGTGGGATGTTAATCTTAAAAGGTAGAGTGCTTCAATCTCTGGAAGTGAATGGTTATGTAGCATAGTGAACTCTATTTTATTAGTATGACTTTTCCCCTTGTTCTGTTGTGAGCACGGAGCACTTGTTGTAAACTAACCTGTCCCTCTAGTCCATAACTTCACCTCTTGTTTAAATGGTATATGGTAGTGGAGTTGTGTTGGCGAGGCCTTGCAAGAAGTATTTTTTATTTTGTCTTTGTCGATGTCTCGCTGAAGGTCGACACCTAGAGAACCTCCTTCTGGTCTTGCTTGCCCATGGTCTTCACCTGCCTGAGTCCTGGGCCTTCTCATCTCTTTTGAGAACAGAAAGAGCTCTTCTGGTGTCCTTATAGTCTGATCTCCTTTCTGCTGCAGGATGAGATCCGCTCTTACTTGGAGAAGACTTGTGAGTTTCTTCCTGACCAAGGCCTTGTCTCCGAATGCAAAGAAATTGTGGATTCATACCTGCCAGTCATCATGGATATGATCAAAGAAGAGCTAGTAAGTAGATATTACAGATTCCTGGAAACTGGACCCCCTCCGGATGCCTGAGTTGCCCTGTTGAAGCGGTTAAATTTGTTGGGTCCTATAAGCCACTAGATAAAGGCTTGCCTTTATTTAAACTGAGGCTCTGTCTGCTCCCTTTTTTGTTTACGGGCAAGAACAGTTGTTTAATGCTTCAGATAAGCCTGTTGAATCACCAAAGAATGCTTTAGATATCTGCAAGTTGCTACAGAAAATATTTTGAAGTTCTCATCATGGAGATGAACCCTGGGAATTCTGAGGAAAACGTGAAGGCTTTTTTGTGAAATTGGCTTAATGTCATGTTTTTAAAGGTAAATAACTGTCTCTAAATGTCCTAAGAATGTTATCAATCTAGAGCTTTATGCTTCTCTTACCTTGTTCAGGATAAACCCGAAGTAGTGTGCAGTGCCCTTTCGTTGTGCCAGTCCCTTCAGAAGCACCTTGCAGCGATGAAGCTTCAGAAGCAGCTCCAGTCCAACAAGATACCAGAGCTGGACTTCTCTGAACTGGCCTCTCCGTTCATGGCTAATGTGCCCCTCTTGCTGTACCCTCAGGACAAACCCAAGCAAGAGTCCAAGGTGAAGGTGCTGTAGTGTCAGCGTGCGAGAGTTAATGTTTTCCAGAGCTTTAGTGTTCCTTTGTGTAAGAGCTTATTGAGGATTATAGGTAATGGGTTACCTTACTAGGCTTGGATTAAGCCACATGTTTCACTTGAGTGCCTGTCCCATGGTGAATATTTTGCTGTTTCTTATAGACAGTTGCCTTTTTCCTAGCCTCTGTGCTTAAAGATAAGCTAAATAAGATGAGAGCGGCAGCCACTGTAGACATAGACCACAGTTCTTAAGGTTAAGGGAGGTGTTGTGCTGGGCTGTTCCCATTCCTAACTGTGGTAGTCAAGCAGGTCGTACTGGAAATAGTTTCTTTCAAGTGCAACTTTGGCATTGCTTCTCAGAGGACTCGTCTGCAGCCTAATGAACGTTTTGGTTTTGTCCTTCAGAGGAAGCACTCGTCTCTGAATCTAGAGATGACAAACTGGATGGGAAAAGAACCAGAAAGCTGCTGGGGAAAATAAATGAGACAACCTGCAAGTATAGGCTGAGTCTTGATGATAACCTTGAGTCAGGGGGAGACAGCTGAGTGGGCAGAGTGTTGTTGTGGGTGGAGAATGCTGTTGTGCAGTGCTCCTCCTCTGCATGGAGCAGAGGGATCTGACCCAAGCATAGAAGCTGCCCTCTGTAGTAAAAATCAAGGGGATTTGAGGATTGGACATCTTAGCAGTTACCTTGGATCTCAGAGCTGAGCAGGTACCTCATCCCCATCTAGTGGCTGGTGTGCATACGAGCATGTACCAGTGCCTTGGCTTTTCATGTTAGCTCAGGTTTTAAAGCCTTTGGGGAGGATTTATCAAAGTGCTTTTATATATAAAGCTAAAATAGCTCTTTGAACTTCATCAGAAATGATGCCTGCAAATGGGCTGTGCAGAGGTTTGCCAATTTGTCCCCTTTCCCCCTTGCCCCAGGGGACTGGCGATGTCTGCAAGGACTGCATTCAGCTTGTCACCGATCTCCAGGAGGCCGTGAGGACTAACTCCTCTTTTGTGAAGTCCTTAGTGGCTCACGCCAAGGATGAGTGCGACCGCTTGGGACCTGGAATGTCTGATATGGTAAGGGATAGGGACCTGTGAAGGAACATAAGTAGCTTGGGCCTTAGTCCTCTCAATGTAATTTTTATTTACTCAAACAAAGGAGACTGTATAACATAGAATATGTTGCATGGTGTAATGGCCAGTCAAAAGTAGCGAGGGTAGGTGAGAAAGGTCAGAATGAGTATGGGGAGAAGAAAACTTGAATTGCTGCTCATCCTTAAGGGCATCTGCAATAAAAAAGACCTGCCAAGGTAATGTGGTAATATTGTTTGGGGCAGTGCACTGGGGAAGAGAAGGGCTTGTGAGATGAGCAGCAGTGCACGTGCAATGCTTGAGTGACATGAAATACCATGTCATACTTAGGGCAAGCCCTAGGTAGTTATTTAGCAGGGCAGATAAATTAATACCTTGAAAAGTGTAAGGAAGATTTTAACTGTACAGCTGAAATGACTTGATATTTACAGCAGTTACTTTCTTCTCCCTTCCTGCAGTGCAAGAGTTACATCTCTGAATATTCAGACTTGGCCATCCAAATGATGATGCACATGGTAAGTTCAGCAGAATGTAGTGTTTGCTGTTAGTTCACTTCTGCTTTGCGTAACTAACTTATTAGGAAATAAGCACCTAGTATTACAATAAAACTCTGTGGAGTGCTCTTGGTCCAAGTCTTTAGTATAACTGTATGAACTTGGCACTTATTGAATAGTAGCTTTGGGCTAAGGATGTGTACTTGAGCACTTTTCTTTCACAGCCATTTAAGGTGCAAAAGACTAGTCCTTTGAGACAGTACTAGTGTATTTTTCTATATTCATCTGTCTTGTGCTCAAGTCCCTTTTATCCTCAAAATACCAGCTCAGCATGGTAGAGTTGGTCTGTCGTAGCTGGCAAACACAGTCCAGTCACATATTAGAATGTGGCAATTGGAAGTCATCCTAAACCTTGCTTCTCTACTTCAAGGCTGCTGTTTTTGGGGGCTTTTGATAGGAGCAGTGGAGAGTGAGTAGCACCAGTTTTAGTCTTGTGCAGCAATATTAGTCTCTGACTGTTTCTGTAGTGTTTTTTTCCTGATATTTCAAAACTGTTTTAAAAAGAGTAAACTTTTCCTTGAAGGATGCAGTCCTGAGTTTCCCCAAGTAATGTAGCCAGGTTATTGGGGAATTTACATGTGGAGTGCGTGCCTGGCTTGAGCGCCCGCCTCAGACAGTATGTATAGGTTTTGAATGGCTTCCTCTATGACTTGGCCAAATTTGAGCTTGAGGTAACTGCACAGTGTTAACCAGCATGGTCTAAATGTGAGGAGTCACTCCAGCACTGCCAAAGTTTGTGCTGGATCTCTGGGGTGGGGACCACATATTCCCCCTTCTTGGAAAGAGTGTATGTGGTTCAAATGCTTTTTTTCTTAACTTATTTCTAATTTCTCCTATCTTTCTGTTTCCAATCTCCTCTGTCAACAGAAGGATCAGGTAGGTGAGCAATTGCCTGTGGTGACACCTTGCTTTTCTGTTAAAGGGCTTGTAGTTTACTTGCTATTAGTTGTGTACATGTTGTGATTGTACTCAGTTTTGACAGATACAAGGGATACTTAGGGGATTAAAATAGGGAAAGAACAAGAGACTTCCTTTAGTGAATCAGTCCTGTTTCCAATTCCAGACATCAGCTTGTGATGCTAAGACTTAACCTTGATTATGGCTTGGCCAGTGGAGCTGAAAATATAATTATTTTTTTGTGTTAAGGAAAGTGGAAAATGTATGCCAGTGGTTCCTGTCAGCTTCTGGCTTGAAGTTTGGGATCAAAAGGGCTTTAGTGAAGCCTCTTACTGGCTCTTCTTTTGGGTGACTTTAAAACTAGGTTGATATAGCTGTTCAGAGTATATGAATTTCTTAAAAAAAAAAAAAAAAAAGGATGTAGGAGGCCTTTAGACTCCTGCTTCCTAGAACTAGACAGGCTTTTGATGAACGCAGTTCTGGGGGACCTTGTGTCTGTCATCTCTCTGTGAGGACGTGTGTATGTGGTGTTGCTGTAGCATTAATATCTGGAAATGCTTTTTTGTAATGCATGAAGCAAAGGGCTTGACTTAAAGGTACTGCCTGGAGTAGTGTGAAGCAGTTGCTGTATTTGAGATACTGCTTTTGCCTGTGCATGAGGTTATGGCATGATGCGTAAACACAAACCTCTGCTTGGTGCCTTAGTGACAGTGGGGGGTGAGCTCCTGTCTGTAGGAGTGAAATAATGCCGAGTTAAACAGCCTTTCTAGGGGGAAACTCCCAAGTTTTTATGTATTTCTCTGTACAGCTTTTCTCACTTTATATGCAGGAATAATGTGGCCTCTTATAGTATAGTTTGCCTTGTATATTCAGTACTTTCTGGACCTGACCCCTGGACCAGGGGTTCTTTTCAAAAACCCCTGAGAAGAACTCAAAGCCCTCCAAGAGACTGTTTTGCTCTTTCTTGCCTATGAGAAGAACACTCAGTACTACTTCTGTAGACCCTTGTAGGGAGGGAGTTCCTGCAGGGCTAGATTTTAATGTGGTTAACTTATTTCTTATAGGCTGTGATGAGTAATTATGCAGGAATGTGTTGCTGATTGTTTAAAGTAACCTTATTACCTGCTTCAAAGAAGGTAGTTTGTGGATGGGAAGTTTCTTCCAGGCTTTTTTTCCCCCTTCGGTGACCTCTGGAGTCAGGATAAGGAGCATTTTCTCTAGGGTAACTTGAGGCCTGGGGGGAGTAGCTTCATGGATGGAGTCAGATGGGATGGTGGTGGTGGCCTCCCTGGTGCTGGTGGTTTTTAAGTCAACTCCTTTGTGAGGGGCTCTCGTACTGTGCTAGCTCGTGGTAAGGGGGTTTTCATGGATGTGACCTAACCTCTTTCTAAAGCTGCTTAATGCAACTGGAAGCTGCACCTGGTGGCTGTCCTACCTGTAACCATATCGAATGCTTCCTCAATACCTGAAACAGAAGTAGTCTTGAAACATAGGTTGTGATAGAGCCTCGCTATGGTCTCTAGTCTTTGCCCTCCCATAGGCTCCCTAAAAAAGGGCAAGGAGTCACCTAGGCACTTTAACCAATTATGTGTTTCTTTCCAGCAACCAAAGGACATTTGTGCCATGGTTGGGTTCTGTCCTTCCCTGAAGTCTGTTCCTCTTCAGAAACTAGTGCCGGCTCAAGTGGTTCATGAAGTAAAAATGGAAACTGTGGAGGTAAGGAAGCTGCCCTAGTACTGTTCCCACAGCTCTGTGGTCCTTACTGCTTTGCTGTAATAAACTAGATGAAGCAAAAAGAATAGACTTGAGACTATCTGTAATCCAAACCACATAAAATCTTGGTGTCTTCCTGTTCCCGAGACTCTTCTGTGAGGTGGAAGAGCTGACTGATTTGTTAGAATAGCAGGCTATAAGGCTTCAGGTTAGCTTTGAAATAAAATGCTGGAGTTGCTATACTTAAGTGCCAGAAACTTTAAATTGGTGGAAAAAACCCTTTCTGAATATGGGTTTTGCCCAATATTTTTGGAGTTATCCTTCAACCCTTTAACAGGGGACAGCAATGCACGTACAGGTGAGTGCAGTCAGTCTGAACTCTGGAGCAGAGTTTGGGCAAAACACCTTAGTTTTCCCACAGCCTTTGGCTTGAAGCTTGCCAAGTTTTTTCAAAGCCCGCTTTTTGAGGACAGCTTTAACTTCGGATTAAGTGACTCCGAATGGAATCTCCAAGTTCCTCTCTTCCTTTGCTTCTTGTGCAATCAGAAGGGAGCTCTTGGCTCTAAATTGCTCTCGACTAAAAAGCAAACATCTAAGAAACAAAGCACTTCCCACTTACCTTCTCTTTAGGCACTGTTGGTATCGTTACTTTTCCATATCTGCAGGATTCGGTCCCCTTTCTTAAATGATCTGTCGTAATTAAGGGTACCAAATCCTGCTCGTTCACAAAGGTGCATTGTTACTGAGATCTTTGAGGCTTTTGGCTTTTGTAATCCTTTGAATTCAGCTCAGATTGACTTAGGTGAGTTGTCATGCTTCGTCTGAAGCTAAATGCTGTTAGAGCCCTAGTCATCCGTGCCAGATGCAGTGAAGTGTTGACCTACTGTTTTATAAATATTATCTTTGTTCTGTAACACTGCAGAAAACATCAGTTCAAGAGAAGACGCTTTCTGTGTGTGAAATATGTGAGACTGTGGTGAAGGAAGTGACTAGCCTGCTGGAGAGCAACAAGACAGAGGTGTGTAAGAGCTGAAAACAGTGACTCTTTCAAAGCTTTGCCTAGAATGGTGCTGTTGTAGAGCTGGAAGCGAGTTCATTTATTGCTTGTTTTCATGCAAATGAAATGCGTGTGCTCCTTGGGCAGCACAAATAACTAAGCAAATGTACATAAAGCTGACATGATGTCAGATTTCTGCTGCTTCATTTGCCCTGTTATGCTCCAGGAGGAGATTGTGCATGAAATGGAGGTTGTCTGCTACCTGTTCCCGACGAGTGTCAAGGACCAGTGCAAAGACTTCATAGATGTCTATGGCCAGGCTGTGATTGACATGCTTTTGGAAGCAACTGATCCTGAGGCTGTGTGCGTTATGCTGAAGTGCTGTGCAAGCAACAAGCCTCCTCAGCCAGGTTGGTAATGAGGAAATCAGCATGTTGCAAGACGAGCTAGTTCACCTCTGATTACATCTCCTTTTAAGGACTCATACCTGTTTGTTTAGCTTGATCTTGCCTCCTTTCTTTCATTTTTGGGGGACTCTAGGAGTTTAAAATTTTTCTTCAGTTTTAGTGAAACCTGCGAGTGGCTTCTGTGATGTCTGCAAGATGGTGGTGGCTTATGCAGACAAAGAACTGGAGAAGAATGCCACAACAGCCGAGATTGAGGCTTTGCTGGAGAAAGTCTGTCACTTCCTACCAGAGTCTGTCAGTGACCAGGTAAAGCACCTGTGTGCAAGGCAGGCTAAAAACCAGTGTTAACTTTGGATCATCAGGAGCTGTCCCTGTCTACCTAAATCAAATGGTGATTTGATTTAGGTAGATTCCACAATGGCAGTGATGCCCACCTCACTTTCCCTAGGGAATCTTGAAGCTGAGGGAATCTCTCCTGTTGGAGACTGGCAGGAGTTTGGACTGCAGGGGGTTTCACATTTGCCCCTTGTTTAGGGGTTGGCACTCCTGAATAGATGGACTTCCAAGGACCTGGCTCAGCTGCCTGAGTTGTACTAATTTGTAGTCAGTGATGGTTTTGCCTGGAACTCCTCTGAGAACAGCATGGGAACTGCTGAAGGGTTTTCTTTTTCTTAACACTGATCTTGTTCAGGGGATTAACCAAGTAATTGGAAACAGGCTGGCATAATTCCAGGGAGATAGCAAAAGGTAATACCTGCTAGGCCATTATCATCAAAAATTACGCAGAAGTCTTTTAAGTGGCTGCTGAGTGCCAGCAAGAGGCAACTCTTTAAGTTTAGTAGGCATAAAATATACAGCTATTAAGTGGCTATGAAACAGCTGTCCCTGCTGACTGCTGTGAGGTGGTTTATAGTTGTGGCTTGTTTATTAATCAGTGTCATTAGTCTCTGCTGAGAAAGCTGACATGTTTCTGCACTTGGGAGCTCCTCTCTGCCGGAGGGCTGCTGGTTATTGATGGGTGGAGATGCTGCTGCCTGGTCTAAAGCTAACAGCAATGATGCTAAAACTGAAGAGACATTAGCGTTTTGCTGTCATCTTTGGGGTATTTGTCTCCAATTTGTGTGCTTTCAGCTGAGATACAGCAGTGGTGGATGGCAGAGCATCCAGGACAAGACTTTAATTGAAACCCATCCTGCTGGTTCCTTTGCCCCTCTTGAACACAGCATCATACAGGCTCAGAGCTGAGTGCTGTAGTTCTGCTTATTGCACTCCTGAGTCCCTGAGCTGCAGAGCTCAAGCCTCCTTGAAGTGTTTTAAGAATAGTGCATGTGCCTGGTGGCACGTGGCCGTGTCCTGCCTCAGTCTTGTCAGCCTCAGCAGAGGGATGTCTCAACCTGTGCTTTGTTGCAGTGCGTTCAGTTCGTGGAGCAATACGAACCTGTGGTGGTGCAACTCCTGGCACAGATGATGGATCCCACTTTTGTCTGCACTGTGAGTATCACGCGGGGTCCCCTTCACTGGAGGCTCCAATTCTGCCTCTTACACTGCCCAGTGTGCAGATTCTGCCAGAATAAAAATCAGCTGGGAGCAAATTCAGGTGCACAAGGCCTTGGGATGTGAGGAAGAGGCAGCTCCCTGCCAGTTTCATGTGTACAAGGATGTGGAGGACAGGAGCTGCTAGGGTTTATCAGCTGTAAGTTCAGTGTCAAGGTACAGCATGCCCTAAACTCCATGAGAAGTTAAAATGACACGTGTGGAAGTAGGTTCCTTCCAGAAACCATTCATTTTTCAAAACGTGATATGGAAAAGGGAGCTTTTTATCCCGTCTTACTGCTCTAAATCTGCTTGTTCAGTTGCAAATATTGGGCAGCTGAGCTCCTGAGAATACTGTGGTGTTGCCCGTGTGTTCCCATGCTCGGGAAGTGGCTGCCAGATGTAAGGTGGGAATTGAGGGGGCTCAGTGCAAACAAAGATACTGACTTTGCTGTTTCCTTCACAGAAGCTTGGAGTCTGTGCAACAGCTAAACAGCCTCTGCTGGGGGATGATGCTTGTGTCTGGGGTCCAGGTTACTGGTGTAAGAATATGGAGACTGCTGCTCAGTGCAATGTAAGTAAAGGAGGATTCTCCTCAAATTGCTTTGGTGCCACCTCTGACTCTCTTAACTTCCATTCCACACTCTTAAAATGGATGAATTTCCCTTTAAAAAGTGTGGATACCAGCTAGAGATAATTACTCGAGTTTGACTTCAGCTTTCTTGAAACAGCTTCTCCCCGTGGCTCCTGTTCCCTGCCCCTCTGTCAGTATTTCAGAGTCCTTAAAAAGGTGCAAAACGAGCTGGACATGCTTGTTCAGCAGCAACTGGGGGAATGTGCCATGGCTCTTAAAAATTGGCTCTGGGTATTGCTGTGGGCTCATGCTTTCTTTGCCAAGGTGCAGCCCTTAGTGGTTAAGGGTCATCAATGTGCTGTGTCTGTCTGGGAACAAAGAAATTATTCACTATAGTTTTCTCTTGAAATGCTTATTTAAAGAAAAGACTTGATCACAAAAGTCTTGGCTCAAAATAAGGTGTTGAATAAGCATAATCTTTGCAAAAACAGGCTTTTTTTTTTCCCCTCAGTCATGCTCTGTTCTCTCCCTTTAGGCTGTTGATCACTGCAAACGTCACGTGTGGAACTAAAAGAAGCATTTCCAGTTCTGAAAGTCGCTGTGGCGCCTGCGAACATGGGCAGAGGCTGCTGGAGAGCTGCATCACAAGTGTCTCTTCGGCCTCGCTAACAATTTGACCTTCAAGTTCCTTTGTTGTAACTTTTCTGTAGCAGTGCTGCTGTTGAAGGATCAGATCTTCATTATTCATCTAAAGATATTTCTGATTGTACAGTTTAACTCATTATGCTCCTAAAAATAGTCAGTGTTGTAGATTTTAATTGGTAGGCTGAAGTGTTTTTAGGCGCAGAGAAGGTGAAATGAGATGAGGTGAGGGTATTACCTTTTAATTAAAAAGAAAAGAACAAGACAGTGACTAAACTTTCAAGTGTCTTTCTGTAGCTGGAAGATTGAGCTTTGCATTTTTAACATCTGCCTGGAATATTAATTTTCTGTGTTAACTGTAGGGGAACCCTAAGGGGTAGTGTTGAAACCCTAACTCCCTCTGGCTGGAATTCTCAAAGCTTCACAAACGTAGGAGGGGACTTTGTGCGCCCAGCAACTTTGCCATCCAAACTGACCCTTGTCCTTCTGAATAGCTTCAAGGGCGACTCTTCCCAGAGTTTCTGAGCAGGAATGGGAAAGCACCCCGGTTGCTGTCAGCAGCCCCAGCTTGCTCATGTGCTGCAGTTTGGCAGTGTTACTGGCACACCCGACAAGCCACCTTTGTGCATGTGCAGTAAAAAGCAACCCACCGAAATGGCCCTAATTGCTGTTACCTGAGGCACAGATTCTCTAACACCCTGGAGTTGGGACTCTCCCCGCTTGCTGTGCTGATGAAGCTGTGGAGAAATGCCTGGGAAATCCAAGGTTTTACAGGAGTCTGACAAGATGATGTCTTGGGTGACTTGTGCCCGAGCACATCTTCGTGCCCACGCGCTGCTGAGCCTAGAACAAGCCCCGGAGGTTGGGGAGGGCAACAGGAATTGTTTTCTGTGGTTCCCTGTGATGGTTTAGTCCTCTCTGCACCGGGAAGCACGTAATCCTGAACAAGTTAACCCCCAAAATGCAGGTCCTGAAGCAGCTCTGGAAAGACCTTGGGAAAGGACCCTGGGCAGAGGAGGAGCTTTGACAATTCCAGTCCTGTTGGGAAAGGTGCCAGCAATGGCTTTTGCAGTGTCTTGGGGGAGGCTGGGAGCTCTAGGAATAGCCCTTTAGGAACAAGCAAACTAATCCTCATGGAGTCCAACTGAAAACCACTCAACTGCAGCTTTTTTTTTTAACTTGTACATACTAAATGCCTGGGCAGCGTTGCCAGATATCAGTACTGATTTGTCTTTTCTGTTTGTACAGGACTCTGAAGTGCTCATTGCTTTGAGGGGGGGTGGGAAACATCCCCTAAAGACTTGGCAGCTGAAGCTTTCTGTCTGGGCAGGTTTGTGCAGTGCTTCAGTGGGGCGAATATTCTGAAATACTCAGGAAGAGGGTGAATATTCTGTATAGGCAATGGGCTCTTCAGCAGTGTTGCCCTAGAGGTGCAGGCTGGGTCCCATCATGTCATATGCTCTTTGGGCCTCTCTGTGGGCCAGCTCACTTCAGTGTGGGTTTGGGGGGGGTGGAATTGACCCCTGTTCTTGCAGGTTGGTGAAATTCTGATTTTTTTTTTTTTTTTTTTTTTTTTTCCTCTTTGGGTTTTAGCATTGAGCAACCTTTAGCAGCCTTTAGGGCAGGAGGAGCGAGGGAAGCCTTGTGTGGATGGAGGGAATCTCTTTATCAAGTTTTCTCACTTCCTGTGGAATGGTGCACCTGACCTGCTTGAGTAATGTGCGCTGGGGGGGAGTGTGTGGTTGCTTTGTAACAGAACATTGTCTTGATTTTTTTTTTTTTTTTTTGCACAATGGCTTCTTTAATGAACAATAAACTTCTGTAAACCATTGAGTGCTTTATTTCCTTGGTGCTGCAGAGCCAGAAGAGGGCACGTGTCCCCTCCGACGGCTCCCTGTTGCATGGTGCTGCCCACCGGAGCATGGCAGGGAGCTGCGGCTGCACGGAAGGCTGCGCGTGATGGCCACGGTGGCGCAAGCTCTGTGTGTTGCAAGGGCCCAGCGCGTTCCCGCCCAGAGCCTGTGCTGCTGACTTGCATTTCTGCAGAGCTTGGCTTTGGCTTGGTGCTGGGATACCCCTTTTAATGCTTCCAAGCAAACGCCCAGGCCCTCCCTGAAGGCAGCAGCACTGACCTGACTGCTCGGCACTGCCCTTGCTCCGCAATCTGAGGCAATGGGTGGGCTTGTGTTGCCTCAACATTGACTCCATATGGGGCTCCCTTGGTGTTGCCTCAATGTTGACTCCATCCGGGACTCCCTGGGCAGCCTTGGTGTTGCCTCAACGTTGACTCCATCTGGGGCTCCCTGGGCAGCCTTGGTGTTGCCTCAACGTTGACTCCATCTGGGGCTCCCTGGGCAGTCTTGGTGTTGCCTCAACGTTGACCCCATCCAGGGCTCCCTGGGGGGGCTTGGTGTTGCCTTGATATTGCCCCAACGTTGACTCCATCCAGGGCTCCCTTGGTGTTGCCTTGACCTTGACTCCATCCAGGGCTGCCCCGGCCTGGCCCCCTGGTGTCTGTGGGCCAGGGGCCTCCTGCGAGGGCTGCGGCAGAGCCGGCGCTCTGGGCTGCGCCGGCAGTACCTGCTCGGCTCCCTCCCCGCGCTCGCTCGGCGGCACTTGTAATCACGGCCTCAGGAGAGGGGTGTGGTGAGCGCCGTGCGTGGGCGTCCGCTCCCACTGCTCCTCCCGGCCGTTCCGCGATTCCTCAGTCCGGGAGAAGTGCAGGAGTGGAACCGGCTGCCGAGGACTAGCCGAGGACCAGCATGGAGAGCAAATGGAGGGGCTTGGTCTTGATCTTTGCTCTTTGCTTGGGGGCTGACCAAGGTAAGGTCAAGCTTGGGGGTAGGAGAGCACACACGAAAATGCTCCGAGCCCTCAAAGCCATTAGGAATTCCTCTTGGATGATGGATCCATTGCCTCTTAAAAGGTCAGAAATGCTTAAACGGAGTAGCATTATTTTCTTACCTCTCCATGATTTTGGAAGTTGGCCCAGAGGACGGTTAGGCGGTTGTCCAACTGCACTTTTTGCCCTTGAAGTTAATCTTGAGGGTAGCTGCTCTTCAGCTTCCCTCCATCACTGGAGAACAAGGGTTTGGGCCAGCAGCGACTTTCTGCAGGGCATGGGAGAGGTTGGTGGCAAGGTGGGAGGAAACTTATGGGGCATCTCCGTACCGGGGTGGAAGAGGGTTGACGTGTCTGCTCCCTCTGCACGTGGAGCAGCCGCATATGGGGGAGCGGGGAGAAAGCCCGGGCCTCCCTGCGCAAGGGAGGAAGCTAAAGCTGCCCCGTCGGCCCCTCCGGCGGGGCAAGAGGGGGCCTGTGCCTGGGCTCTGCTGAGGACCACGGGCTGCTCCTCGGCACGGGGCTCGGGAGCTGGACAGCACGTCCTGCCTGGCGCCTGCTCGTGCCCGACCGGCCCTCCACGTCTCCCGGTCAGCGCAGCAAGGCCAAAACCGGCCTCATCCTCGTCCCCTCCGTGGGAAGTGGCTTGGGAGGAGCCCAAGGGAAATCATGGGGTGGTTCTCCCTGGGGAGAGCCCCTGCAGCCCCACGGCCGAGGTGGGAAAGAAGGAGAAAGAAGCCGCCCGCCCCCCCTTTAAAGGCCGCTGCCCCGGCCGCCTCGAAACAGAGCGGATGGGGCAACGCGGGCTTGCACAAGGCGGGCGGCAGCGCGGGGGCCGCCGGTGCGGCCGGGCGCTCCCGCTGCTCCCTTCGCTCGAGCAAAGCGAGATGCCAGGGCTTGAGCCGGCCGAAACGCCCTTCCCTGCCCCCGGCTTTTCCCTCCCTGCACGCTGCCGCTCGCTATTCCGGTTCGTCCTGCCGCTTGGCTGGCGCGCGGCCCCGCTCCCACGCGTGTGGGGCGCCGCCGTGACTCACGGCCCTGCCGCACGGGGAGGGC
>VZSV01000036.1:4700145-4717138 GCA_013398735.1 Nothocercus julius
GCCGCTGCGCGGGCGCCGCCGGTCATAGCTCCGTGATCTCCAGCGGGCTCTCCACGATCACCTCGCGCATCTTGTGCAGCGGGGTGGACTTGGCCGACTCGGTGCGCGCGTTGTGGTCGTTGTAGCCGCCGCAGTCGGCGGCCAGGGTCTCCAGGGAGCGGCCCAGGCCCTTCTGGTCGTCCTCGGGCAGGCTGTTGAGGTCGGCGGGGAGCAGCGTGCCCGTGCTGCCGTGCACCACGTGGATGCCGTCGGGGCCCTTGAGCTCCACGGGCTGCTTGTGCCGGAAGCGCAGGCTGCCCTGCCCGGAGCCCGGCTCCTCTTCCTCGTCCAGCTCCTTCTGGATCAGCTGCAAGAGGATGCGCAGGGATCACTACCGGCGCCAGCGCCGGGAGCCTCCTCTTTGGAAGGAGTCGCAAAAAGTGGCCTAATTGGCTCAAGCGCTACGAGCATCTCCAGCCGAGTGGAGGCCGCACGGGTCCGGGCTCGCCCCAACCCTGCGCCGAGCCGTTTCTGACCACGGCCCCCTCCGCGGGGCCCACGGTGGGGACACCGGGGGTGAGGGAGCTGCTCAGGGAGGCCGGGAGGACGCGCTCGGTCAGCGCCCGCCAAGGCCGGGAGGCGGCACGGCATCCCAGAGGGCACGGCACACACGTCCCCATGCCCCGCACACGCCGTCTACCTCCGCGACCGAGGAGCGGTCCCCCAGACTGGCGGTGGCCTTATGCACCATCCGCTGGGCAAAGAGCTTTTTCAAGCGCATGTAATCATCCAGGACCACCTTCAGGAGCGAGCCCTGGGCGGAGCGGGAGAGAGCACCGTTACCCGCGGCAGCGCCTCCCGTCCCCCGCGGGAGGACCTGGCCCCTGTCCGGCGCCTCTTGGAGCTCAGAAGTCACTCTCCGCTGCCCTGGAAGCCGGAGCGGTAGGAAGCGCCCCCGCTGCGGCGCCGCTCACCTTGATGGGCCCCTCGCGCATGATCTGCCCCAGCTTGGCGATGTTGTCGTACTCCTGGATGGCGGCCCGCAGGTAGCGGTCGTCCTCGGGCTTGGCCGCGGAGGGCTCCCTGCCGAAGGTGCCCTGCGAGACGAGAGGCCACCTGAACAGAGCGCGGGGGCAGGAGCCGCGGCGCGACGGCGGCCTCGAGCTCTCCGCCACCTTCCCACCAAGCCTTGCCCTAGGCAACCTCAGTTGTCATTGCCACCCCTTGCTCCAGGAGCTCCGTCACCCCTCGGCAAGCGCAGGGACCGTCATGCCCGTGGTGCTGAACCCAAGCACCGTGGCGGAGGACAATTCCCACCGCCCTGGACGCCAGCAGCTGGCTGGGAGCTACACGGGTTGCAGAGGAGCAGGCCAGCGCCAACGCCGCCTCTCACGTGCGTCCTGGCTGGGCTGTTCCACAGGTCGGTGATTTCGCTCAGGTTCTCGGGCAGGTCGTCCTCGTGCTCTGCCTGCGCCGCCAGCTCCATGTTCCTGCAGAAGGGGTCCAGCCACACTGGGTTCGCCCTGCCCCAGGAGGAAACACAGACGTCAACGCCAGGCAAGGGCCGAAAAGAGCCAGCGTCCCCCGCGCAGGAGCCCCTGCTGTGAGCTGAGCCCGGGAAGGGGCGGCACTCACCCGTCGAAGGAGTATTTGTTGGTGTTTGGCATATCCATGATGTCCACGAAGCCCCGGTTCCCTGCAGAGCGGCCGAGCGGGGCGTTGCGCTGCTGCACGGCTGGGGGCACAGCCGCGTGCCCACCCACCCCAGAATCCCTGAGGCTTCTCCCCAGCGCCCGCGGCATGCAGGACCTCCCCGGAGGAAAGCTCTCCAGCCACACCTTGCAGCAGGACAGCCCCAGCGCAGCTCACCTGTGGAGCCCGCCACTATCGCTTTTAATTTTCTTTTGTGCCTGCAAAATAAAGACGCAGAGGAAATCAGGGGAGATGCACCAGAGGAGAGAGGCAGAGAGACTTGCACCGACCGTGCACACCAACGCCGGTGCGGACAGCAGCACGGCAAGGAGCGGTCAGACTGTTGGGGCAACTCACACTGTTCGGTAGTACCAGTTCATGAGGATGAAGAGCATGGCAGCCAGGAAGAGGAGAACGGCCAGCACGATAATCGCCATCTGGGAGAGACAGGGGGATCAGCAGCGTCGGGGGCTCAACCAGCGCCCGACTCCCGGCACCTGCATGACGCTAACTGGGCCAAAGGCGTCTGCGGGTCGTGGGGAGGCCTGTGGTTACCTGCAGGGCCGAAAGGTCGTCCGGAGCCCGGGCAGTGATGGCGGGCTGCACGTCCAGCACGTTGTAGTTCCTGAAGAGGTTCCGCAGCTGCTCCTTGTTCTCATCAATCATCTGGATTACTCTGGGAAGAGGAGGGATACGGCGGCTGATGGGAGGCCCCTCGCCTTGCTCAGGCATGTCAGCATTGATGACATTCCCTACAAGCCTGAGCGGTGCCAGGCCGGCTGAAGGGCCGGGCAACGCACCGCTCCACGTCCAGAATCCGGTTGGTTTCCCTGTTCACCACGTGGATCAGCAGCTCCGTCTGCGCGAAGTTCACCCGGCCTTTCTTGTCGACGTGGAACTGGGGAGAGACGGCAAGGGCTGCAGCACAGCTCCAGGGCACCTCCTGAGCATGACCCAAGGCGGGCTCGCAGAGCAAGAGACCCTCAGCACTGGCACGGGGCCACTCCGGGCCCCTTCCATTAAAGACCTCCAGCCCGGGTGTCTTCCAACAGGCTGCCATGTTTTTGATAAGCTCCTCTGCAACCCGGTTCCCACCTCTCTTTTGGAAGTGGTGATGGTGGAAACTTTCTGGCTGGGTTTCTGCGTCAGGGTGTCCCCTTAGGACAGAGCCCCAGTGAAGGGGTGGGTGAAGGTGGTTACCTGCACGTCATCCGTGTTGACGATGGCACCTGTGATGTTGGAGAGCAGGCTGATAAACTCCTCCTCAAACTGCCTGACCTTGTCGGGAATCTCATTGATGATTATTTTGACGCGCTGGTCATCTCGCAGGATGTAAATCCCCACGATGGCTGTGTCATTGTGGCCCACAAGGTCAGAAGCCATGACGTCCACCACAAAGTAGCCGGGGTTGTAGGCTGTGAACAGGTCGAAGGTTCGCAGGATGCCGTCAAGGGTGCCTGGGGGAAGGATGAGCACGACCCAGCATTAGGTGGAGTTGGGTCTCGGCTCTCTTTGTGACGGGGCCAGGCAAAGGGGTGAGGGGCACCGCAAGGGTCTGGACCACCAGCCTAGCACCATGAGCCTTTTGCTGTGCTCTGCTGGTGCTTCGACAGGGGGACCCTGCTCTCTTTTAAACACCCCTTTACTCCCGGTAAAGGGCCCTGAAGCAAAACCTACGGAGGAAGGGAAAAGGATGTGGTGGACAGCTCTGCGTGTCCTTCCGACTATGGCCTATGAAAAAACAGGTCCTGGTGGACGACCTCCTGCAACCCCTTCAAATTTCCCATGCAAAGCCAGAGCCTGCCTTGTGGGCAAGTGGAAAAATGCGAGCAAGGGTGGTTGGCTGTGCCGCCTGGTGGCCCTGGCCACGAGGACACCTCTGGCCATGGCTCCTCTGGCACATGTACCGATGCTGAAGATATTGGCCACCTCCTCGGAGTCGTTGGAGTGCTGCTTGATGTAGCGGATCCCCAGGATGTTGTACAAGACCAGGCTGTTATTTCCCACATCGGCGTCCACAGCTACGACTCGGATGAGCTCTGAACCCACTTTGGCATCTGTGGCAACCCCTTTGAGGGAGAGAAGGGAAGGAGAGCTGGAGCCAGGCACGCAGACTGCTGAAAGAACCACTCTTCCTCAAAGCCACCACTAACACACTGACCACGGCCTTGGCTCTTCTCATCTGACCGTTTCCATACCCCTTTCTCCAAGCGCTTCCTCAGAGAAAGCGGACTTTTTTCCTGGTGCATCACCCGCTCTGGGTGCTCAAGGCCAGAGCTTGTGCCGTGGGTGCAGCCTGGCACCCCTTACCCGCTGTGTACTCCGACTTGGTGAACTGTGGCGCCTGGTCGTTGATGTCCTCCAGGAAGATCCGCACCTCCTGAAGCGTCAGGTCTGTGCTGAGGTCCCAGGCCTGGGCCCTGCCCGCCCGGTGGCCCCTGGGTGGTGTCCAGTTCCTCTGGCTGGACGCTTTGACGATGATAGAGTAGTAAGGCTCCTTCTCCCGATCCAGGTCTCGCAGCACTTGCAGCTTCCCCTCCCGGCTCAGCTGGAAATTGCTCTCCTGGTTTCCAGCTAGGGCGCAGAAAGGGGAGCCAGGTTAGTTGTCTTTTGGGTGAGGATTTCTGAAGCATCACTTCTCTTGCATACCACGGCAGAAATCCAGCTGACACGAGCAACACAAAACGTTGGTGAGGGATGTGCAGGAGGAGGTCGAGGGCTGGCAGGGGCAGGATCGATGGGCAGAAGCAGAGACGCGCAAGGGACAGGGGCGGAGGGCAGCAATCTTGGTCCTCCTCCAAGTCACTAAGCTCCCTGCTTTGCAAAGCAGAGCCACGCACCCCATCTCACCTGCTATGAAGTAGTAGACGATGGCATTGGAGCCCTCGTCTGCGTCCACCGCTCCTGTGACGTTCCCCACCACCGTGCCAGGCCGTGAGTGCTCAGGGACAGAGAGTGCCTGGTACTGGGGGCTGTCCCTCTGCCAGGAAGCCCCAGGATAAGGAGAGGGAGGGTTACCGCTGGCAAGCAAACCACGGCATGTGCAAACCACCCTCCAGTGCCTCTTGCCTCCTGGTGCCTCTCTTGCCACCTTGGACACCCCCAGCCCTCCATCCCCCGTGGTGGCCCAGGGCCTTACAGGCGGCCGGAGGAAGAGAGGCTCGTTGTCATCGATGTCATCGAGCGCGACCTGGAGGGGCTGCATGGTCTCATAAGCTGGCTGGCCCTGGTCGCAGGCCACGATGATCAGCTGCAGAGAGAGGTGGAAGAGCTGCCTTGCGCAAGGCCACGTGGGCAGACGGCGTGGGGAGACAGTGCTGAGACAGGGACTGGGGTGGCGGCGGGACACAGAGGCGTTTGGGGGAATTTAGCAGGGAATTGCGGGGGGGGGGCTACCATCTCCTCCAGAAAACAGTTGACCTGAGGCACTTGAGTTCTTGTTGAGCTGCTGGGGTGAAGTTTTCACCAATGCAGGCTCACTCCCATCGTGCTTACGTTGTACACCGCCTGCTTCTCCCGGTCCAGCCGCATTGCTGTCTGGATGAGCCCGCTGACGGAGTCGATGCTGAAATACTCCCAATCTTTGTTTCCCGCACCCGTTTTCAGGAGGTTGTACAGGACCGCGCCGTTTAGGCCCTCATCTTTGTCCGTGGCATACACCTCGTACACGTTGGACCGCAACGGGATTTCCTGTTGGCACATGAGCAGTCCGGTATGAGGGATGGTGTTGCACCTAGGCTGGATGCTCCAAACCCCATTGCACCCTTGGGTGCCCAGGTCAGCATCGTGACACACTGCCCGCATGTCCCCACCAGCAGCTCCACACCGGGCTCTGTGGTCTCACTGCTCCTTTGTCTTCTGGTGGTCATGGTTGCCCCCCAGATCCAGGGTGGGAGCTACACAGCCCACACCCATGGTCCCAAATGGGAAATGGGGAGTTACGATTTCCTCCGGTTGGGCAAGCGCATCGTGTGCGTGTTTTGGATTGGCCTGAGCTAAGCATGGCTTCCCAGAAAGGAGAAACTGTCTTAAATGTCAGCATTTCAGCCCTCATTTATAAATAAACTCAGCACCCGGCGACCAACTGTTTCCTTATTTTTGTGTGCCGCTGGCGTTTCTGTTCCCCAAAGCTGCCCTGTGAATCCACATTCACTGTTGGGGCTCAGGCGCACACAGAGAAGGGTTTTGTCAACCTCCCTGCCCCCAGACAGCAACCCCGTCTCCGGGTTTACCTCCTTGATGTGCAGGATGGTGCCGTTGGGTGGGCGGACAAACACGGGGCGGTTGTCGTTAATGTCAATAACTTCAATGTGGAGCATGGTGGTCCCCCAGAGAGGGGGTCGCCCTTTGTCCGTGGCCACGACGGTCAGGTTGAACCTCTCGTAGGATTGCAAACGCCGCCGAGACGTGATGAGCCCGGAGTCTTTGTTGATCTTGAAGGCCTCTGAGGAGAAAAGAAACACACGTCTGGCTCAGGGCACTTGACAGGTAGATAACGAGACCTGCACAGAAGTCAAGGCCTGGTTGTGGCATGAAGGTAGGCCAGGTCGTGACATGTCATGCCATGAGGAACTGGAAACTGCAGAACAATACTGAAAGCAGCTGCTCCTGGGCCTACATCTAACCACAGAAGGACACGGGAAATGTGACCTGGCCCAAACACCTCCTCCAATTCCTCTTCCTAACCTGTCCCATTGCCATGCAGGACCCCCTTCATTGCCAGTGCCTACCTACTCCTGGGCCTTCAATGCTGTAGGTCACCACGCCGTTGTCTCCCTCGTCCAGGTCTGTTGCACTCATGGTGATCACAGATGTCCCTGCTGGCTCATTCTCGTAGACACTGGTGCTGAACTGGCTCTTGCTGAACTGGGGCCTGAAGTCATTGATGTCCAGGACTGTGATCAGCACCTTAAATATTCAAGACACAGCTTGGTGGGTCACCTGAGGCTGCTTGAGATGGCTATGCAGGCAACCGTAGCCCTGCGGTGACCCGGACAGCACAGCATGCCTCCGCCGTAGGTCCGCAGTGCCCTTCCTGCTATTTGTTTCCCTCTGCTGATTGAATTCCTGTCTCCGACAATGGGAACAGCAGTGGCCCAGGGTGGAGGCCCATTCACTCTGCAGCTGGCCGGAGCACTGGAGCACAATAGCATCCCCCTGGCCCTCCGTCCCCCTCCCTGGAGGGCTCCGTCTCTGCTGTGCAGACTCGGAGACAAACTGGGAGGTGCTGGAGCAGGTCAGGCAGTGCCCATACGGCCCCTTTCCTCCAGGCCGCTTCTCTGCAGCATTCACCCGAGGGCCGCTGTTTTTTGGGGCCATCTGGTTTTCCTCTTGGCTAATTCCCCCCTATAGCAAACCCGCTGGGGATGAAAGCCAGAGCTTCGACATCTTCTTGCAGACAGGGCTGGACACTACTGCACGAGAGGCGGTGGGAAGAGGAGCCCCCCCACCTGCACAGAGTTCTCTCGACGGTTGCTAGAGACGTCCCCGGGGTTGTCCCTGGCCACAGCGGTCAGTGTGTAGTGATCCTTCTTCTCGCGGTCCAGGGCGGATAGGATGTAGATATCACCCTGTAGCACATGGAAACCTTCAGGTGGTTCTTGCCTGCAGGTCTGCTACTCGAGAGGGGACAGCCTGCGAGGCCTGGCGGCACGGCTGTCTCACCTCCTTGCTCGGGCGAACAGCCTCATCCTGAGCCCCAGCAGCCACAACAAGCTCTGTGCAGCCCAGCAGCACTGGTTTGGACTGAATTCAGAGCCAGTCCCGTACCTCACTCAACCGTGGCCACTGGGGACCACCCCAGTCTCCCCTCCCCATTTTCCCCTCACTTACAGCCTCCATTGGCTTCTTACCGTGTTGGGATTTATCCCAAACTTGCCCTCTCCATCCCCTAGACTGTACTGGATGAGAGCAAAATGCCCGGAATCTGCATCTGTGGCCTTGACCCTCAGGATGACCGTACCCAGTGGGACATCCTCAAAGACAGCTTTCTGCAAGCAAGAGGAGACAGGACAGGTTGTTTCACCACTTGCTGTTTTGGTGGAGGAAAGGAGCTAATTCACCTTCAATGAAAGCATGAGCATCATCACGCTGACCATCTATTTCAGATGGTTTAAGCATGTATAGAGGGAAGAAGCACCCAGCACCACTAAGCACACCCAGGTCTTGGCCTGTTCTGTCCTGCCCAACTCTGCAGGGTGAGCCCAGCTCACCTGGTAGGATGGCTGGCTGAAAACGGGATTGTTGTCATTGACGTCCACTATCTGAAGGTACACGGGGATCTCAGCAGATCTGCGGGGAGAGCCGTTGTCTGAAGCTCGGATGGTGAAGTTCAGCCACTGCACCTCCTCGTAGTCCACTGTCCTGTTGGCTACGACCTTCCCTAGAGGATGGCAGATACCTGATATCAGAAACCAGCTCCAGATCCCCTCTGCAGTTATCACTGCACAAGACATGGCTTGATGGCTGCGATGCCCTTGTTGGATGGAGGCAATAAAGGAGTCTCTTCTGCCAGGACGCAGGAGAGAAATGAATTAAAGAAATCTCCCTATCCATTGATACACCTTGGCCCTCTTAAGCCTCTTAAGATTGGGCTACGTCAAGGGGCCACAGTCAAACTCTCCCCGTTCCCCTGCCTCATGGGTCTCGGGGGACTTGCACCTCTCCCAGCTCACCAACCTGCTGACTGGTCTTCAAGGCAGGCGTAGCCTTCTGGGGAGAGATCTAAGAGCTCATAGGTGATCTGCCCGTTGGGTCCTTTGTCTGGGTCCACTGCCGAGATGGAGATTAGTGTGGTGCCCTGCGTGGCTCCCTCCAGGATCTTCTCAGTGAAATAGGTGGCCCCAAAGGGGCGGAAGCGGGGTGTGTTGTCATTGACATCCAAGACATTGATGGTTAGCTTGGCTGTGCAAGGTGGACACCAGGGGAAGAGGGCAAGGGAGAGAGAGAGGGGAGGCAAGGGAGGGAGAAGAGAGCATTGTAAAGACGCAAACAAGAAGCTCCTGCTGATCGGGGGCTGGTTCTCATGAAATGCTGCAACATTCAGCAAAGCCCTTGGCAAAGCTGGTGGCATGACCTACTCCAGACCTACCCCTGTCCTGCATGTGCTCTAGAGCACGAGACCACGCTTACCATTGGGCACGCTGACCGAGCGGTCAAGGACCTCGCTGGCGTTGTCGTGCACAGAAATGGTGACCTCGTAGGTGGCCACTAGCTCCCGGTTGAGGGGGGTTTTGATCTTCACAGCTCCTGAGAATCCCAAAAGGATTTCGGTTACCGGCTGTACCTGCGCATCCTGCCACGGACCCAAGGCAGGCAGGTCTGCACCAGCCAGGTACTGCACTTGCTCTCCTGCCTTTCCCGAAAGCTCAACAAGAGACACAACTGGCAGCTAAGGGCTGTGTGAGGGATTTCTTTGCCTCCTGTCTCCTGCCCTCCTGCCTGCTCTTCTTTGCCCAGCAATTCAGGTCTCACACTGCCTCAGCCAGGGTAGGGGCTGGGACAGGGAGACCGGGCTTAGGAGCTATTCCTGGTAATCTCTTGAGTGATGCCATCCACAGGAGCTCAGGTCCTTGAGGTCTTTCTTTTAAGAGTCACGCCCATGCAGATGGGGGAGTTCCTCTTGCCCAAATCAGTGCTATCCTTGCGAAACACATGGGCTTTGGAGCAGGTGCATCCACAGAGCAGCCTGGGACATGGGAGGACATCTCATCCGCCTCTCCCTGAGAGCCCTGGTACCACTTACCCTGGCAGGCCGCCCCGGCAAGGTGCGCCGGAGGGGCCCGCGCTCGGTCTGCGAAGGCTGCAGAGCCGCCGCACACCCGGCAGCTGCCCAGGGAGGGCAGCCGGGAGCGGAGGCAATGAGATGGGCATGAGTGAGATGGTGGGGACACCACAGATGGAGCGCAACAAGAGACATGGGCAGCACGTGCACGGACACAGAGACAAACCTGGCGGTCCGGAAAGGAAAGAAATGTGTTAGTAAAGTCGGGTAGCCAGCAGCACTGCCACGCACAGGAGAGAGAGAGAAAACGAGGCAGCGCGAGCGGGAAGCGCTGGCGGAGCGGAGCATGGAGCGTCCCCTCCCCTCTGCGTGTCTGGGACACCTACCTCTAGGCAGAGCAGCGGAGCAGCAGAAGAGAGGAGAGGGAGCCGCGCCGCCTGTGCCGCCTCTCCTGCCCTCCTACCTGTCCTGAAATCCACTGTGAACGCTCCTTGCTGGTCGGGCACTGGGGCATCCGTGTCATCGCGGGCCACGATCTCCAGCAGGTAGTACTCCAGGCGGGCATTGAGGTCTCTGTCTATGGCGGTCACCTCAGCCACCACCGTGCCCGGCGCAGCCGACTCGGGCACGCTGACCGTCTGGATGGGGTTGATGAACTCGGGCCGGCAGTCGTTGACGTCGTCGATGAGGAGGAGGACGGTGGCTGTACCCGAGAGTGCCGGCGTGCCTTGGTCCACGGCCACCACCGTGAGCCGGTAGGCGTCCCGCTCCTCCCGGTCGATCGTGTGGTTGGCCACATGGATCACCCCTGAGGCAGCGTCGATCACAAACCTGTCCTGCCCCCCACCCTCAATACGGTAGTCCAGCTGCTTGTTGAGGCCGCTGTCTGCGTCTGTTGCTGTCACCCGGAGGACGGAAAAGCCTGGAGGGGACACAGCACTCTACACGGGGCCGCCCGGCGCCCATGGTGGGACCCCTCCTGACTCTCTCCTGACCTGGAGGGCTGTTCTCCCGCAGCCGTGCGGTCACGGACGCTGGGTGGAACACGGGACGGTTGTCGTTTTCATCCAGGATGGTCACCCGGAGGCTCGCCGTGCTGTTCAGCCCTCCCACGTCACTGGCCACCAAAGTAAAGTCCAGCTGAGGGCTTGGGAAGGCCTCGTGGTCTATCACGCTGCCGGGCTTGACCAAAACCGCACCTGGAGGAGATAGAGACACCAGGTGACAGACCCCGCCATGTGCCCTGTGGTGCTGGCATGGCTGTCCTGCAGCTCTGGGTTGGGCTCACGTCACCTGTCCTGTTGTTGATAACGAACAAGTCCGGAGACGCCTCCAGGAGCTGGTACGTCACCACAGCGTTGCTTCCCTCGTCACTGTCCAGAGCCAGGATGGGCCCGTTGAGCACCATGATGGGGGTCCCTGGACAGGATGTCAAGGGTGAGCAAGGGGAGGTCACCCCTGTGGAGCCCCCCTGCACCCCGCTCCCGCCCTGGTGACACATGAGGGACAGCAATGGATGGATGGAGGAGGCAAACAGAGTGAGGCCTCGTGGGCATGAGGCAGCACAGGTGGCTGCTGCAGCCTTGGCGGACTGACTCGCGAGGCCCAGGCGGAGCAGGCGGAGCGTCCAGCTGGAAGCAAACAGACACATCTGTCAGGCTGCAGCCCCCGGCGCCGCGCCACGCTCCTGGGTTCCCCCGGACACGGGCATGTGCGCACGAACACCTTGCTGGGAAACCTCTGCGTGTCTGGGGTCCAGCGTGGTCTTTTGGAGATACACCTCAGGTGTGTGTAGCTACCAGCCTCTGATGCTGGCAATGAACCTATTGGTGCTCTTCAAGCAGGGAGCACCTCCAGTGGCAGGAGGGGAGGAAAAGGAGGCCTATTCCTAGCTCTGTGGCTAACGCGCCTTGGCAGCTGGCAGGACTTCTCCTTGGCTGCAGCCCTCCCCAACGACCTTCACTGCTCAAGGGCAAGGCTGGAGCTCAGTCTATGGCGGCTCCTCTAGCGTGGCTTGTGAGACACGTACCCTGCTCTGGCCCCAAGGGGCCAGAGCCACGTTAAGGGAGCAAGGAGAGACCTACCTGGGGGTGAGTTCTCCATCACCTCGGCCTGGTAGGAGCTCTGAGTGAAGAGGGGGCGGTTATCGTTCTCGTCCGCTATTGAAATGACCAGCAGGTCAAAATCCTGAAGGTGTGTGAAGGAAAACAAGGACAAGAGGGCAATGACTGTGATGTCCTGTCCTTAGCTCACATGCCACCTCTATCACATCAAGCTCCTGGAGTCCCTTACACGCAGCGTTCTGCTCCCAAGAGGTCCCTGGAGGAGCTCTGTGGCTCCTAACCCTATGACCAGACTTCCCTTCCTGGCTCACACTCCAAAGGGTGACGCAGGGCCAAAGGAGACTGCACTATCAGCGCAGTCACCTAACTCTGCTCAGCTCTGGCCCGCCTTCCAAGATGCCACGGCTAGGGCGGCCTCCTGCAGCCCTGCCCTCAGCTCTGACTCTGCCACCGGCACCGTGCAGAGCAGCAGAAGTGCCAGGGCAGGCAGCAGAGCTCCCACTCGGGACTTTTCTCTGGAGGGAGCTGCAGATTGCTCCTGCCAGCAGGATCACTAGCTGCCAGTCCCCGAGTCATGGGAGCTGCCTGAGACCCACGGCATGGGCACCTTGCTGCTCCCTGCTTGGCTGGAAGGTGCTCCAACTAAACATGCCATCTGTTTGTGGCCTTGGCAGGAGCCTCTTCTCCCACCCGCCCTGCCTCCAGCTTCCTGCTCCACTGGGGAGCCCCAGCACGGCCGTAATTACCCGCCTGGCATTGCGCATGTTCTCGGGGTTGTCCTTCACTGTGATCGTGAGCCTGTACTCGGCCACCCGCTCCCTGTCCAAGGGGCGGTTTACATAGATGATGCCAGTCTGTCAAGAGAAAAGGGGGAGATGCATTAAACGGAAGGGAGGTGTGCTTCCTCCTGGCTGTCTTGCTGGCGCCCTGCCTTCCTCCTTGTTCCTTGCACCCCATTTCCACCCAGGCTAGGCAAAGCCACACTGGTCAGCACTTGGGGGCTCCACGTATGCAAGGCAGCATGCAAAACACGTGCACATGCGGGTGAAGATGAGCGCTGTGGCCAGACGCGGTGACCACCATCCACCTCCCTGCTTGCACAGGCTCCGGTGCGCGGGAGAGCCCTGACCCCCAGCCGACGTACGGTGCTGTTGATGTAAAAGGCCTTCTCCGAGTTGCCGGAGGTGATGTCGAAGGTCAGGAGAGCGTTGGGCCCCTGGTCCGCATCCCGGGCAAGGATGCGGGTGACGAAGCTGGAGACGGGGGCGTTCTCGCTGAGGGTGAGGTTCATGGGGAGGTTGAGGAGCACGGGGTCATTATCGTTGATGTCCAGCACACGCACGCCCACCACCATCTGGAGGGGACAGAGGCAATCTGGCACTTCGTGTGCAACGTGCCGGCCCAGCCTCCCATGCTTTTCCCGTGCAAGAGCTCGAGGACGGGAGGGCAAGGGAGAGCAGGCGCCAAGGCGTGGGGAGGACACTGAGAACAGGTCGCGGTGGTGGTCCTGCCGCGGAGGGGCTCACCGTGGAGCTGAGCGGCGGCACCCCCCTGTCACGGGCGGCAATGGTGAGGTTGTAGAAGGGGATGTTCTCGCGGTCCAGCTCGGCATCCTTCCGCACCCGCAGCTCCCCTTCCACGGGCGAGATCACAAACTCCCCTGGTGGAGCGCAGAGAGCGGGGGGAGAGGGCCGGCGTCAGGCCCGTGCCGTGGGACGCCTGCCCGGAGCAAGGGACCGCGGCCACTGCCACGCTTCTGAGCTCGGTGGCCTTGGGCCACCTCAAAGCGTCTTACTGTACCCAAGAGCTCGTCTTCCCATGGGTACCAGCAGGCATAGAGTTGGTTGGTTGACCAGGCAAAGAGATGTTGGGACAACAGCCTTGCCAGTACCTCCCGGGCCTTGGGAATGGCCCGGGCTGCACGGCAAGCCAAGGGACCGCATCCAGGCTGTTGGGGCTCTGCAGCCCGGGTCAGCTGGTAGACGGGCCAGGGCTCCAGCAGCCAGAACGCCTTGGCTAGTGTCACGGCAGCCACCCGTCTGCCGAAGGACAGCTGTGCCCCGTCCCGGCAGATGCAGCATGCGGGGGATGCCCGGCGCTGCCTCTCCATCTGCTCCAGGGCACCGCGGGGCGCGAGCTTGGCCCCGAGCTGCAGAGACACGCGGTCCCCAGCTGCACGGGGCCACGCATTTGCCTTTCTCGGTTTCTCTTTCTGCCTTTTCTTTTTTTTTTTTTTTCTCCTTTCTTTTATTGCCTTTGTTTTTAAACAGATTCCCCCCGCCCCAGGGCTGCGGTTCCTTGTGCAAGCCCCTCTTGCCGGCCACTCACGGGTTAAAGTTTCCTGTTGCTCAAAACAGGATTTCCTGGTGTCGAAAGCCTGAACTGGCAGGAGCAATGGGCCGGGAGGACGGCTCTTCGGCAACGCTTCCGTAGCCGCTGCCACCCGCCCCCTTCCCTGCCCAATGGCAGCCGGTGCTGCGGCGCGCGGGGACGTAACCCACTGTGGCTCTGCCCTGCTGCCCCTCTCGCCGTGCCCGCGTGGGTGCGCGGGGCCGTGCCCAGTTGCGGGATTGTGGAGAAGCAGCTCGGGTAGCCACGGGCGTCCCTGCGCCCTCAAGGAGAGGCTGGGACAGCATGACCACAGAGCGGTGATGAGGAGTGGTTAGTATGGCCAAGAGAAGGTGGTTTCTACCACCTCAGTCCTCAAAGCGAGCGGTAGCGACAGCGGCATGGGGGTCATCTGAGAGCTCCTCTGCTCCCCACATCCCCGTGCGGACAAGAAGGGCACGCAACCCTGGCGCGGCGCTGCCGCTGCCGGCGCGTCGCAGCTCACCAAGAGGGTCCCCAGCGATGATGCTGTACTCCACCTGCCCGCTGGGCCCCGAGTCCCCGTCGTGGGCCAGGAAGGTCCACACGCGGGGGCCCGGCTGCCCTTCCGTGATGTCGAAGGGTCCCTCATAGGGCCGTGGGAAGGTGGGCTGGTTGTCGTTGATGTCGTTGAGGTTCACCAACACCTGCAGGCAAGGCGCACGGATGTGTTTCATCCAGAGACCTCTCGCACTGGTATCTCTTCTGTCTGCCCACCAAAACTTATCTTCTTTCGGAGGACTAGAAAACGCTTGGCTCAGTATGTGTGTGAAACATAATGGCCCACGAGAAGAAGCCAGAGAAGGTCTCACTGGTCCTTTCTATTTGCAAGCTCTGAAATCATGCTTGATGTGGGCAACATCTGTTATATGACTTATTGACTTCTGGTGTAGGCCCCCAGAACAATCAGTGCATTCAAATCCCATAAAATATTGGCTCTGGGGCGGCTACTACCCTGCTCTCCCTGCTTTGAGCAGGGCTCTTAGTTCAGGACGTTGCAGGGTGTTGGAGATGGAAGTGCTGCAGGGAAAAGAAATGAATGACTGGAGGGAAACTGGATTTTTTGCACGGGAGCTGGTCAGCGCTGACCAACGCCTCTGTGTTTTGCAACCTGGAGCAGGGCTGCAGCCCCCGGGCGGCATGGCCACAGCCGGAAAAAGCAGCCACTGACCCCGGGAAGATGTGACTCTGCTCTCCGGACGGCTCTGAGACCCTGGATGTGTCAACGCGCCGCAGCCGCTCCGGCTCCCTACCGTGGCGGTGGATGTCAGGCGCCGCGAGACGATGGGGCACTGGTCGGTGGCGGTGACGATCAAGGTGTAGCGCCCGTGGCTGATCTCGTAGTCCAGCTCCTTCACGGTGCGGATCTGCCCCTGCAACAGGAGGGCGGTGCGGAGACGGTCAGGGGGACACGTGGAGGGGTTGAGCGGGATGTGACCGCCTGGTGTCCTTACTGACCGTGGCGCTGTCAATGTGGAAGGTGCCCAAGATGTTGCCTTCAGTGATGGCGTAGGCGACGGTGCCGTTGGGCCCCTCGTCCTGGTCGCGGGCCTGCACGGTGACGAGGGTGGCGTTGAGTGTGGCGGGGCCCTCGTCCAGCGTGACCTCGTAGAGCGGCTGCTGGAAGGCGGGAGCGTTGTCGTTCTCGTCCAGGACCGTGACGTGCACCGTGGTGGTGGCCTGTGGGACACGGAGGAGAACCCACGTGTGAGGAACGAGCCAAGGGGCGCCAGGAGTTGTTGGGAAGCAAGCGAGCTGTGGCCCCGGGCACATTCCCGACACAAGGCACCTCCAGGTAGCACTTGGCGGCAGCCAGTGGCCTATGGAGGGGGCTGATGCTCCCCAAAAAAGCGTGTCGCCATGGCATGGCCCCCTTTCTGCCCTGTTTCTACCCTTGCAGGCAACATTATTGGGAACCAGCGAGAAGCCAGGGATTTGTCCAGCGGGCGACCTGTGTCCTTCGGCGAGGCCACCGCACCACCGGTGTTCATGCCTGAGCAACGCGCTGGGCGCCGCGGGCGCGCACGCCGCGCCGGGGAGCATCCTCCCGCCCGCGACAGCGCCGGCAGCCCGGCTGCCGCTCCAGATGTGCCGGCCCCGCGCCGGCTCCTTCCTCCCTCTCACCTCCTGGGGGTGCTCACAGCTCTCGCCGGCACCTCCGGCTCCGGGAAATTTCCTGCGCGCTCCGGGCGGCTCAGTGCGCGCGGAGGCTCGGCGGAGGCGCAGCGGCCGGCGAGGCCGAGCCCCGGCCATGGAGGCGCCCCCGCGGCTGCTGCTGGCCACGCTCTGCCTGCTCGCGGCCCACGGTAAGCGGAAGGGCCTCGCCGGGGCGCACGGGCTGGGGTTTCGGCCGGGGATGGGGGGGACAGGACCAAGGCGCTGGCGGTGACGGCGTTTGCAGAGCTTTCCGCCCTCTTTGCAAACTCTCCTCTCTTGCAAGTGTTTATCCTGCTTCTGGCGGCTGCCGGAGCGGGAGAAGGAGGCTGGATGGGAGCGCGTTCCCTGCGCCCGCTGCCCCTCCGCGGTGCCGGGGCTCGGCGGGCGCGAGCAAGCGGCACGCTCAGGCGAAAAGCGTTCGGCGCATCCAGCCCCGCTTCCCCAAGGCGATCCCAACTAGAACAACAACAAGACCTCCCCTAAGCCGTGCCGCCTAAACCGCGACCCGCTGCTCTCACTCCTGCCAAATTCCAGGCGGCTTTTTTGTTTTGCTCCCGCAGGTGCTTTAATCTCCTTGGGACACTTCCTAAAGCCAGAGCCGCTTGCACACTGCACCTTTCTGAAAGTCCCTTCGGGCAGAGCAAAGCGGCAGCGGCGGGGGCAATACCCCCCTCGCCGGGTGGGAGAGGGATGCTCCCGCCAGGAAAGGGGCTGCGCAGATCCGCTTTGCGAGGGCAAATTCGGAGCCAAATTTACCAGGGGAGCAAAGGGGTGTTCGGGGGCGGGGGGGGCTCTAGGATCCCCTTCTGGCTTCCCACCCGGTCGGTAGCGGTGCTGCTTTTTTTTTCCGACGGCGTGGACAAACGAGGAGGAAAGGCGGTGCTCGCTAGGGGCCGGGTGAGGGACGCTGGCAGGGCCGCGCACCGGGGCGCGGGGCCGCGGCGCTGCCTCCCCCGGGGCATTTTCCCCGGGCTGCGGGCAGCGCGGTTCCTCCGCTAGCGCCCCTGCTTCC
>VZSV01000036.1:4727942-4740623 GCA_013398735.1 Nothocercus julius
CCAAGCCCGCGCCGCAGCGCGCGCCCCTCCGGCCCGGCATGAATGCGGCATTCACGCGGCGCTCGCAGAGGGGGCCCACAAGCCAAACAAGAGCCCCGGCTCGTCTCTGCCGCCCTCGCGCCCTGCTCGCAGCTCCTTTGCGTGCACGCACACGTGCCCCCTGTAAAAGCCGGCGCTGTGCTCCCCCAGCGCGCCTGGCTGCCGCGGTGCAGCCCACGGGCACGGCGGGGGACCCCGGAGCGAGCGGAATGCATTAAAAGCCCCCAGCACCGGGAGGCAGGGGCGGCACGTGCCTGCACGATGCTGCTGGCGGCCGCGATGTCCTCGGGCACGCTGGCTTCGTAGCTGCTCTGCAGGAAGATGGGGCGGTTGTCATTGACGTCCAAGACGGTGACGTACACGGTGGCAGTGCCCGTCCGCCTGTTGCCGGCTGGGCCGTTGTCTGCGCAGGACAGAGAGCAGAGGGCACTTGTGTCAACTCCGTCTCCTGGGGGCACAGGGGGTGCCAGGGGCACCTGCGCCAGGCTCGCACCTCCCCTGGGTTAAAAGTGCCCCCCCAGCAGTCTAACCCAGCCACTTGTTCCTCCTCCCCAGACGAAACCCCACATCTTCTGCAAACAAGCGCATCATTATAGGGCTCGTGGGACAGCGGCCAAGAAGAGCTGACGTGCCAACCCCTCGCCCATGCCAGGTGGCTCCAGATTAATTGGCAGCCACCGAGCCAAGGCCTGGCCTGGCATTAGGGGAACGATGCTGCAGCAACAGGAGGAGGCTCTCCTGGGGGGGACAGGTCCCAGATTTATTGTCTCCAACAGCGGTGGTGGAAGTGAGCCATGACAACGGGCTGTGACACGTGCGGGGAAACCCTCACCGATGGCCTCCAGGACCAGCGTGTACGACGCCGTGGTCTCCCTGTCGAGGCTCACGACGGTCCTGACCACCCCATCTCGAAAGCCGACGCTGAACTTGCCGTCCTGGTTCCCACCTGCGGAGCGGGACAAGGACAATGGCCACCCGCGCCAGCCCCTAGCGCCCCTGTGGCAAAGCAAGCGGGCTGGTGAGCTCAGGGGCCCCCGGCTCATCCCGCTCGGGAGGCCCAGCGGCGCCCACGTGCTTTGCAAGCCAAAGCGCGGCCAGGGGCATCCCCTGCCCGCGCGCCGCAGCTGCACGACGCCGGCCGGCCGAGCGCTGCGAGTTTCGCAAGGCGTCGAAGGAAAGCCCATGCAAATCAGCCCGGGGGCTATCGGACTAGCTCCCATGAGCCGCAGGCCTGCTGCACGGCCGCGTGGGCTCCGAGCGGCGCGGGCCCGGAGCAGCGCTCCCCGCGGCGCCCGCGCACCCGTGATGAAGTAGCTGAGCTCGGCGTTGAGGCCGACGTCGGCGTCCGTGCAGTTGAGCCGCACCACCTTGAAGTCCCGGGCCACGTCTTCGGGCAGCGACACGTTGTAGACGGCCGGGAAGAAGGTGGGGTTCTCGTCGTTCACATCCAGAACTGAAACAGGGAGCAGAGCTCAGTGTCCCCCAGGGTCACCCGTCCTTGCAGAAGCACCATGGGGCCCTCAGACCTCTCCGGTCCTCTGTTTGCTGTGAGCTGCTACCCCCCCACGCAGGACCGGTCCCCAAGGCCTGTGATGGCCTCCCTTGCCACCATGACCCCCGCCACCACGTGTCCCTCCCCGCTGCTCTGTCCGGGGTGGGCATGCCCACCTCTGACGGTCAGCGTGCTGCTGGAGCTCTTGGCGGGCACGCCGGCGTCGCTGGCCACCACGCGGAGGTAGTACTCGGAGATCCTCTCCCTGTCCAGCACCGCCGTGGAGCTGACGAGCCCGCTGCTGCCGTTGATGACGAAGTCCATGCGGGGCATGCCCACCTGCATGCGGTACGTCACCTGCCCGTTCGGGCCCTCGTCCAGGTCGACGGCCACTACCTGGTGGAGAGAGCAGCAGAGTTGCCTCCAGGCATCCCTACGGCCAAAGGGCAGGGGTTGAAGGAGGCTGGGAGAAACGGTCCTCGTGCGCATCCAGGGAGGCGCTGGGCGAGCCGCGCTCACCTGGAAGACGGAGGAGCCCGCGGGAAGGCCCTCAGCAATCTCAGCGATGAAGGGCAGGTTCTGGAAAGCCGGATCGTTGTCGTTGAGGTCCAGCAGGTTGACGAAGACCGTGGCGCTGCTGGTGGCCCGCAAGGGTGGCCTCCCACCTGCAGAGCCCAGGAACATGGCAGGGTTGGGACAATAGAGCCCCGGTCCGTTCCCATCCCCAGGGAAGAAACGAAGCTGAATCCATAAAAAGCCACCAGCATGGGGAAGCAGGGGTGGGAGGCGACGACGGGAGAGGGAAGGGGCCCGGGCAAGCGGAGCGCGCGCTTACAGTCCGTGACGGAGACGACGATCTTGCGCATGAGCTCCGCTTCCTGGGTGTTGGGGTTCTCGCGGTCCAGCACGACGCCCGTGGTGCGGATCTTGCCCGTGGTGCTGTTGATGCTGTAGAACTTGTTGGGCGGCCGGATGCTGTAGAGCACGGTGCCGTTCTCCGCCAGGTCCGGGTCTACGGCCACCACCTGCGCGCACACGGCGCACACGTGAGGGGCGCGGGGGCCACCACCAGCAGCCGCGACAAGCTGAACTATAGGAAGAAAAGCTAGAAGCGCCTGAGCAAGGCCTGATGCTCCCACGGAGCACAACCCTGCAGATTCTCTGGCATCTAGTAACGGGGTTGAGCTCACATGACCGGTTTTCCCAGTTCAGGCCAGGAAGGAGTCCCCTTTCCTCCATCCAGTTGCCTAGTCTCACACAAACTGTACAAATTTTGCATTCCCCTGAAACCGGCCAGCAAACCCAGAAGGTGCCGTCATGGCAAGCGACGCAACTTGTGCTGCTGCTTAGAAAAATTTGAAAATAATTCATTTTAGGAATTCTTCTCATAGCAGACGTTTATTGGCTTATTTTTCTCTCTACAATATTTTTAATTGCAGGGGACACCTACATAAAAATAAAAAGGAATTTATGACATTTGTAGCTTCCACAGCTCCTGCTGTTTGTCCCTCTGCTGAATTGCTGTTGCACTGATCGCCTTCCCCATCCCGGCAGGCTCCTCCAAGGACTGGCGAGCCCTCTGAGAGCAAGCCTGGCATTAACCCTTGCCTTCCCCGGGGTCCCTGTGCACGTACTGTGGTGACATCCGAGTTGGGGGGAGTCATTTCCACCAGGTTAATGAAGTAGGGCTCATCCTTCCACGCGGGATAGTTGTCATTGATGTCCAGCAGCGTGATGTTCACCTGCAGCAAAGGCAACCAGCAGAGGCACCGCCGTGGGCACCAGCTCAGCTGCCCATGAGGTGGCAGTCAGACCCAGCAGAGCCGGAGCGAAAGCCGCCGGGAGCACGGGAAGCGCCTACCGCTCCGTGCCCGACACCGGCCCAAGGCGACAAGGGGCTTGCCGCTGGGTCACGTTGCCGGCACGAATTTCCTGAGCCAAGTCTCGCCATCACTGAAGGGCTCTTTGGAGAGGTAGCATGGGACGTGGGACCTGCCCCGGGCACTGACGCGCCCACTTATCCCTGCACTAGCTGCGCGGGGCCTCGCTTCGCTCCGGGATGCCGTACTGCCCCTCCCGGTTCTGCCGAGCGACGAAATGCTGGTGCCACCGCGTGGCAGAAGAGGTGAATGTGGAGACTGGTCCCCAGGGATGTGCCCGGTGCTGGTTCTCAAGGCCAACCATGAGCCCCTGAGACCCGGACCCGCAGCTCCAAAGCACATAGAGGGAATGCCTCTGAGGCCTGGCTATCCTTTCCTCTCCTCTGGAGCCCCAAGGGGAACCCGGCATCCTCTGGGCTGCACCACTTTGCCCAGCCAGGGCTGGGATGTGTCTCCGGGAGATTCAATAGGAAGCGTCTCGTTTCCTGTCAGCATGTATACAGCTCCCCAGGGCCCTGGCCACTGGCGGCAATTATGTCAGCGAACTCCTGAGCACGAGTGCCGAATTCCTCTGTGTCGCTCCGTTGCCTGGGGCATCTATTCTGCAATCAAACCAAGGATCCCCGGGGAAAGAGATCCAAACGCTGTGCCATCTTCAAGCTGGCACGGCACCACGAGCAGCAAGCGATTGATCCTCGGCTTCGCTCTCGTATCCAAAGACTCTCGCAAACCCTTTGCAAAGCTCTTTCAAACGACAGGTGGAGCGTAAGATCCGTACAAGCCGGGTACCTCTCTCCCCAGGCTTGCGATGGCTAAGGCAAAACCCTATTGCCACAAGGCTTAAGTGTGCTGCACAATGGCCTCCGCCTCCACCGGCGCTTTCCGAGGAGCCCAGGAATCAAAAGCCGGTGGGAAGCCCTTGATCCAGGCAGTATTTGAATAGCAGTCATCAGGAATAGCCAAGCGCCCCTGCGGGTCGCCGAGGCGGCGCTGACAAAAGGAGCGCGGCGGCGGGGGGACGCGGCGCCGGCTCCCGCGTGCGGCTGCGTGCCAGGGCCCCGCGCGAGTGGGCGGCCCCAGGGTGCACGGAGAGGCAACCTGGCTTCAGGGCAGAGGGGCTCGTGCCCGGCCCGCCCCTCTGCAAGGCCTCTGACAGCAGATGCCACCGCGCGCTCGTCGCCTGTGCTCGTGACCCAGCTAAGCGCTGCCAGCGGGCGCAGCTCAGGCCTCCGGTGCAGCCTGTCGGGTGGCCAGGGATCACACTACCCCCTGGCCCCAAACCACCCCAAAATCACAGCCCCCACAGCGAGGAAAGGCTCGGTCCAGCTGGAACGGAGCGGAGCGTGCACTCACCATAGCAATGCCAGTCTTCTGGTTATGGCCCACACCTCCATCGACGGCCCGCACGATGAGGATATACTCCGATTTGGCCTCTCGGTCCAGTAAGGAAGTCGTAGTGATTTCCCCTGTGGCCCCAGGAAAATGAGAGGGAAGAGAAACGTCAAGGGGTGACAGCACGTTGTGCAACAGGAGACGCTCCAAAACGGCGAGCGGATCTTGCACAAACGCGCATTAAGGGTTGTGCGCCCCATCACCTCCCGCATCGGCTGCACTTGGCTCATGGAGCTGCCCCATCTTCCTCGCCCTCTGCTCCCTCCCCGCACTGAAAGGCGAGGAACGTGGCTTTCTATGGAGGCACTTGGATGGGAGGTGGAGAGCTCACCCACAAAGGGATCGGAGGGGCAAAATTAATCTCAGCGAGAGAAATTTGTTCAGGTCAAAGGTCTTCTTAAAATATATTTGCTTCCATACTTTTGTGGCACCGATTAATTCGCAGGCTGGAAGAACTAATCACAGGAGCAAAATTTCAAGCGTGCACATGTCGCAGTGATGGATCTGTCCTGTCCTCAAAACCGCATCCCATTAAGGACACCGCCGTAGGGCAGGTTCAGCCCTGCAACGCGCACACGCGTGGCACCGAGCACCTCAGGTGCCCCACGACACGTCACTGCCGCCTTCCTTCCTTCCTCTTGTGCCAGGGCATCGGCACGGAGTTAACCTGGGGAGCCCTTTGCTTCCAAGGCAAGACCGGGGGAGCAGAGAGGGGCCGGACACGCGACGGAAAGGGGGCGTGGGGGGAAAGGGAGGCGCCTACCAGAGCGCGCGTTGATGCGAAAGTGCGAGGACCCTTCCAGCGAGTAGATGATGGACTCCTGCCCATATTCCCGGGAGCGGTCCATGTCGGTGGCGTTCAGGAACAGCACCGTCGCTCCTGGTTGGGGAGAGAGGAGCGCAGGCGGGCAGCGGCGCTCGCTCCTTCTCCTGCCGCTCTCGGCCTCGCAGAGGCTCTGAACCCTGGCAGGTCTTTGGGCTTTCCTCCTCACTCCCCCCAAACCGTGCGCACTGCAGCACGAAGCCGGAGCCGGGACACGTCTCCCCTACCTGCCATGATGTCCTCCGCAACGGTGACGACGTAGGAGGCCTTGCTGAAGGTCGGCGGGTTGTCGTTTTCATCCTGCAGCAAAGACAAGGTCGGGGCGCCGCGTTGGGAGAAGCCACTGAAGAGCTGCTGAGGGCTGGGGACACCCCTAGCTGCAGGACAGGCTTCGTTGGCGCCCGTTTGTGTTCACGTGGAGGAATTTCATGTGTGTCCCGCGCAGAGCCCGCGGCGCTCCTGGCGAGAGCGACGGCGTGCAGCATTCCTTGAAACGGAGCTGGGGACCAACGTCGAGCTTTAAACACTGCTTAAATAACGTTGAGCACCGGCCTTAAATGAGCCGAACTCGGAGGGAAGGCTGGAGCCGCCAGAACACCAAACGCCGCGTTTTGGGCGCTGCTCCGCAGGCGTCTCCTACCTGCGGAGCGCTGCTGGAGCGGCAGGCTCAGCTGCCGCCGCCTCCGAGCCCGGCACCTGAGGCAATTTCACGTGCCAGCGGTGCCCGTCGCTCTGTAATTAAATCGCCAGCCTCCGCGGCCTTTGCCTTTAATCAGCCCTCGCAGCGCCTGGCTTCCCACAGGGGCTCCCTCCTGCTGCCCAGGAGCTCTCGGGCGTCACGGAGCGCCGGCGGGAGCCGGGCCCGGCAGCGCTCGGCGGGGCTGCTCCGCACAGGATGCTACATCAGCAGCTGGGAGGCAGATTCTGGGGGGCACGGCGCATGCGCCTCCTTCCCTAAAGGCGAGCGAGCGAGCGCCGCACCGCTCCGCCGCGGGCGCGCGGCGGCGACGCTGCTCTCGGTGCTCCCCGCGGCGCTGCCGGCGCGCTCGCTGGTAGTCCCAGCCCAGAGGCCCCTCCACGAAAGCTTCCTGTCCCCTAGCGGGAAACCCACGGGCCGAGCTTGGCTTTGTTAAAAGCCAGCAGCCAAGGGGGGGGACTAAAATGACCACCCTCCAGCGCTGGCTCCCATGCGGCCTCTCCACGTCTTTTTTCCTCAAGTGCCATTGTGAAACTCTTCCTCCTCCTCCTCATTTTCTTCCTCTCTCTCTCTTTATATTTCTTCATTTTTTTTTTCCAGTTGAGAGAAAAATCCCTTTTTGGTTGAGAGCGGGGAAACGTGACAGCTACTTAAGCCCCCAAGCGCACAAAAGAAACCAGAGAGAGGTGACCTTTTCAGGAGCGCTCTTCAGACGGATGTGGTGGTAGTGCCTGAAGAGCGGCATGGACGGGACCTGCTTAGGCACTGCTCCCCCCGGCACGGGCACAGACGGGCGCCGTACTCACAAAGACCTCGATGGTGACGGGAACGGTGCTGTTGAGCGGTGGCTCGCCCGCGTCCTTGGCCATCACGGTGAGGTGGATGACGCCGTTGGCGATCTGCTCGTAGTCGAGGGGGTGACTGACGCTGATCACTGCAAGGGCGCAAGCCCTGTCTCACAACCTGCTGCTGCGACCGCCGGCAATCGCATGCGCCGAGCTGCCCGTAAGGCACCGTGGCCCCGGGAGCCGGCACCCCTTACCTCCGTAGCCCTCCGACACGGTGATGTGGAAGTAGTCCCGGAAGGCAGACGCCTGCACGATGCTGTACGTGATGTGGTTGTTTGGAGGGGAGTCTTCGTCGGATGCCTACGGCAAGAGCGGACGGGAGGGAGGGGCTGAGAAACGCCAGGCGGGCGAGCCGAGGGAAGGGAGGCGCACGCTGCTCCAAGCAAGGAGGAAAAGGGGACGGACGTTTCCTTCGCTTCCTTCGTAGTTGCCTCAGGCGACGTTTCCTTCCCCAGTGCAAACTGCCCACCTGGAGCCCCCGTGCAAACCAGCCTCTCCCTCCACCCTACGTCCAGAACGGGCTCTACCCGGGACACCCAGAGCACCGCCCTGGGAAGCTGCCTGCTTCGTTAAGCAGCGTGCAGCGATACCGTGCCCTGGAAGAGCATCAGAGCCGCAAACACCCCACGGGCACGGCTGGAGGTGGAGGAGACGGAGGAGGAGGAGATGAAGGAAGAGGAGATGGAGGAGGAGGAGATGAGGGAAGGGGAGATGGAGGAGGAGATGAGGGAAGGGGAGATGGAGGAGGAGATGAGGGAAGGGGAGATGGAGGAGGAGGAGATGAGGGAAGGGGAGATGGAGGAGGAGATGAGGGAAGAGGAGATGGAGGAGATGGAGGAGGAGGAGATGAGAGGAGATGGAGGAGGAGGAGGAGATGAGGGAAGAGGAGATGGAGGAGATGGAGGAGGAGGAAATGAGGGAAGGGGAGATGGAGGACGAGGAGATGAGGGAAGAGGAGATGGAGGAGGAGGACATGGGGAAGGAAGAGATGGAAGAGGAAGAGATGGAGCAGGAGATGGAGAAGGAGGAGATGGGGGAGAAGGAAATGGAGGAAGAAGAGATGGAGGAGAAAGAGATGGAGGGAGAAGAGCCAGAGGGGGAGGACATGGAGGAGCAGGGGGTGACACCCATCTCCTAAAGAGCCCTGGCGGAGGAGCTCACCCGGAGCCGGAGCACCTGGGCCACGGAGGGCTCGTTCTCACGCAGCGCCCCCAGGTACGCGTCCTTCTGGAAGGTGGGCACGTTGTCGTTGACGTCGAGCACGTTGATGCGCACGCGGCCCGCCGTCTCCTCGCCACCGCCGTCGCGGGCAATGACGGTCAGGGTGTAGCGCTGCGTGGCCTCGAAGTCCAGCCGCGCGGTCAGCAGGATCACGCCAGTGTCCTTGTCCAGCGAGAAGCTGCGGGGCCACAAAGAAGGAGACATCCCCCACCCCGGACACCCCAAGTTGGTCGGATCACGACATACGGCGTCGGGAGAAACCTCGGCCCAAAAGTCCCGGGAAATCCACTTTGCCCCTCGCTAGGCTTCAACAGAGGCTTGAAACCACTGGTTTAGAGAGCCGCTCTTGATCTGAGCCTCCCTCTTGCCTTTGGCCACGTGCCGAAGCCACCAGCTCTCACTCCTCCCTTGGGCAGGGAGCAGAACCACCAGCCTGAAGGCCATCCCCGCCCGGCTTGGTGGACAAGGTGGACGTGGCCACCTACTCCTGCCCGGCTCGTGGAGCTCGCCATGCTCGCGACTCACTGGGAAGCTCAGAAGGGCATTTTAGAGGACCCAAGTTATCTTTGGGCCATACTTACCGGTCGGGATCATCGCTGAAGAAATAACTGACTTCTCCATACGTGCCCACATCGTTGTCGGTCGCCTAGAAAAGCAAAGCCGAAAAAACACCTACCTCAGTGAACACATTTGGGGCAAGCTTGCAGCACGCACGCTATCACAACCGTGGCAAGCGGAGCAGCGCTGCCGCAAGCCTGTGCGCCCTTCCTCTTGACACCTCCACCCACTCCCTGCATTGCGCCTACAGACCCGCCACGGACGGGGGCTGCTCCCTGCCCAGTCCGCCCGGACCGGCACCGCTCCGCTGCCCCCTGCTCCGGCTCTCGCTGGGAGCCAGGCTTGGATGCTGCCCACAGCCCGGCCCTGGCCGCCCTCTGCATTGGGCCGGGATTTATGTGTGCTTTAAAGTCTTCCCTCTAATGAATATATAAAATATGCATGAGTGGCAGCAGCAGGCAAAAGGACCAGAAATTTTTATTTCTTTGGAGGAGGGCAGCGGAATAAAAGCCCGCAAACCTCCCTATTCCTTGCTCTTTCCCCCAGAATATTTCCGAAAGGGGCTCCTGTGCGGATTAACGGCAGCCGGACGGAGCAGGCAGGATTTGGGGAGCCAGCCAGTTCGCAGCAGCAGCAGCTGCCTTGCAGCGGCGCTGCACCGCTCCGAGCGCGCCCCATCGCGGGGAAGGGAAGCAGCTGGCCCGAAGATACCGGGGGCTCCGCGGCAAGAAGCAATCACACGGCTTTACGGCTCTGCCTCTCCTGCCCGGAATATTAAAATGGGATTTGCCCACTGGAGCCTGCAAAGGTCAGCGCAAAAACACGGGGCCGCGCCTGTACTTGGATGAGCTGTCAGCGCGCGGCCCCTTCCTGCGGCGCGCCGCCACGTCCCCCCATGCACCACGTCCCCCCCATGCAATTTTGAACCGTCCCCGCCCTGGCACCGACATGGGCCCCCGTGAGCGCTCTGTGAGGGTTTCCTGGCCGGGAAGGGCCTCCCTGCCCGTGCGCCCCCGCTGCGAGCGGGAGCCGGCGAGCGGCTCTGCCGGCGTGCACGGATCCGCGGAAAAGGGCACGTCGCGCAATTTGTTCGGGAAACAAGAGCAACGTTCGACACGCCGTAAGGATTGATGGAGCAGAAATCTACATGGCAGAATTCATTTTTAAAGAGCTCCGCAGAGCGCCGGCGATGGCTCTGACATCCGTCACGCGCCGAGCCCCGCTGAACGACTCCTTAAACTGCCCGAGATTAACTCTGCTCGCGGCAGCTCCGGGGATGCTCCGGAGCATGAGCAGGGAAGTGCTTAGAGACCCAGGCGCTAAGTGTGCGGGAGTGGGCGCACTCGAGGAACTTTCACTTCTTCCCAGCTTTCCACCCTGGTTTTCCAGGAGGAGGAGGAGGCAGATGCCATAGCCCAGTGAAGCTGCCGGGATGCTGCTCCCGATGGGAGATTTTTTCCCCACCGGCAGGAGGGAAAGCAGCAATCAACCCCCCTGGGAGCTACGGCGCTTTTCCCACATCCTCTCCCAGCACCAGGACACGACAGCAGCCTCCTGGCTGGCCTCTCATGGCTTGAGTTGATTTTTTCAGGCTGCGATTTATTTTTTGACTGCTTTTTTTTTTTTTGCCCACCACCTCTGCACTCCGGAGCTGTGTATTTATCCTGACAGCTCCATCAGGACGCCGAGCGGCTGCGAAAGCTGCAATAAGCGCCTCTCTCTCCTTAGCGCGCGGGCTGTCACGGCGCCCATTCCTCCCCATTCCGGTCGTGCGGATTGATATTTAGATTAGAGAGATAAACGCAGCCAAAGAGCACTGGGCCCTGACAGAGGATGGGGACGCGGGCTCCGTCAGTCATGCTGCTACCTGCTAATTCCCTCCTCCCTTTCCCTTTATTTACAGGCACGGTTTGATAAGGATGTTTAAAAGGAACAAGGAGAGTGAGCATATTTCAAGGAAAAAAAAAATAAAATAAAGGGAAAGAGGCGCAGGGAGGAAGAGCCGCTCACGTCCAGCTTTCCGGGCAATCTGCAATCTCCACTTCGATTATTTGACTATTTACCATTCCACGTGCTCGCCGTTCTCCTCACTCCCTCCAGATAAAGGATTCAATTTTCTCTTAAGCAGTGGGGAAATTGGAAGCGATTTTGTTCCGCGCCAGCACTGCTGCGCTCCGGGGCTCGCCGGGGCAGCGGGATCGATGGAGGTGCCAACGGGGGCCGGGGCGGGAAGGGGGGCGACGCCTGCGGAAAGGCCTCCGCATCCCAACGAGACGCCCATCCAGGGACATGGCGATGGGAGACCAACGGGAGGTCGGAGTAGCACGTTGTCTGGCCGGGCTGTTTTACCCGCGGGCACTTTCTGCCCCGGCTACCAACACATATGGGGATACCTTTATTCCCCCCCTCCCCGAAACAACTGCCGTGAAGCCTTTTAACAGCAGTAAGAGCAAAGGGCAGGGAGGGAATTTCACACTTCCTGGGCAGGCTGGCAGCCAGCGCCAGGCGCACGAGCGCTGGGCCCTGAATTAACCGCGCTCCTCGACATTCCCGCGCAGCCCGTGGCTTTGGCTGGGTTTTCCGCAGCTCCAGTGAAGCTCTCCAGATGTTCCCACAGAGGCGCGCGGCGAGCTGCACCCCGGTGACAAAGGCGCTGCACGGGCAGGATCAGACACTTGCATGGATGGGCGGACAGCCAGGCAGGCGGAGGGAATGCCAAGCAGGGAGCAGCGGGCCGGCACACGGGAAGCAATCGGGATTTGTCCCAGGAAGGCTCCAGGAGTCGGGGAAGAGCAGCAGGGAGCGGAGAGCCTCCCGGAGCGAGTCCTGGAGGCGCAAGGGAGACGCCAGGCCGGGGGATGCCCCTACTCACGTGGACCCGGAGCACGGTGGTCCCCACGGTGGCGTTCTCGAAGAGGCTGACGTTGTAGAGGGCCTTGCTGAAGACGGGCCGGTTGTCGTTCTCGTTGATGAGGCTGATCTTGACCCGCGCAAAGCCCACGTGCTCGGGGATGCTCTCGTTCGCAAAGAGCTGGGCACACAGGGGAAGCGAGCGGCACAGCTGGAGCCTCCACGAAACCCTCGCCCACGCTAGTTTTTACCAGGAGAGGCGCCAGCTGCCCCCGTGAAGCCCCGGTAATGGTCTCCGTTGTGCTTAAAACCACGGGGCTGGCGCTGTCCCTCCCGCCGCGCGTCCGCACGTACCGAAAACTCGTAGCGAGGAATGGTCTCGAAGTCCAGAGGCACCGCCACGCGCACGCGGATGTCCGCCTTGCCCTGGATGGACGTGGGCGAGATGATGAAGTGGTCGGAGTTGTTGCCCACCAGGTAGACCTCGAAGACGCTGTTGGGGCCCTGGGAAGAGGAGAGGGGACGCTGGGCGGTGACAAGCAGGCAAAGCGCGCGAGCAGCGGCGCGTGTGTTGGCGGCACGAGGCGGAGCGGAGACATCAAAGAGAACGCAGGCGCTCCCAGGGAGGCAGCGGGGGACAGTGCCCGCGCAGGCGGGCCAGGCGACCGGCACGCAGATACCTGCCATCCCCAGTCACCGGCGTGCCGAGCGCCTCCGTCCCGCCGCGCGACGCCTGCCCGCCACGAGGGCCGCCCCGCCGCTCTGATTACTTGTTTTGCTATTCCTACGTGCTTCTTTTCGTTTCGGCCCCCCTGCTGCTCTCCCTCGCCGCCCGCGGCCGGCCGGGAGCCGAGCTGAATATTCACGCCGTTATCAGCCGC
>VZSV01000036.1:4740817-4781587 GCA_013398735.1 Nothocercus julius
CGACGGGGCTCCGCGCGCCCTGCCCTCCGCCCCGTGCCCGCGGGAGGCCCAGCAGCGCCGACCGCCCCTCGGCTGCCACGCTGGCACCGAAACGAGAGCGCACGAGCGGTGGAGGAGGAAGGAAGGGGGAAAGAAAAAAAAAAAGAGGTTTTCAAAAGCAACGAGTGCCTCTTTGCAGGGTTTGGAGGCCTTTATGGCGCCTGGCGACAAATAATGCTTAATCCTGCCTTTGAAAGCGCACGGGCTATTCTGGCCGCCCCCTCGGCCGCCTGCGGCGCGGCGCCCCGCGAGCTGCCCCACTCTCTCCGACGGGCTCCCCGCACGCCGCTCGCGTCCCTTGCCGAGACCGTCACGTCCGCTGCAGCGAGTGCTGGACCGACGCGGCTAAATTACACGCGTGCTGCAAAAGCCGGACTTCTGCCCCATGTAAATACGTTTTTAAGTGCTCTGCCGAATCACTCCGTCTGACTCCTTCCAAAAGCAATCAGTCAACCTGCTGCAAAACCCACCAGACAAGAAAAAGATCCAAATCCCACCGCGTTTTAAAATGCTTCAAGGTCCAGCAGCCGGATGGAGCTCTTTGGACAGCAGGGTTTGGGCCGAGCAGGATCTTAACAAGCCCGAAGAAAGCCCAAAACCCCAAAGAGCAGCAACAAAGTTTGGCTTGTAAAAGAGACCAGCCTGCAAAGGGGCTGGGTGGGGAGCTAGGGGGAAAAGGAAGCTCTTGGCCAGCCCCATGTGGGTGCTTTAATTGAAGCTCGGGGCTTTGGCAAGGTCCTCCAGCACCCGGCCTTCAGCCTCGGGCAACTCTCTTCTGCATCCCTCTCAGTGCGAAGGCTGCAGGGCTGCAGTGAGTTTCTGAATGGGAATCGCTTCAGTAAAATGAGCTTCTAACCAGAAACGATGACAGCTCCTTCATTCTTTTGGCATAAACAGAAGTGCTACAATGTCCTTCAAGCTCCGATCTGCTGACATCTCTGAGGAAACACGGCGACGACCGCATTCAGAAACCACCCTCAGTATCTGTCATATCCATATCTTCCTTATTAGTAATTGACATTTTCAAGAAAAATAGCCTTTTTATCTGCTTAGTAGCTCATTGCACCTCTCCTGGCTGAGCCCATCACTCTCTGGTGGTGACATGGAGTCACATGGAGATGATGAGTCCTCATCGCAAGAAAAAGCATTGTAAGGATGCAGCTAGGGATGAATCACAAGGATGCCGGGCATCCTTCCCTCAGCTCTGCCACGGCCCAAAGAGGATTAGGCACATAGTAACTGAAGACGGTCACTCTAAACTCGTCGTCACCAGAAGGTCGGTATGGGGCTCTCATCGTGCATCTCACCGCAGATCCATCGCGTGTTACCTCACAGGCAGCTGGGACGGGGCCTGGCAGGGGCACAGCAAACCCGGCACAGAGGGACCGCGCAGACCGCAGACGTGGCCACTGCCGGTGGCGTCTCACCTCATCCTTGTCCTGCACCTGGATGAAGAGCGGCAGGGCGAAGCCCACCTGGGCCAGCTCGGGGATGGCCACGCTGTACTCGGAGCTGTTGAACTCGGGCGCGTTGTCGTTGAGGTCGATGACGAGGATGTTGAAGGTGGTGGTGACGGTGGCATTGGAGGGCGTGCGGTCGTCGTTCAGCTCCGTGCCCTGTGAAGGGAGAGAGCCCGTTCGGGGTGCAGGGAGCCCCGCCGCTCGCGTAGCTCTGCTCGCTGCCCTCCCAGCCGATGACCCTTCCTCCTATGGCACCCGTTTTCCCCCGGCCAGATCCATACTTCTAAATGCGTTTCCAAGCAGCTGCCTGGCTCGCTATTGATTTTAATCACCGGCGGAGCGCTCACCTTCACCGTGAGGACGAAGCCCGCGCTGTAGAAGGGGTTCTCCCGGTCCAGCGGCCCGTTGAGGGTCAGGGCTCCGCTGATGTAGTCCAGTGCGAAGATGCTGTTGGTGTTACCTGGCCAAAAATAAGAGCAAAAATAAGAGCTGCTTGGACAATAGGCAAGAGGGAAGCGGGAACCCCCCGTCTCCATCAGCCGTGGGTCCGACGCTGGAAAGGGCCGTTTTAAGAAAGTGGACCCGTGCTTTAACATTAACAGCTGTAACAGCCGTCTCTCCGCCAGCTGCCCTCCTTCGGTCTCGGCTTCCCACCTTTTCGCTCTAATTTACGGCCGAGACTTTTCCCAGTCCCGCCTTTGAAGGACACCCCGCCAGATATATTGGAAGGTGCTGCTAGGCATCCAAATGCTCCAAGGTGCCGTGCTGCCACTGTAAATTCTCCGCAGCCGGGTGGTCTTGATACACTCGCCTTCGTACAAAGCCTAACAACATATATTTTTAAGCCCCCCCTCGCTCTTCTGCTGGCAGGGATGTGCTAAGCGACAGAGCAGCCTTCTGGTTGGAAACGGGTCAACAGGCATGGCCCAAATATTTGATGCAAAGGACTAAATGCGGCGCCCAGCTCCTATCCTGAAAAATTGCTGCACGCCTCGTGTTTGAGCACTGTCATTTTTGAAGGATAGAGGAATGAATTAGGGACCCGGGCGCACTCCCAGGCTGCACATCAGAGCTTGTTCTCCGGCTCAGCCTCCCAAAAACTCTTTGTATGGAAGATACGCATGGGGTGCCCTCCAGGGCACCTTTCTGCTCACAAAGAATCGCCAGGCTTTGCAAATCAGCCTCCGGATGGAAAGAGGTGTTTCCCGACACGTCACTCAGCCCGGCACTCCTCTGCATGCCGGTGCTGCGCTCCCACTACACAGCAATGCAAATTCCCAGGAGACGCTTCCTTGGGAAAAAATCCCCCTAATTGCCTTCGCATTTCTTCACCTCCAGAGCAAGGGAATAGAAAGGGGGGTGGCGGAGAAATAGCCAGCTTTGCTTTTCGCTTCCCTGACGGCCCCTCGCTCTCTCTGCCCTCCATCTCCGTGCAATTCCTTCTACACCCCTTGCGCCTCCATCAGCCTCCTGACACAGCGAAAAATCCCCGTCCAGGTTCGTGCAGCCACCGGTGCGGATGGCGACAGCGGCCGATGGCTTGCAAGGAGCGGGTGGCAACGTGGGCATCGCTTGTGGAGAAACGCTGCTACGACGAGGGGTTTTATGGACGAGGACCATAATGCTTAATCGCCCTCAGCCAACTCTCTCCATTTAGAAAGACCATCAAAAATGCTGGCTCAGAGCCAAAAGAGAGAGAGAGAGAGAGAGAGAGAGAAGGAAAAAAAAAGAGAAAAAAAAGAAGACGTCGATGCCTCCTCCTTCCTCCCTACTCCTTTGGCCTCCGAGCATCGTTCGAAGCCAGAGGAGTAAGAGGTGTAGCTGTTCCCCACGTCTAGCTTGGAGACCCATCACGCAGGGCAGCCCAGTCCCTCCATGCCAGGTATTTTTCCAGCACCCCCTCGCCACAAAGGGCTGTTTGTCCTGGAGCGCTGCAAAACGCGGGACTCGCCGAGCCGCTGAGCTGGGCGCGAATGACTTTCACGAGATGCGAAAGGGGAAGCCATCGCACACCTTGTGCGGGGATAATTTATTAATCAAAATGTGCTCCGTCAGGGCTCTTCGGCACTGAAATAGATGCCGTTGGATGTGGTTCACGGCGCCGGCAACAGACACAGTTATCACCGGATAAATAGTCCATCATCTGCTGTGACCACCTCACTGCTCTTCACCTTGAGTTCCTGCCCCTGGGCACCGTGCCGAGAAGGGCTCTGGGGCAGATTTGAAGAAAAAAAGAAAAAAAAAATGCATGAAACACTGGTTCAGTCCCCTTTTTTTAGAACCAAACAGCCAGCACAGGGAAATAAACGCAGAGATTTATCGCTGGCTACACAAAACTGCTACCGGAGGCAGCGGGAGCAATGCTCAGGCATCGGTGAGAAAAGCGAAACCTGCGGAGCTTCAGGGTTCCTGATCTGGGCGTCATTCGTTGCGTTAAAGGATGCTGAACCTCGCGCCGCAACATCTCCCCCGGGCGCTCTCAAGCGCGCTCAGCGCTCCGAACAGACGGCAAACAACCCGCGCCGGCAGGACGGCCAGCCTTAACGCCCTCGTTGGAACGAGGACGTTCTTCCTTCCCCTTCCCACCATCCTGTCGTTGCGCTGCCTCCTCTTCCCCTTGCTTTGGCAGGGATGTCCGTCACCGTTCCGCTCGGCAGCGAGCGGGATGCGCTTCCGAGGCGCGCCCTCCGCTCCCACGTCCAGTTTAAGGGCTGCAGGGAATTCCGGCCAAGCGCCCGGCTACCCAGCGCGCTCGCCGTCACCTTCCCATCACCTGTTGCAGCCGCCGAGCCTCCCGGAAAAATCAATCTCTGTTAGAGTGCAGAGTTCCCCTAAATGAAAAGCCTTATCTCGAGCAGGTCACGTTATAGCACAAGTCACCGGCTTTGCCTGGGAAATGAAAGATGATGAGGCAGAGTCCCCGGCCTAGAGGCTATCTCCATAAATCTGCCAAAAAGGCCCCGTGGATTACTTCGCCGCGGGATTAATTATCTGTCCTTCAAAGGGAGCCCTGACCTCAGCGGCTGAGCATCTCCAACCTGTCAAAACAGCCCAGGAACTTCAGAGCGAGGGGACGGTCTCACGCACTGGAGCAAGGGCAAGGCGCTGGCTGGTGGCCAGCCACGCGCTCCTTTGGGACAACCATTGCCCGGGACGAGCAAGGACCGCCATCCCCAGCGTCATCGCCGGAGCCTCCCGAGCCGTCCGGGCTCAGGCATCGATACCTTTCTCTGCTGCTCTTATTCGCGTTGACCCAATTCCTGGCTTTCCTAGCTGAGTTCCGTCCCAGTGTGCCCAACACAGGGCTATGGGCGAGAGAAGCTTTAGAGAAGGCCCCGATGGGACTGCGGCTCAGTTGTAGCAATGCAACAAGCCTCGCTGGTGGCTTGGGGCATTACAGAGCTGGACTTGGCATTTCCAGGTGAGTTTTCCTCTTAAATGCCATTTTGCTCCATGGTCATCCTCGCAAAGCGCACGCGTCTTCATGGAGTGAAACACTCCTTTGACCGGAGGAAGAGCGAGAGACAATCTAATGGATTTTTCCCTATGAGGGATGGAAATAAATCCGGGTGCTGGGCCCAGTCTAACGGATTTTTCCCTATGAGGGATGGAAATAAGTCCGGGTGCTGGGCCCCAGCAGGCAGGCTTTTCCGCCACGACAGGACAACTCCAGCAGGTCTAGCCAAAGACGTGACCCAGCTCCATCAGCTCTTCCATACGACTTCAGACTTAACGGCTTGGCAAGCTGGCTGCATGAAGTCAGGTCTCAAGTCTTATTTTTACGTGGTTATGGTTAATCTTTTAGCTTTATTGTTCTGCTGTCACAGGAGAACCTTGCGCGTGGAGATAGCTGTATAAATAAGCGCGTCGGCAGTATATCCCGAGGTGCGCACCAGCGCACAGCTAGCACAGGGCTGCACGCGGGAAGGACAGCGGCAATTTCAGATTAATCTTCGTCTCCTACCTCCAAACCATGCTAATGTTCGGGACGTTAATACCCAAGGAGCGATAAACATCCCGGCTGCTTTCCCGCATCCTCACCGCCGCTTATCCCAGGCAGGCGCTCAAACCCGAGGGGGAGATGGCTCCCCACCTGGGGAACGGGACCAATGCCGCCATCCTCTTCCTCCCGAACGTGAGCCCAAGGGCCAGGTGGAATTATTATTTCTACTTGCCATTTTCACCTTCGCTTGCGGTCCCTTTCTGATTTAATTAGCATCCTGGTTCCCACGCGCTAGGCAGTTTTTCCAAAAGCACCATAAAAACTGACCAGCTCAGGCACAAAAGCTGCCCACTGACCTTTACCATCGCGAGTGAGGAGAGCAGCAAATTCAGCAGCCTTTGCCTGGCTGCCAAAAAATGCACTTGCTTTGGGCAAAAAGGATTTGGGAGAAGATGGGAAAAAAACAGCCAGCCAGACGTCCGCTTGTCCATCCATCCGCCCGCTTGTCCGTCCGTCCATCCTTCCGCAGGTTCGCTGCCCCCCTACGCCGCTGCCGTGCCGTCCGGCTTGCAAAACACTCTGCAGTTCTTCTGCCCTCGGCTCGGCAAAACCAAACGCAAAGCGCTTTAATCACTCGTGGCTTTGATGTGTTCTGCACGATCCTCTAAAGCGATAGGTGCCCCCCACCGGGCCAGACCCGGGGCGGCGATTAAGCTGCTGGCGTACGCGAGCAAAAACGCGTGCCGAAACACGCCGCCGCCACCGAAAGGCTCTCTCGGCGGGCGCTTGCGACGCCGCATCGCGGCCACCGTGCGGGAAACGCAGGACACGTAAGGAAAGGAAGCCTTGGCGCACGCTCCGGGGGGGAATACGGGATCCGGGGTCGCTCGCTTGGTGCTACGCATCAGCCTCGACCTTCCGAGTGAGCCCCGTTTGGTCGGGACCTGATCCATGCGTTCAGCAAGTTAGCCCTCTACAGACCCCTTCTGCAGACTTTAGCCCCCAAATGCAGACTACACGAACCCCAGAGCTGGTTCTACGCCCGTGGGGAGCTACACAGGCAAAATCCTGGTGCTTTTGCTGCCACAGAGCCCTCAGCTGCTTCCAGCAGAGCTCGCTGCAGGAAAGGAGACACGGACATCCAAGAAGGCCAAGGAAACAGGAAAAATCGAGTGTGCAATGCCAAATATCCATATCTCGGCACGGCCACACAAGCAAGGAGAGAGGGAGGGCGGCCTTATGGCAACGAGGGGCAGGACGCCCGTTCTACACGACTCGCGGAGAGCAGGACTGGGTCTCTGCTCCCAACCCATGCACCAAACCAGCAGAGGTGCCTGAAGACCAGTACCTTCGTCCCGGAGAAGAAGCCCCTCTCCTCCTCCTCTGGCCTGAGTCGTGCTCCTATGAGCTCTCCATTAATTCATGCCAGGGGACATAAGAATAAATCGCAAGGAGATTTAGAGGAATAAATCATCTCTGCACCTTCAAAGGCAGGCTGACCTGGATGCCTCCAGCCAGCATCAAGGGACGTGGATCAAAGTCGGGATCAAGGCATCCGGACCCCAGCGGCTGATCAGGAAGGACCTGTGCCACTCACCTGAGACGATGGTGTAGCCGATGCCCCTGGGGCGGCCCTTGTCCTGGTCTACGGCCGTTATCATCCGCACCGTGGTGCCCTGTGGAGGGAGGAAAGCGGAGATGCGGATTGCAGGGGACGTGCGAGCGACGGGACGGACCGGAGCTCGACCAGGAAGGGCACCTGGGCATCAGTTCCTCCTCGCTAGCCCCAGCAATGGCCAGTGCACCACATCTGCCTGCCCACTGGGCCACCACAAGGTCCTCTGCTCCCCCTGCCTCCTTCGATCAGGCACCCTGGGCCCCCAGGGATGCCCGTGCTGACCAAGCCTCTTATCGCCCCTTGGAAAGCTTAACAACCTCAAGAGCTCCCCAAAACACCAAAGGAGGCAGGAGCGGGCCAAGAGTTCTCTTCAGGTCTTTTAATAAAAACACTAAGCGCTTCTATCCGCACTGTATTTTCCCTGCTGCACTGCAGCGAGCCCGGGCGAACACAAACACACACACACACGAAATTAATGTAGTGTGGAAAAATTTACAACTCAGCTGTTCTTGTTTTCACTGGTTGATTAACAGTGGGAAAAGTTTTTTTTTTTTTTTTTTTTTTTTTTTTTTGCCCTCCAAGGAAATGTCAGTAGAGGCATTTGCATCACTAATGCGGGAGCAGACGGGACAGCGACGTGGCACTCGCCTGGCCATCCATCAGTCGGAGACCAAGCGCCGGTGCCTCTGCTGGGTCCACCTGCACAGCCTCAAAGGTTCTGCAATTTATAATCAGGTCGGGGCGCAGCAGCGACCCGAAAATGGGGCTTTCGGGGCCGGGCAGAGCTGTCGCAGCCCCCAGGCATCTCCAGGGCTGTTTCAATAGACTCCCTTAAGTAAATCCAGGCTATTAACGGAGAACATCAGCCATAAATCCCAGGGCGCTGCCCTTTGAACGGCGCTCGGCTGGCGAGGCTCAGCGGCCGCCCGAGAGCCGCTAAATCACTGACGGCAGCGCTTTTCCGTGCTCAGACACACGGGAAAAGGGGGGGAACGAGAACAACGGAGACAGAGATGAGCGAGAGAGGAATGGGGCAAAAAAGAAGCAGGAAGGGAATGAAACTATGAGGAATGGGAGGCCGCCCTTTGAACATCCACAGAGTATTTTGGGTTAAATTGTGAGATCTCCTTTCTCCCTCAGATGGCTTCCAGAGAAGAGATTGAAAAAGCAGAGGAGAGGCCTAAGGGTTTCTCCATGCAGTTGGTGGCAATTTTTGGTCTTACTGTCAGTAGTAACGACGGACGTAGAGTGCCTCAGAGCGTGAGCATCACCACAGCCAACAGGAGCCATTCGCATCCAGCGTGATTCGGAGTGAGACGGGCACAAGATACGATGTTCCCTATGATCGCTACCCTCGAGAAAGCTGTGCTCATCATCAAGCACATGTGACAATCTCCAAGCGCCCACCATCCCAGCAGACCTAGTGACCTGAGGCCAGAACCAGAGACACCCAAAACCAGACTGAACTCTTGATTGATGCAGTCCCAGGACGGGAGAGGTTGGCCTCTCACCAACCACATCTCAACGGCCTCCATCTGCTCCTCCAAAACCCTACCAAGCCACGCCACCCTGTCTTTTGCTATGTAGTTCTTGGCATGGCAAGAGGACCAGGAGATGTCCCTGGGCTCCCTTAGTTGCAGCCCTAAACTAGAGGGGGTGCTCCCACCATCTCCAGCGAGATCCAGGTCTCACAGGTTGACTTGCCATGTCAGCTGCTTGGCCTGTTATTCTCCCCACCGGCCGTGGGCTGATCCGTGGATCCCAAAGACCTGGACATCTCCCGCAGCAAGGAACAGCTCAGCTGGCCACCACGGACAACAGTGACTAGTGACGGGAGGGTAATGCTTGGGGTGGGGGGTCTACACGAAGGCACCGTCACGGAGTGACACTCCCCCTCCAGGGAAAGAGGGAGCAGATTTAGGAAAGCAATAATCTGGAACAGTCTATCCTTAAAAAAAAAAAAAAAAAAAAAAAAAGCAAGGAAAATAAAGAATGTCACATTATCCAAACAAAGTTTGAGGGCTTCTTGAAGAGGGGCAGGGGTAAATCAATCCTTTTTTAATAAAACCCTGAGCTTTTAATAAAGTGCTCACACTGATGGGCTGGAAATATTGTAAGAGAGAATTAACTCAGAGCTACTGAGACTCTAGGGCAAAAATAGCACTGATTCTACATTATTTCTATAGCCCAAGAGGTTTGGGGAGGGAGGGGGGATGGTGCTGAAGAATTAGAAGTGTTTTAATGATCGTTTCAGGGCATCGGTGCCAGACTGCAAGGCAACCCTCCTGCTCCTCTTGGAGCCGGAGACAAGCAGGTTTTGCCCCCTCCTGCGTGGCTCCCACGGGATAAACGCATCCCGTCTTCCAGCCCCACGGGAGGCCCAGCCTCTCCCTATCGCATCCTCTTGCCTTTGCCCCGTAACGAATCTCTTTTTCCTCAATGCCCAAAGGGCTTCTGAATTGATTCGGGTCTGGGGAAAAGAAGAGCCACGTCGGCACCCCATCCACCGTCTTGTTCTCCTTCTTCTTCTTCCCTTATAGGATTAGGGACTTGAAAGGCGAAGCGCAGCCCGGCATCCGGGCAGGAGGAGCCGGTGGAGGAGGAGGGTGAGCTGCCACGGCAAAAAAATCCTATTTCGCACTTCTTAATTCCAGTCAATTCCAGTCAAAGGGCTGATAGAGATCTGTTTGCAGTAATTTGCTGCAGTTTATCCACTCTTTTCACCTTCTATCGGCTCTTCACCGACGGGCTGGCTTGACATGCTGTTGCTCGAGTGAGGAAATTAAAATTTGATGCAATAATCCCCAATAAGAAGGATTTTATTAGGTAATGTATACACTTCAGATTGGGTATTCTCGCCTGATACACAGATAGAGCGACACAGACATGCTGTGCGCCGCAGATAAAAAGAGAGGGCGAGGGAGACAGCGGTACCCGGAGGCAGCATCACGGGCATCACCCGCAAGCCACAGCCCTGCGAGCTACCGGTATCTCCTTTTGAGCACTTTGAGCTCAAGGGAAAAAAGAGAGGGGAAAAAAAAAAAAAAAAAACTCTCGACTTTCAGAAAGACTCAGAAATGATTGGATCAATTTGGCAAAACCTGGGGGAAAAACGCTGCGAGCGCTGAAATGGCCGATCATTCCGGTGCCGTCAAAACTGCCTCGTTTCGGGAGCGTTTACATCTCTCTCCAACTTTCTCTGCTTGAAAAGGCGCGCGCGCCGGTGGTTTGTGGGGAGAAGGGGGATGGGGGTTTGCTGAAAACAACATAAATACCTTCTCAAATTTAGGCAAAAAATACCCTGGAAAAAAAATTGTAGTTTGATTTTGGATTGTTTAGTTCTTCTTAGGTTGCTTTTTTTCTTTTTTCTTTTTTTTCTAAAAAAAGGCAAAATATCGTGGAGTCAATTTGAACGCCTTTTGTTTTAGAAGGAGGAAGAGCTTGTGCCCTGCCAGGTGCCTTTCGGACCCAGCCCTTCCCGGGAATTTTCTCCCCTAACTCCAACGCACATCCGCACGCACGGAAACGGTGAGTACAACCTCTTTGAGTACAACCGTTGCGGCCGCGCAAACCCGGCTTTGGGGCCGGCCATCCTCCTCCCCAGCGCGCCAGAGCCCCGAGGAGCACAAGCCCTTACCGGTGGCGAGTTCTCATAGATGTTGGTGCTGTAGGGCAGGTTGATGAAAATGGGGTCCATGTCTTGCACGTCGGTGATGGTGATCGCCAGGTTGGCCAGCGTGGACAGCGGCTTGTTTTTGTCTTGGTCCTTGGAAATAAAAAAATACTACAATGAAGAGCGTGAAGGAAGGATTTCTATCAGAAAAGCGGAGTTACTGGGCCGCTGTAATCTGTCATTTTTCATTTGGAACTTGGTGTGCATGAAAATGCATCAAAACACAAATCGCCTCCATATGGAGACGTACCCTTGGGCGCTGAGCAGTCCAAGGTTGGGTGCCCACAGACGCAGGTACCTGCATCCCCTCGGAGCCGCTGGCTAGATGGAGACCTGGCGTTCTCTAAGCCGGGCGCAGGGGAGATAAGGCTCCCAGAGAAGGAAATAAATCCCTCTACCCCCTCAACACGCACCGCGGTAAAAGGAGGCTAGTAGAGGTTACTGCACACTCCTGCGAAACGGTGCCGAACAGCGGCGAGGACTGATTGCCAGGAGATTAATGATAATTTAAGCGGTATTCAACAACACAGCTTGTACATTATCCTCTTAACCCGCGGGCCTCCGCATTTATGGCCGGGATGGAGGCTTATTTCTGCTGCCGTTATCGCTAGCGCGCGGGAGCCTCCCGCTCCTTCCGATAGCCGGCCGGGCTCACCGTGGCGTTGACCTGGAGCTGATACGCCTGCGTTACTTCGTAGTCCAGCTCCCGGATCACCGACACGATGCCGCGGCCGCTATCGATGGCAAAGAAGCGCGAAGGAGGCTGGAAGGAGTAGAGCACGCTGCCGCCGGCGCCCTGGTCCGGGTCCGTGGCGTTCACTATGAAAATGGGGGTGCCCACAGGCGTGTTCTGCAAATGAAAGAAGTAAAATACATATAGAGCGGTAACCTTTCACACACCAGCCTATTCCCCCATCGCGAGCACATCAGCAACTTCCCTTGCCACCAACGTAGGGAGACCCGAGAACTTCTGCCCTATATTTTTAGGATGTTTATAAGTTATACAGTTGTTTTCTTTATTACAGTATTGCAGCCCTATAATAGCTTTTACACACTTAAAATAATAGTCATACAGCTGTGGTCAAGATGGCACTCTAACGCAAACCTTTATTTTCCCAGATGCACGCAACTTTCCCCCAAAATTACCCTTTGCAGAAAGTTGCTTTCTACCCGCAAGCACTTTTATCTTCAACGCTGATTCACTCGCCTTTTCTACCACACGGTATTAAATACAAGAGCATCGCCAAAAATGCATTAAATGCAACATTAAAAGTAGAACTTTACAGAAAATTCAAAAGTTACAGTTTCCACAGCAACTGTAAACCGGCCTGAGTAACGCAGGCATTAGCAGTTAAATTGTCGTAAATCTGTAACTAATCTACATGCATAAAATATGCAGCTGAGAGCACAAAATCAGCAATGGCAAATGCAGTTTGGCACTTCTTATTGTTTAACTTCACAGCGGGGAGAACAATTATCCATTTTGGGTGGAACAGCTGCATGTTCCTATGCAAATCTTAAATGCATATTCTTGTCTCTGCGAAGGCAGAAGCGCAAGAGCACGAGCAGAAAGTCTTTGCCGGGGAGCCGAGCCGCTCCTCTGGGCAAGCGCATCCGTTTATCGTGTGCCTTATAGCACGCCTTCTTCTGAGGAAAGTGGCCGGACGCACGAGGGAAGTCGGGATGCTCCCGTTTGCAAGCACCGTCCCACGCACGCGGCATCCGCTCTGCGCGCTCCGCACGGGCCGTGGCATCACCGGGACCTTCTGACGTGCAAACGCGCCTCGGACCAGGGCAAAACGACGTCTTCCTTGCTTCTGTGTCCCTTTGAGGCGTGAGGGTGCAGGTCCCATCCAGGTTTTCCATTTGCCATCTTGGTTTTTTCCCTACTCTTCCCCCTTCCTCAAGGAACGCCTTGCAAGGCATGGCTGGAGAGTATTTTTTAAAGCCCCTCGTCCCCAGTAATAATAACATTCATAAGGATCAAGCCAGGCTTGATGAATATTTCCTCTTCTTTTTAAGTGCCCTGAGCCACCCCTTTTAACATGCAAATCCCCACGATTCTGGTGGGGCTGGCGGGGACGAGCAGAGTTCGATTTCCCGGGCATTGTATTTCCTACAATAGCCAAAGAGCAGCCTTTGAAGAGAGATCATTTCCCAGCCAGGCGGCCGTGTCCTTCCAGCAGGGACATGGAGGTCGTGGCTTTGGGCCTCACCAACAGCCACGCTCCCCCTTGGAGGGAGGAAGAGGCTGCTGGAGGCAGGATGGGACCTCAAGGCCCGGAGGGCAATAGGAGGAGTGTGGCGGGGGCGCATTGCAAACGCCGGGGAGTTTTCTCCCCGAGTCTGACTTGATCTTTTTAATTTGCAGAGCTTTCGACTTTCTCTGGCAGCCAGCGATGGAGCCCAGCTCCCCGCCGAAAAAAAAAGGAGCGGGTGACAAAATTGTGCCGTATCATTAAATCTTTGTTACGATGCCAGCAGATGTGAGATAAAAATAAACATGCAGACAGATGCCTCCCACGGAGGAGGAGGAGGAGGAGGGTGCGTGGGAGCAGGACCCAACGCCAACCACCTCCAGCCCCCGGCCTTCACCTGATGTCCCCAGGAACGGCTCCAGCAACCCCCAAATATCCAGCCCCTGCTAAACGCGGTGCACGCAGCTGGTTGTACCAGCCCAACAGATCAGCTATGGGGAGATTGCGCCATATCAATGAGCCACCAGCAGTAGAAGTCAAAATAAGTGTCGAAATAACAAACAAATGACCCCCAAAATTGCTCTCCGCGCCCTAAGCGGTCCAAACCCTAAAGGATGCGTCCATACCAGCAAATGGCAAAGGAGAGACCAAGACCCTTGATGCCTTTAGGTGACCAGGACCAAGTTGTTCTTCCATCAGAGTGGCTCTGGAGGAGCGAAGGAGGTGCTTGCAGAGGTCCTCATGCTGTGCAGAGTGCTCCTACACGAGCATCGCAGGCAAAAAAGCCTGCCCCAAAGGGTGGCCAATACTGAAGGAAGGTGCTACTGGAAAGAAAGGCTTTGCTAAAATATTTATTCCACCCTCTCCAGACACAGCAACGGCCTTTAATATCCTATTACGAAGCCTGCTACAAAATGCATTAGCAATAAAGCTCCCCTGCGGGCAAACGGCTGCCGCCGCGCTGGGATAGGGCTGCTTGGGGTGACCCGGCCCAGATGCAGGCGAGGGCATGCGACGCTCTCAGGAAGGAGAGCAAATAATAACAATGGGGGAAAAAAGCACGGGAAAACACCCTCAGCCATCTCCATCAAAACCATCAGCCCAAGACCAGGGGACAGTCCGAGCACCTTGGACGCGCAGGTGGCCACCAAAGACGCTCCGAAGCCGCGACCGCGTCCCGGTGCGCAGTGGTCTCCGGGATCAGTCCGGGTTGACCCCCGGGGGGTCTCTACAGGCTGCCAAGCCTGTGCGGGAGCTCCGAGTGCCCTCCCCGGGCAAAGTCACCCAGCGGGAGCGATTAGGATGCGAGCGCACACGCGCTGCACCCGTGCAAACGGCGCGCGCGAGCCGCAGGCAATCTGGCCCAACAGCTGTCTGAAGGTCGAGGGAAGGAGCGGCGCGGCGCCGGGAGCCGCGGGTCAGCGTATTACCCTTAAATCACTGCCCGCCGCCGCCGTTCCGATCTGTTCCCGCTCCCGCAGCTCCGCCCCGGCAGCCGCGCTGGGATGGCGCCCACCAGCAATACGGGCACACGCGGATGTTCCCGCACTCCCGCTCCCCTCACCGCCCGTTTATTAACTGCATTAGGGCTGGAGGCAGCCAAGCAATTTCCCATTTCAAAATCCGATTTTAAAAAACGATCCTTTCCTTCCTTTCTTTCACTTCCCCCTCCCCACCACCTTTCCTCGAGCTCCGGCTCGTACGTGCCGCTGGCTGCTCCCGCGGCCGCGCAACCTCCCTCATTACGGGGTGACCCTGGCGCACGGCCACCGCAGAGCTATAATTCAGCGGAGGGGCTTTGGCGAGCGCTATCAACACAGCTGGGACGGCGGCGGGCCCGCAGCCCGCGCCTCCGCCTTCTTCCTCCTTTCCCCCCTTAGTGATACGGTTAAAAGGAAAAAGATCCGTCTTCCAGAAGCGACGTCAGATGGCCAACGGTGAAAGAGCGGCCCCCGTCCAAGCTGATGCCACCAGGAGATGCCCCGTCCAACTAAGTGTCCTGAAAGTCCAGATGAACTGCATATTAAAAATGCACACAAGGAAAAGTCCATGAAATGACTCCCATTAGGCAAAGCATTAATGCCACGAATCACGAACGAAGTCCTAACAACGGGGCACCGGCAGCACTCCTTCTCCCTGGTATTAATTGGGTGACACTTTGTTTTAATGGTACATTAATTAATGCCGCGTACCAACGGAAGTCCACGACGCCCGCATTAATACAAATGAACCCATTACCACCGTCGTTATTACAAGAAATGACAAATAAATCCGTTAACAGTGGGGCCCTGCAAATAACAGCCACGAATCATTAGGTATGGCGCTCGCTCGTACGGTGGGAAGACGGGAAAAACAGACTCGCACAACGGTTGATGTGGGAAGGGGCCTCTGCAGATGACCCAGTCCAACCCAGGGTCACCTAGGACGTGTCGCACCTGGGTTTGGGAGATCTCCAGAGAAGGAGCCTCCGCAGCCTCTCTGGGCAGCCTGTGCCAGGGCTCTGGCACCCGCACAGGAAAGAAGCGCTTCCTCGTACGGAGATGAGACCTCCCGTGTTTCAATTTGTACCCATTCCCCCTTGTCCTGTCACTGTCCACCACTGAGAAGAGTTTGGCCCCATCCTCTTTACATCTTCCCCTCAGATATTTGCAGATATTTATTGATCAGATCCCCTTCAATCTTCTCTAGGCCAAACAGCTCGCTTAGTCTTTCCTCATACAATAGATGCTCCAGTCCCTTAATCATCTTGGTCGCTCTACGCTGGACCCTCTCTAGAAGTTCCCTGTCCCTCTTGTACTGGGGAGCCCAGAACTGCCCACAATATTCCAGGTGTGGCCTCACCAGAGACAGTGTCGAAAGCCTTGCTGAAGTCAAGGTAGACAACGGCCACGGCTCTCCCCTCATCCATCCAGCCCCTCATCCCATCGTAGAAGGCTATCAGGCTGGTCAAACCCAACTTCCCCTTGATGCATCTGTGCTGACTACTCCTGATGACCTTCTCTTTCTTCATACGCCTAGAGATGGTCTCTAGGATGAGCTGCGCCGTCACCTTTCCAGAGATGGAGGTGAGGCTGACTGGCCTGCAGCCTCCTGGGCCCTCCCCTTGCCCTTTTTGAAGGCTGGAGTGACTTTGGTTTTTCTTCCGGCACCTCTCCTGTTCTCCATGGCCTCTCAGAGATGACAGAGAGTGGCTGAGCAATAACACCTGCCAATTCCCCCAGCACCTGCAGGTGCATCCCCCCGGGTCTGACAACGTTCCTATACCCCTCCCAGGTGTTCTGTCCCTTCTTCCATGTTACATATGCTTTCTTCATCTCCAGGTTTTCCCAAGAGCTCCTTGCCCATCCACACAGGTCTCCTGTTCTCCTTGCTTCACTTCTTTCTCAGAGGGATGCACCAATCCTGAGCTTGGAGGAGTGGTGCTTGAATACTGGCCCGCTCTCCTGGACCCCCTTCCTTTCCTTCTAGGGGTTCCTCCGGGCAGGTCCCTGAAGAGGTCAAAGTTGGCTCTCTTGAAATCCAAAGTTGCGATCCAACTTCTTGCCCAGCTTCCTCCTCGCAGGATCTTGACCTCCAACATCTCGGAATATCAGAACAGCAGCAATTCAATCTCGGAGCCTAGTTAGAGCACCTCCCACAGGGATAATACGCCAGTAAAAGGCCTGCAAAACACTGCCTTGGAAAGAGGATAGTGGGAAGAGATACCTAAGCTAAAGAGCAAGAAAAGGGGGAAAGAGAAGCGGAGAAGCAAAGGGGAACCTGGAATTGGGCCCTTTCCTGGGAACACAAGACAGCTGCCTCCCGAGCTCTCCCACTTCATTGCATCTTCTTCCAGACAGCTGGGAAGCTCCCAGTCCTGGCTATGTCTAAGGAAAGCATGCAGCTTAAACCCATAGCATTGCTTAAAAATAATAATAATAATAATAGAGTAATAATAATAATAAAATGGTCCCGCAAAGCTTAATAGCTGCTCAGGACTCTTTCCCTGAGCATCTCTCCATCCTGGAGCATCAAACTGCAGCCTCGAGGCCGAGGACCAGCCAGGCTCATTTGCCACGGCTGGAAAAATCCCGCGTCGCGGCAGGCGGCCGAGCGCTCCCGCTCCCCGCGCGGCGCTGATTGCAAAAGCTCTGCCCGCCGCTGATTAGCGCTGATGGGCCTGCTCTTACTGCAGCCCCTCCAGGCCAGACCCTCTATTATTACAGGTCTGGCTTGTTTTTTCTTTTTTTTTTTTTTAATAATAAATAAACGGTTTGTTTTTTGGGGCTGCTTTTTCAGCTCAGCTAGCGCTGTTGTTTTTCGCCTGGGCTCCTCGCCGCCCTGTCTGGATGCGCCGACGGCTTTCGGCGCTTGCCAGGCCCCCAGCAAAACCAGCCCCGGCGGGCGGCGTTCACTTCTAGCCCCCACGTAAAAACAGCGGCGCGAAGGACACGAGCCTGCCCTAATGCACCTTGGATTAAAAAGCACTGCCCGCGTCAGCCCTCCGCGGTGCACAAACCAGAGCCCCTGCTCTGCCCCCAGGGATGCTCAGCCCAGAGCTCCCCTTCCACCAAACTTCTGCCCAAACCTCAACCCTATCTTTATTTGTTTGTTTCCACAGCCCCCCTTTTTGTTTTTTCCCCTCCCCTTTTTGTTTTTTCCCGCCGTCCCTCCCCACTGCGGTTTGTCAATACGGAGTTTAGGTCTGCGGCGCAGAAAGAAATCAGAGCGGGTAATTGCCGGGCGAAAATGACAGCGCAGCGATTTGGGCAGGCGAAAAGGGGACCCGCCACGAATGCCAAGAGGCGGCCGGCGGCGGCGAATCGATACCTCCCCCGCGGGGGGATTATTAGGGCCAGAAAAGGGGCTTGAAAGATCCATAAGTGCCTGATGAGTGACTATTTCCAAACAACTCCGCGCTGAATGAGAAGCGTCTCCGGAGCCGGGTACCCGGACGGCTGCATCCCCGGCCTCATCCAGAGGGGCACGTCTGGGGAGGGAAAGAGCCCCGCGGACACTTTTGCTCATGGAGCCGGGGCCTGGCGAGCAGGGCCCTGCTCTCCTCCCCCGTGCCATCAGTCAGGCTCAGGGAAGGATTTGCAGCGCCGGTTTTGTTTTGTTTATTACTTCTAATGACTTTCTCATTATCCTTTCGCTGTGAAACATAAGCGATGGTTATGGGAGAAATCATATTATTTGGATGACTTTATTAAATTAGAGAGCAAATCTGTGCGTATTTCTGGCTCAGGATAAATGCTTGAACTTTGAGAGGCCGGCATTCATTTTCAGACAGAGCCGGTTTTTTGGGGGAAGCTCTGGAAGCGGTGGCTCCATTTGCCCTCGGCTGCCAAGGAGATGCATGGGGGCATCTCTCAATTTAAGCCCTTCCAGCGCTTTAACCAAATCACCAAACCAAGACCCCGCTTATCCTCGCATTTATGAGAGACTTGGGACATAATGGAAAAATACAGTTAATTTATTTTAAAAACTCCTAAAAACCCCACATCATCCCTCTCCTGCCTTCCCTCTTGCTGCTCCCGCATCCGCACACGGAGAGGCAATGAGGGGACCAGAGCCAGGACGTAGGAGAAGACGGAAGGGATGGAGAAGAGCAACTCCGGGCAACCCTCTCCCAGGCCCGCAGAAAGGGAGCAGGGGAAGCAGCGGCGCTCCCCAGGAGGCAGAGCCCTGGAGTTCAGTCTATCGTGCAAACTAAAACTTCCATCGCCGCTTAAAAAGGTTTTTGACAGGTCTTCATTTGCAGCCTGCAGACACACGCAGCTTTCATGCTCCACGGGCTCCACCGCCGAGCGGCTCCAGTGCAGCCCTGGCTGCCTCCCGCACAACCCGGGCACAGCGGTTTTCCCCTCTCCTCCATTTCCCGTTACCGCCGGTTTCTCCTTCCCAGCCCACGGAGCTCCCAGATTTCGCGGCGGCTCATCCCAAAAGCGGGGCGAGCAGCCCGGCTCCGGCAAAAGACCAGTCCTGCCACCGAGCCCGAGGAATCCTCTGGAAAGGAAACCTGCAGGAGAGAGATAAGCAGCATCTCCCCGCGCTCATCAGCATGCAGGGAAAAGACCCAAACAAATATTAATGAGGCGCGCTGAAGCCTCTCCGGTGATCAATAACGCGGGGCGCGCGGGGACCGCGGCTGCAGGAGCGGGGGGTCTCCTGCAGACGCCCTCCCGCACGCGAGCCCGGCCGAGATGGCTTTCGGCTCCATTACCCTTCGCATTGCCATTCCGCAGCGCTCCGGCGAGGCTTTGCAAACGCCAAGCGGAGCGCGTGCGGAACGGGCGCCCGACCCCTGCCCGAGCGGGAAGAGCCAAGCGCCTCCAGGCAGCTCCAGGCCACCTTGCTCAGACCCACGCGGCGGCTGCGAATCCGGCCAGAGGAGCCCTCACGCCGCGCGCTGCGAACCAAAGCACGGGCCGAACCGAGCTGCAAAACGCAGCCGCCTGCTCGCGCCCAAGCAGCCCACGAACACCCTCTTCTCGGTCGGCCCGAGCGCAACGTTTTTCCCGGATCGAGTTCCCCCCGTTTGTAATGCAAATGGGCTTGAAACCGATACAAACGGCTCAGGTGGCACGTAAATATTTTAAAAATAAAACAGGCCGTATCGGCTTATATCATCAAAGCGCGCGGCCGGCGGGAGGAAGTTTCCGCGCGCCCCGACTGCGGCGGCGCCGCTGGAAAAAACCAGCGCCGGAGCGGCCAACGCTCCGAACGGCCGCCCGCGTTGGTCCTGCGGGTAAGGCAGGCGGACCCCGCGCGGCTGCCGCTTTGGTGCCCTGGCCCGGGCCCCGTCCTCGCCGGCGCGGCGCGGGGGGGACTGCGGCATCCTTGCGCTGCCGGGGGAAATGACTGTTATCTCCAGGCCACTTTCCGCATTATTTCCGCGCCATTTGGGGTTTTCCGCCCCAGTAGCTTCTGCTGCGTCTCTCATTTCGCTCCTCGGGCAGGTGGGGTTTTATTTTTATTTATTTTTTTCCCCCCCTCTGCTTTTCGAAGGAGCCGGGCGCTCGCTGGGCCCGCGGGGAGCGGCGAGCGGCAGCTGGCGCCCGGCGCGCTTCCAAGCGCCGGCTCTGCCTCGAGGAGCATCCCGGGGAACGGGCCGAGCGCCCGCGCGCATCCCGGGGCTTAACAGCCTGTTTACGTTCCGCGGGCAGGCGGAAAGCGGATATCGGTATGAATATTTACAGAGGCGCTCCGGAGCCAGCCGGAGCCGGCGTGCCAGCGCACGTGGCATCCCGGCGATATCCAGGGGCGCGCGCCGGAGCAAACCCGGTTTAGTGGCTTTGCATTATTCAGCTCCTTCCCCGCTGATGCGCCTGCCGGATCCGGAGCGCCAGGGCTGAGCGAGAAGGAAAACGGCGCGCGGGGACCGCGGCGGGAGGAGGAAATGAGAGGGGGAAAGAGCCCGCGGTGATTACAGGCCGCTCCGCAGCGGAGCGGGCAACATCCTTCCTATGGCTTCTGTTATCGTCGCCTTCAATTTAAAGGAAAGGGGGGAAAAAAAGATAGAAAGGAGAGGCGGCCGGGGGCGCGCGAGAGCATCGCTAATGCGGCTGCAGCAGGCGCGCGGCGCGGCTGCTTCGTATGCGCGGCGGCGGCCCCGCGGAGTTATACGAGCCCCCGAAGACTCCCGCGCAGGATGGCGGCGGAGCGGCTGTAATTACCCGCATTATCACCGCTACGGCAAAGCGCTAGTTTTAATTACAGCGAGGGCTTCGGAGCGCGGAGCGGGGGGTTTCTCCGCTCCTGCCGGGCCTTGCTCAGCACCTAGCGCGCTGCGGATGCAGCGGCCACGGCCCCCTCCCGTGCCTGTCCCCCTCCGACACCGCGGCGCCCCATTAAAGAGAGAATCAGCCGTAAAGGCATCGCTCCAGCTACGCCAACATACGAAGCGCGTGCCAACAGGTTCATAACTGCTCCTCGTCCCCCTTAAATGCCTTTAATGCCCTTCCTTGGCCAAGCCGCCCTCTCCACCACCCTCGTGCTCGCAGCGCATCCGCGACCCGTGGCCGCGGCCCAAGCAAGTGGCGCCGGTGAGCCAAGCGGAGCGCGTGAAAGGCCGGCACGGACACTTCGGAGCAGCGTTGCTTCTAAAGGTCAGCCCACGCCGCGTCCCGTTTATTGGTGCCCGCTCCTCTCCGACTTTCCGCGCGCGCCCCGCGGTACCAGCGAGCTCCAAATGGCTTTTCTGTTGCTGCTCCATTAGTCAGCGCGGCTGCAAATCGATACACCCATTTATCTCAAAATTAAAAAGAGAAAAACCCTTGTTAGCTGCCAATTCCGCGCCGGCCTATGCAAACGCACGCTCCCGGCCAGCTCCCGATGCGCTGAGATTCCCGGGAGCGCCAAGAGCGGCGGCGCGGACGCCTACCTCGGGGATGCGCACGCTGTAGGGCTGGTTGTGGAACTGCGGCGCGTTGTCGTTCACGTCGCCCACCTGCACGTTGACCGTCCCCTTGATCACCTGCGGCCGCACGGAGGAGTGAGGACGGCGAGCGCCAGCTCCGCTCCGGAGCGCCGAGCCCGCGGCATCGGCTCCGAGAGCGCTCCTGCCTGGGCGGCTCTCCCGGGAGCCCAGGCAAGAGGTCCCACTTACCCCTTGGCTGTCGCTGACGGAAAACTCAACCGTGAACTCCGACTTGGTCTGCGAGGGAAGAGGGGGCGGCGCGTGAGCAACGGGGCGCCCAAACCCCCGCGCCGCCCTCCTCGGCTGAAGGCGGCAGCCACGACGGGCACTGGGAAACGCCGGCGTTTGGACGAGCGACTTGGCACTCACGCCACCGCGTCCCAGCGGAATAGGGGCTCAACGGGGCAGCTGGGGAGCTTCCCGGCACCCTGCCCCTTGGCGACTCCTTTTGCTCTGCTGTTTGCTCCGCCGCTCCACCCGCCCGGGTTATCCTGCTTCTTCCCACCCCCCAGCTTGCCGCGGCGGAGGGACCTCTCTGTCCAAGGGCTGCCGCAGCCAGACGACGCCGGTGACGCTCTCCACCGCAAAGAACCTGCTGGCCTCCTCCCCAACCACGCCGAACACCAGCGGGTCGTCGTCCAGGTCCCGGGCCAGGAGCTGCGTCACCGAGGAGCCTGCGAGGAGGACAGAAGGGACAGGTCAGCGCGAGGACCGAGGCGCGCGCGCCCGCGGCCCCCAGCGCCCGCTTGAGCTCCGCGCCGCGAGCAGAGGGGCCACGCCGGTGCCGAGATCCACCAGCGAAGCCGCCCCAGTGAGCAGCCCCACCAGAGGTGCCTCCCCGATGCTGAATCCCGTATCAAGGGTGCCACCACCCTGCCGAACCTCATCAGAGGGGCCACCCCCAACGCTCAACCCCATCGCGTCGCAAGAGGTTCGTTTGCTATGCAGTTGCAAACAGGCTAAAGGCTGAGGACAGCAGGGAGGAGGCATCGCACGGGCCGCGCTCCAACAGGGAGCGGGCTCGGAGAGCAGGACGGGCAGAGGAGAGGTCCAAGAGCAGAGGTGGCTCTGGGCATCCTCGTCCCTTCAACGCGGGTACCCGGGTGCAAGCTACAGCAGGTGGGAGATCACGGCAGGCTGCACAACCCCACAAGGCATCTCCTCTCCCCGCAACACCGGGAGATCCATCTGCAGAAGACAGGGCCAGCCGGTATATCAATACTTCGTCTGTCTCGGAGCGTCAGGGAAGCCGCACCAGACTAAAGGCACTAATATTGTGGCAGAACGGGGAAGGCGAGCAGAATGACCCGGGCAATTATACACCGGTTAGCCTGACATCAATCACGAGAGAAATAATGGAAAAGCTGATACAAGATTCCATTAATAAAGAATTAAATGATAGGAATATAATTAATGCCAGTCAACATGATTTTATGGAAAATAGGCCTTGTCAAACAAACCTGATTTCTTTCTTTGATGAGATTACAATTTTGGCAGATAAAGGTAACGGCAAAGAAGTAATAGAGTTTTGTAGGGCGTTTGACTTCGCACTGCCTGACTTCCTGATTAAAAATTTAGCGCGGTACAATATCAATAAAGCGCACTTGAATTAAGACGCGGCAGAAGGAGGGAGGGAAGGAGTCCCCAGCATGCCCAGGGGAGCAAGGCACGGAGGAGGCTCCAGCGGAACAACGTGCCCGCAACCAAAGCTGTCCGGGCCACAGCCAGCTCGCGGTGCCACCTAAGGCACCGGGGAAGTTTCCGACAAAACCCCAGCCTGAGCAGTTTTGAGCCAGCGACCCGGGCGAAGCAACAGCGACAGATTATCCCTTCGCAGCGCAAACTTATAGGCTCCATTTGTTTCCCCTCAGGAATCAGACAGGGCAGTTAAGTGTCCTGATTCCACTGGATAATCACCATTTATCTTGTCTCCTTTTGCTTCCTTTCTCTCCATCACAGCTCCTTCTCCCTCTCCTTCGTGCACATACGCGGATTTTCTTCTTCCTCCGAGTCCTGAACTTTGACTGACCTCAGGCTTTTTATTTTTTCTCTCCCCTTCTTGCTTTCTTCCTGCCAGGAACTTCGCGGGAGGTTTTAGGAGCCTTGAACTCCAGCTCCCGTCTCAGCGCCTCGCTCTCAGCTGCAAACCTGGGTGCTCCTAGCACAGGCACGAGGCAAACCCGCGCACACAAAGGCCCTGCCGTGACGTTTTCCCGAAGCTTTTCTCCCGGAGAAGAGCCGAAATGCCAATGTTTCTGTGCCGCTGAGCAATGTGACACACGTCACCTCCGCGCAAGGCGCCGCGGGACGGCGGGGACAGCAAGCGAGCACAGCGCCGCGAGCGGAGGCCGCCGCGCGCCGCAGACGCTCCCGCGCTTTGGCAGCGGAGCACGGCAGCGGCTGGAGCTCGGAGAACGCCCGGCACGTCCCAGGATCCGCTCCTAGGAAAAGGCTCTATTCGCTTGCAAGCGGTGACTCAACACAACCGCGTCCTCAAAGGAGGAAGCAACGAGAGAAACCCCGCAAAAGAGGGGTCCAAGTCTGCTCAGATGTTCCCAATGTGGAAAGGGCTCCCGCGCCAAAAAACACCTCTCAAAAAATAATTTCCTTTCCACGCTGCCTGGGAGCCTCATAATTACTAACAATGATCACAGAACAATTCATTTTGCCCTAAAATTAATACATCACATTTGGAACAGTATCACCTTAATTTATCACAAGATTTATGAAACTGGAACTTTTTTTTCTAATGAGATTTATGCAAATTCTGCTCCAGACAGTGTTTGCACCCTAAGAAAGTTCCACCATTGCAGAGACGATGCCAAACGGTCCCGTCCGCTTGTACCCATACCTGTCCTTTTTTGGGGCATCCTGTGGCAGGTCCAAGGGGCAGGAGCTCCTTGCATCCTATCCCTGACAAACGAGCCAAAGCCGCCGGCTCCTGCAGGAACCCCTGGCTAATGCAGTCTTGATTAACGCTTCTGACACAAAGTTTAAACCCTAAACCCACGGAATATCCTTTTCTAATTAATTTTTGAAATAAGGGAAGAGCGGCCTAGAAAGAATAAGGGATATTTCCTTTGTTCCTTCCTATCTTTTTCCCCATCTTCCCACGTTCCTCCAAAAAGGAAAGATTTGGGTTTCTAAGTGGTTTAACAGCCGTAAGGCCGGAGGAAGCTCTAACACAGGTACCAGGGGAAGAAAAGCGCCACCCGGGTCTCCTCTGCATGAATATTGTCACCCACTAAGGGCAGGGGAATAAGTTGCCAGGGACGGCGAGAGCTGCACCGTCTCAACCAGGGACCCCGGCCGAGCTCCCGGCAGCTCCGGCCCCTTGGACAAGCTGCAGCCCCACGCAGGAGAAGCATTTGCACCGTGCTAAGCGAAAGCTTGAGTTTAGCAAACTGAATCTCAGCCCTGGGAGAGAGTTTTGGGCAAAAACTCCTTTCCAGCAACCCAGGGATGATAGCTCCTTCCAGCAAGCTGCAGAATACCACGGGTTTTGAGACCCCGTGGCTGGGGGGCTTTCTCTGGTGTCCGCCCTTCCAGGAAGGGCGGCGGGGACCGCGTGCACGGTGCTCACCTCTCCCGCCTGCACCACAAGACGCAAGAGCAGGACGGAGATGGGAGGCGAGAGCCGCCCCCCAGCTTGCTAAGCGCCAGGGCAAGCGCAAGACAGGCGGGCCCCAAAAGTCCAGCTAATGAGGGGCCTCGCTGCCTGCTGCGAGTAAATGATTCATGAGTAAGATGACACTCGTGCATCCTGCCCCAACAAGGCAACGTAGCCTTGTGTTAATTAGAGGAGAGAGGCTGCTCTCCAATTAAGATGAGGTCAGCTTGTTAGATGGCAATACCTATAGTGCCAGGCCCGTCCTGGCTTGGAGCAGGAGCGCAAGGATGAGGCTGGAAGAGTCATGCAAGCGCATCGCTGACGCGCCCTTCTGCTCCGAGCCGGGCCCTTCCGAGCAGGGAAACGACTGCCGCCTCCAAAACTCCCCGGGCGGTTCCTGCACCAGAACCCCAGGGGCTCATCAGGACTGCAGTCTCCAGGCAGCGCTCGCTTGCTGGGACACAACACGCGACCGCATCAACAAGCGGGGAAGGAGAAAGATCTCAGAGAAACGCTGTTGACCAACCAGCCAGGATTCCTGTCTACGCGCTTGGGATCCATAAGCACGTTGGCCTTAGGCTGTCACCATAACTCTCTGGGGCTTCAAAACACGCGCTGGGTGACTGACTGCCCCCCGTTATAATGAAGATGCAACGGGCACCCTGCCTGATTTATCCCTCTGGAGCCGTGATAGCCCTGCTCCGTCTCCAACGTATGACTGCAGTAAGAGCAGGACTCAAAAACAGGCTGGAAGTTGGCAGGATACGGATGCCCAAGAAGGCTGAGTTTGGTTCAGCTTCATCCCCAGCATCCCCGGACTTGGCAGGTGGTGCCTGGGTATCTGGGGCGCGAGCTTATCTGTGTCCCTGCCACCACGCTGCAGTAAATTGCTTCTTGATAAATGAGGCTATTTAGGAGCAAGTGATGCCGGCATTACGGTTATTAATGACGGCGACGTGGAGAGACGTTTAAGAGCGGCCTCGCGGTCTATCGTCCCCTCACGTGTGAGCAATGGGCCGGTTCACTCACAGGACTTCAGAGCCAGCTCGGGTGGCTGAGCCGCAGCAGCAAAGCGAGGCGGAGGGGGACGGGTGGAGCGACGACGGCCACGAGCCGAAGCCACCAGGCCCCCGTGGATGGGGCTGGGCAGAGCTCCAGGTGACGCGAAGCTGGCAGCTCTCCGCCTCTTCCAACCACCTCCGGGCGGCCACGATGCAACGCGGCCCCCCTCGCTCCTCCACGCCGCAGCCCCATCTAGCACGCGCACCCAAATGGAACGGAGAAGCCCAGGCGGGAGCGCCAAGGCGGGAGCACGGAGCGGCCCAGCTGCTCCCGCGAGGCGCTGCCCGGCCGCTGGTGGCAGAGCGGGGCAGAGCGCCCGAGCGCGCAGCTGCAAACCTGCTCCCGAGTTAGTGCCCGCCAGTGCTTTCCCTCTGCCAAGGAAGCGCGCTCTTTTGCGAGCAAACATCTGGGGATCCCTATTACAGCTGGACAATTATTCCTGGTGACTAAAGCATTCAATTAGTTTAGCCGCTCTCGCTCGCGAGCCGTCTGCAAATAGACTTCAGCTTGTAGGGATTCATTTGTTGCTTGAATCAATTCAGTAAACGGCTTATTAAAAGCGTATTTCAGGGAGGGTTTCTGGCCGAGCGCTCCTGCGGCTGCCGGCGAGGGGCTCCTTGCAGCACGGAGGGGGCGGCCGCAGGCGCGCGGGGCCGCCGCTGCATCCCGATGCAGCGCTGCCGGCCGCGGCCGCGCAGCCGCCCGCGCAGCAGCAGGGCCTCGCGCCAACCCGGAGTGCGCAGCCTCTCCAGACCGCCCTAAAAACGCAAAACTGCTCGCTCGGAGGCTGCCACGACGCGAAGAGAGCGGAGGGAAACAGCAGAATTAACCAACTTTGCTCGAAGCACTGCTGAGGACGTGTCTCGGTAGCTTCGAGAGCACCTTGCAGACACCACCATGACTCCTTCTTCAGGCCAAACATTTTTCCCCTACCTGCAGGGAATCCCTGCTGCAGGAGTTTTGTCCCAGAGCCAGAGAAAATTGGTGTGGGAAGCAGCAACGCTCGGGATACCCTCACGGCATGGGTTCCCCAAGCAAGCCGCGTGCGTTTGGGCTGGGGCAAAGGGAGAGCCGATGCCAAGCAGAAGACCTCGCATCCCTGCTCCTATATCCCACGTTCAACACTGCCATATACAAAAACGCCCAGATCAGCCCACGCTTCAGAACTGTTAGTCACATGTTAAAAAAAAAAAAAAAAAAAAAAAAAACACAGAAATAAAATCTAAAAACTCCAACCGGAGACAAAGCCCTGCGCTAAATCCCAGCTGCTGGGTTGCTTGAAAGCAAGAAGAAAGCAATCACAGAGGTTTCATAGACTGTTCTAAAAGTGGAAACCTATGAAGAGAAAAAGTCATCCAGTAAGCCACAGTTTCAGGCTTTTTCCTCTCAATTGCTCAAGACTAGAGACTTTCAGAGCTTCGCTTTCCCCTGACGCCCTGAACGTGCCTCCCTCCCGGCCGCTGCCTCCGTGGGCTGCACTGCAGAGGGGAGCGTTTTCCAATCGGCAGCAAGAAATACGTTTCTTGTCCTCCTTCCCATTAGGGCAAAAATCATTCTTCTTCCCCCTCCTTTGCTTGTGCGCGTGCACGCACCGCTCCTTTTCTCCTTGTCCTTGGGAACAGGCAGAGAGCAACCCGCGTGTCCCTTCGAAGCTCCCCAAGTTTTCCTCAAATTTGGGCTGAGATTATATGTCATTATTAAGGAGTGCTAATAAGCCCTAGGGCCAACAGCGAATGAGAAGGGAATAAGGGAGGGATTTTCCAGGGACCTAAACTGCAGGAGATTCATAACTTTCTTAATACCTGTACCAATAAAGAGAGATACACGGAGTCTCTTTTAGAATCAGGCTGGCTCTTTCCATTACAGGAAGAAAAAAAATAAAATAAAAGGGGAAAAAGACATTCCAGTGCACTTTCATAAGTGCACTATTCACAAAGACGGTCACCAAAAAAAAAAAGAACAAAGTTTAAACAACATAATTTCACCCCTGGCAACAGGGCTGTCCTGCTGAAGCGGGTGGGAGCAGGCTGGGCTTCTTGCACGGGATGCAGTTCGGCTCGCCCCTGGCTGCGGGCTGCCCACGCGAGCTCCGGGCGCCCTGCGGCCCTCCTCGGAGCGCTCGCCGCCTCCAGCCGCTCCGCGTCGAGCACCAGGGCTCCGTGGCCACGGCGTGTCGGATGCATGAGGCTGCATCTCCCTACGCGCTAACGGCATCAGGGAGTTGACGGATGCGCGCGCTCGCCTGTATTCCACTGTCAGCACCGTGCCTGGCACGGCGATGCCAACAGCCCGCAGCCGTGCGGGAAGCACTTGGGACGAGCAGGGGAGCACCAGCCCCATCCCTTCCAAGCACGCCAAGGACCCTCGACGTGGGGACGTGGAATCCGCTCAGAGCCGACCCGCTCCTGCGCTCTTCGCCTTGCCAAAGCCGCCTGCACGTGGGGAAGAGCTGGTGAGGAGCAAGGCGAGGAGCCCGGCCGCTGGCAGGAGCGGCAAGCCTTCAAGCAAGCAGAGGCAAAGCACTTACTGGCACCAGCCACGGGCTGAGTGGCAATTTCACAGACCAACAGTTTGAACAAATCAAATACACCGGCCCAAGACGGGATTAGTTGGGGAATTGGATGGGGACCAGCAGCAAAAACCACTTGAGCATCACGGGCTCGACCCCCGGGCGTGCTGGCTGCAAGGGCCCGTCACACGCGACTCGGCTGCCACCGGGTGCTCCAAGAGGATGCTCCTGGAGACGCAACGTCCAGAAAACAACAACAGGAGCACATCTCTTAGGAAAACGGCCCCAGGCAAGGCAACGAACAACCCTCGGTCCCTTCCGACGCAATGACGGCGCGGGTTTCAGTGTTGACTTCCCAACGTGAACAAAACCAACGATTCATTTGCTCAGACTGAGCACAATAACGCCAAACTACAGGTCTGCTTCGTGCTCGCATCGTTCGGCAGCGTTCCCGGAACATCCCTGGAACGTCCCCGGAGCGCGGGCGGCCAGCGAGCTGCGAGGGGGGCAAGCAGGGAAAAGCAGAGACGAGGCGGATCCGCAGCCACCGATGCTGGGCGCGTGACCCCCTCCTCCTGCTGCTTACGGATGAGGTAAATTAGCTGTGACGCTCATTAGCCGCAGCTCCTAATTAGTGAAAATTAATATTGGTTTTGATAGGAGTGCTGGCTGCAGCTCTCCCAGGCAAAGGCGTTATTGACCTTGTTATCCCGTTTAACAGCCAGTTGCACCACGGAAAACGCTTCTGGCAGAGCCCACAGGCTGCTGTCCCCACCGCGGCGTCCGGCCCAGCCTCTGCTGACACCTCAGGTGGCTTCCCGGCTCCTCCTGCGTGCCCCCGGTGCGAGTCCCGTGCTCTCGGCCACGCTGCGGCTCCAGCTTCAACGCAACCGCAAGGAAAGTTTTCCCGGAAAAAAAGGAGCTGCATCCCTTGACCTCAGCCCCATCCTCGGCAATGCGCAGTGTGAAGGTGGCTAACTAGCAAAATAACAGAGAACTGCTCAGCAAAAGGGAAACAGTTGCTGCCGTCACATTTATACAAAAAAAAAGAGAAGACACTCTATTATTCACACATTAATAACAATAAAAGTGTCAGACTGTCAGATAAGAAGTTAATCTCATTCAGAGCACAATTAAAGATGCTATTACCCAGCCACCTGGGGCCACTTCTGCTTTTACAACACAGTGGGTTTAATAGATACAAGGGGGAGAAGGCAACTGGAGGAGTCGCTAGCCCAGCCGATCCCCTTGCAAGCATCAGGCGTAACCATAACCGCTAGGTCCAGCCAGCTCCGGCACACATTTATTTTCTCATTTGCTCACAAGTGCTTGCATGTAGATCTGTGCTATTTGTGCTCAAAGCAAAGACGAGTGCTGCGTGCTCTCCCTTATAAACCCCTCCGGGGTTCCCTTTTCCTCCGGGTAATTGGAGGAATCGGTACTTTTTTCCAACAACAAAAAAAAGGCAAATGCTGGATTTCTGCATCACAAAAGCGTGACAAGACCCAGCAGCGCTGGGATGGGCGAGTGACAATCTTGGATAAACTGCCCAGAGCCCAGCGCTTGCCGCAGCACCAGCTGGATGCACACGGAGCAGTAGGAGCAACCCATGCTTAATTCTCACTCTGTGCTTCTACCGACTCCCCTCAGCTACTTATCTCACCACCTCATTGCACCAAGCTCTTAGTGCTCTTTAACACAGAAAAGGCACATCAACGTTTATACGGAAATATCTACATGAGCCTTTGTAAGGAGGCATTAGGCACCCTAACATCATCTCTGCTCTCCTCCAACCCAATGTTCGCGCAAAAAAAGAGGTTTTTCCACCTTCAGGGAGTAAACAAAAGAAATACGGGACCGAATTGCCCTCCTAATTGCGCATGGAAAGACAACCTCCCCGCTGCAACAGGGGAGACTCAATAGAGCAAGAATTTGACAAACCAGTGCAGATGAATGGAATAAAATTGAGTTACTAACCATTAAATGTCAAGTGTTTGAAATCTTTCCCCCTCGCGCAAAAGGCAATATTAATAAATCTTCAAGAGAGGGAACACGAAGCTTATTCACTCTTTTGACCACGGCCGCAAATTGAACAGATGTTTTCATTGAGTTGGCCAACGCCGCCGCCGCGATCTTTCTCCCCCGAGTGGCTACGGCTAATTCAAAAGCCTTCGGCGGGCGCGAGCGGCTCGACAGGAGGAACCGATTTATTAACTCCCGCTGCCAATCAAGCACATTAATGCATTCCATGCAAAGAGGAGCATCGGCGCGCGGCGGCGGTGACCCGGGTCAGAAGCGATGGGGAGGGAGGCCAAACGTGCCAAGGTCGAGGTGACCACCCTGTAGCTCCGTGTCCCCGGCCACGCCATCAATGCAGCCTGATTACCCATTCCAGGAAGGTTTAATTGGGCACACTTGTAACCCCCTTGGCTTCCTTATGGAAATAAGGGAGTTTTGCAAAGAGAAACGGTGGGATATTGGTACGTCAAGTCTACCTACTCAGTGCTTCTGAGTGGGTAGAATTGATTTATGAATATCCAACCTTTTTCCCTTAAACAGCAGAACAGCACAACACCCACCAACAGGCAGAGCCAAAGCAAGAGGCTCACTCTATCAGGTTATTTTTGCAACAGATACTTCCCAGCAGTGGTGCCTTTATTGCAGTCTCAGCATATGGCACATATATGCCACATATATGTGCCTATATATTTTTTTTCCTGGAATAGTTCCCTCCTGTCCACTATTTTTAATTTCCAGACTTTTGAAGTCACCTCAGACAAGGTCACCTCGCACCACATTACCATAAACACACATTCCTGCTCTTTCTTTTAAGAGGGCTGAGGCAGATCCCAGGAGCTCGCGCTCGAACACGCGGGGTGGTGGGATCCAGCCTTCGCATGGTTTGGCAGGGAAATCATCAAAACTGAGGTTACTCCAGCATATTAATTAGTGCACGTTGCACACACAGCTTCCTCCCGCTCTCTTCCCCTTCCTCACTACGAGCATTAACGCTGCCGCTTATTAGCGAAGCCGATAGGAAAGTTTAAGTGACCGATGAAGTGACGAATTTAACGATGCAGAGTTGAGGGTGGTTTGTTTGGGTTTCGTTTTTGAGGAGAAACGGCAGCTCCCCCGCCAACTTTCCCAATATTTTGGATAAAGAAATTTCCGGCCCCGTGTGGCATCGTTCCCTGATGACGCTCTATTGTCTAAGGCTACCTGAATCCCGACAACTCCCCTCGCCGCTCGCCAGCGCTCTGCCCCACGAAGCCGGCCGGCTCCATCGTAGGCAGCAGACGGTGCTTCGAGGCGATCCTGCTTGCAGCGAGCACCGAAGATGAAGCCCCCAGAGCCTCACCGTCCGAGCAAGACGATTGGCACTCGCTCGCAGCCAGGCCCGTAATGAAGCTTGCAAAAACACGCCTCGTCTTCAGAAATATCTCAATCTGCCTCGCAGTCAGAGGCTTGCGTATTCATCCCGAATCATCCTCCGCGAAGGGGCGGATCAATGCGGCTAACCGCACGCGCATCCCGCGGGGCTCGCGCCGCCGCGGCCCTTGCCCGGGCACGCTTACGGAGAGCGCAGGACCAACGTCAACCGGCCCAAATTGACCCAGACGGCCCCGCGGCAAGTTAATCGGGCAGGAAGTATTCAAGGCAAAACCAGATAAATCAAGCCAGCTCTTTTCCCCTCGCTGCATGGCACCGAGCGAGCGCCACCGCGGAGCAGACCAGGCCCCACGAGCGCCAGCACATGCCCGCGGCTGTGGCATCAAACGAGGGTTTAACCGAGACGGCCCTTGCTCAATCACACCGAGAGAGATAACGGTATCTCCAGCAGCAGCTGGAGCATCCCAGGGCCCCGGGGATCTTACCCAGGTGCCAAAGCATCCGGCTGCTCCGGCTCCCCAAGCCTGTCCTGCAGCCCCAAATCCGCCGTGCTCGCGCTTGCCCCTTCTCCCTCGCTCCCTGCGCCCGCGCGCTTCATTACTACTGGGTGAAGCAACCGACCAGAGGGTCAGTCCACCTGAAAATTGCTCTCCCTGGGCCTAACTGAAACAGATGGGCATCGATGATGTTTTCAGAGAGCTTAATCAGCCCAGAGCGGCGGCAGCACCAGCAGCTCCCGCGGCCCTATGCAGCCTAATGAATTCCAAGCTCTCCGTCTTAATAGCTCCTGACAAGACTAATTTACTCATGTAAGTATTAGAGGGGGAACGATCTCTTAATTGTTGCTTAAGGTTTCTTTAGGCGGCGTGCTCGGCAGGCGCCAGGTGAGGCAGCAGTCCGGCTTCCAGAGGGAGCCGGAGGAGGGATTCGCTCCGCATAGGGATGACCGAACGCGGTACGGGTCGCGGAGCTGCAGGGACCGGGTAAAGCCCATCTCTACCTCTCCTCTCGAGAAAAACCAGCACCTCTCCCGCGCTGTATTTGTGTGCTGCGCTGATGCTCCGGGGCAAGGGGAGCAGACGCAGCCCCCAACCCGTGGGGCTGCAACGCAAGCTCCCCCAGCACGAAGGCACGTGGACGTCCAAGCGGTACTGACGGGTCTTACTGCAGCCATGGCAATCACCGTACCCATCAAGGCCTGGGATGCTCTGCAGCGCATCTACCCGAGGCAGCAGTGATGGCACAGCAGGTCTCCAAAAGGAGCCCCGCTTTTCCTTATAGATGTGACGCACACAGTTCTGCTGCTTATACCCTCCTTGAAACACCTCCTCCCTTCCCCTGTCCCAAGCGATGTCTTAACTTAATTAAGCTTAACGCAGAGAACATCTATCACTAACAGAAAGAATAGAAAATTCTGTTTGTCAACAATTTCAAGGCTGACGTTTCCCTTTGGGGCATCTGGAACCAAACTCCCAGGGCGGCAATATTCTTAAAAAGAGGGGATTGCATTTCCATACAATGTAATACAAAGTCAAAAATAAAAACAAAAGTAATTCCAAGAACAGCTTTATTCTCACAATAGCTCACCAGAAAGCAGACTGCCAGACATCTTCCCCCACTTTCCACCCAAATGGAAATTCAGTTGAATTCCCAGAAGGTTCTCCAAGCTCGAGTATTTCACGAGCTGCGCGCTTGGGCAGGAAGCATTCCCATCACGCTGTTTCCAACCACCTCGCACTCCTACATTTGCACAGCTGCTTTCTGCCCTGGGACTTCTTCGTGGCAAATTTATCACTAATTATATTTGCAGAGGACACCAACAACCGAGAGGCAGAGAGCATGCAGAGAGTGAAATAAAGAAGCCAGGTGTGAAATGACCTGGATGGGGCAGGCTCACAAAAGGAGGCAATGAAAAATTACACGGATGCAAAGGATTTCTCCTCCCTTCCTTGAGGATGCTACTCTGGGTTTGACCATCTGTGGCTTTGTTTCAGACGAGGTCTTCCAAAACTAGCCAGCAAGACACGGGCCATCTTCTGGCGCCCATTTCTTTGGGTGTTGTCCCAACGAGACACAGCAGGCTGCAGCAGCTCCAGCCAAGAGGACTCTCCAGAAGCCTCTTGGCCATCACTGAAAAACCTGGTTTCAATGAATGGACACAGGAGGAGCCTCTTCCAGACTCCTCCATCCATTGAGGGTCCCAGTGACAATTTTGGTGCAGCAAGAACCCCTTTCCCAGGGGGCTGTTGCTCGCCTTGCACGCTTGAAAGAGGCAGTACTCAATGGGGAGAGAAGCCAGGTCTCCATAGGATGGCAGCTAAGCGCCAGCGGACCCCCTGCTCCTGCTCACGGGGGCTCGCAATCAATTCCTTCAGCATTAAAAGCCAGTCACGAGCCCTGATTGAAGAGCACAAGTTTAATGGACTGAGAGCCTGGAAAGAGGCCGAGAACAACCTGGTCGATTTCTGCATTTACTAAAAACTGATCACAAGCTAAATAAAGCAATAAAAATAAGCTACACCTGTCAGTCAAAAGAAACCCAGGATTTATTTTTTTTTCCAGGGGCTCCAGTATAGCCCCACACATGTTGATCAAGACCCTGTCCCAAACCACAGCCCTCTAGCAGCCCACTCAAGTGGCTCCATGCTGCAGGACCCGCTAAAGGAGAGGGGGAGCAGAGGAGGACGTGGCAACACAGTGAGAGCTGCTCTTGCCAAACTTAAACCCACCTGAGCAATCGTCTCAGCTCCATCAGTCTCCCCTTCCCACCACCTCGTCTCAGTTGGTGGCATCAGCCCTTTAAAGGCTCAAGGGAGGTGACAAACCCCAGGACATCCACTCTTCTTTCACGTGAGCTTCTGAACCCGAAGACCTGGCCGTGAACCGTTATGCTGCTGCAACGCTACACCTCGATACCGCACGGAGCCCCGGCCAAAACGGAGGACACACCAAGAGTGGTGCTCACAAGGCATCGAGCGTGACCTGCCCTAACCGTGCCTTGCACGTCAACACGCCAGGACCACCGTCCTTCCTCCTCCGCGCGCTCTCAGCGCTCTCCTGCTCATGACCTGGAGAGCCCATTTTCTCCCCCGTGCATCTGGAGACCTCACCGTCTCCGAAGGCCTCGCCATGTATTTACCAACAGGCACGTCCCTCAACACGAAGGCCAAACACCCCAGCTTACCCCACGATACACGGAGAAATTCAGCAAGCAACACCCGTGCAAGCGAGAAACACGCTGAGCTCGCCGAGGACACTGTCCCCGAGCATGGACAAGCCACCCAACGAGGCAGACAAGGTCCCCCGCCCCACGCAACCCGCACACCGAAGCCAAAAAGGAGGCGCGCGAACCTCGGTCCTGCTTGCAGCCCGAGCCCGCGTGCCAAAGGACGCGGCGATGCGCTGGCCCCTTGGCTGAGAAGGCTGCAGTGGGGAATTACGCAGGCATACATCTTTTAATCCGTTCCAACAGCGGTCTGGCGGAACCAGCTGCTCGCGCGGACACGCGGCACTTACCCACGGGGGTGTCCTCGTTGATGAGCAGGTAGGTGTCGAAGAAGTAGTTTATGAAGTACGGCAGCCGATTGCCCCAACCTGCACGGGGGACAAGAGCAACGCTTTACTCCGGCTCACACACAGCCCTCCCCAGCACCGGGCTGGCGCATCCCAACGGCCTCGGCCCGTCCCTCCCGTCACCGGGTGACCCCTCCGGGGATTTGCTGGCGCGCAGGTCCTGACGGTTTAGCGACGCTCACGGGACCATCAGACACTTGGCCCGAGGCCAGACCTGCTCAGGGCAGAGGGGCCAGCGGAACAGGAAAGCCTGGCGAGCAGGAGCGCGCAGGGCAGCGACGCATGCCCGGGCTGCAAGCGGAGCGCGCTGCGGGAAACACGACACCTCGACGCTCCGCGGGCGATAAGCTTGCAGAGCGGCGGGGGCGGGCATGGAGATGGATTACACTGCCGCAGGTCACAGAAGCGGAGCAGGGAAGAGCCTTTCCGAAGCCTGGATCAACACAGGCAGGGTCCCGGAGGCCCATGCAGAGCAGCGGCACGGCAAGCCTGCTCCTCCTCGGGAGGTACGGGCACGGCGCCTGGAGCCTCCGGAGCCGCCCCTGCACACTGCTGCACCTCACCAACTATTTTATTAGCATTGCGAGCGTCCTGAAAATAGCCTGCACCTTCCCAAAGCAGCTGCGCCAGGTGCCGGGGCGCGTCCGGCGCCGCCTCCCCGCACGCGGGATCTAGTGTCAAGCCAGGACAAGCAGCACCTCGGAGCGGGGCAGGATGCAAGCAGCAGGGCCCCGGGGCAGGACTTGGCTTTGCTGCTGCAGAGCCCAGGGTAAGGAGCAGGGCCCATCTGCGACGGGGGCAGCCAGCGCTCTGGTGGCCTGGCAGCGCGAGCAAGGGATGCGTGGGATGGAGAGAGCGCATCCGAATTGTACACAGAAATCTAGGTCAAGAGATGCACGGGATGATGAATGGAGGCCATCCAAGAAATCATTGGAAGCAAGCTGGAAAGTGGAAGCCAGCAGGTTTCTGAGCTGCCCTGTGCTTGCACTTGGCACAGCTCGCGGAGGCATCAAAACGCTCCTTCTCCCTGCCCTCTCTCCCTCCGGGAAAGCTCGCGCCAGCTGGAAAGGGAGCCCACGAGGGCAGGGAGAGCACGGACGGCGCCGCCAAGGCCGCCCCGGAGGGGCCCACGGGGTGGCCCCCCCACCACGTCCATCCAGGAGACCAGCACCACCAGCCAGCCACGGCAAGGGGACCTCTCACCGCCCTCCGTCCTAACGCACCAGCGGCTGCTGGTCCAGGCACCCCATCCTGAGCCTTGGGGGGAACGTCACCGAACAGGCCAAACTTCACTTACCCAAAGAGCCCAAGTCCAAGAGCAAGAGAGAGAGCAGGAAGGCAGCGGCGTGAGACTTCATGGTTCCTGTCGAAGGAGGAATTCAGGGTCAAGGCCAGCACTTGGTGAGCGTCATCTCTTGCAGGTTTAGCATTTAATACAGCACGAGGCCTCCCATGATAAAGGAGAAAAAAAACAACCCACGCAACAGGGAGCTCTTTAGCATGGCCACGTTCTCAGGTGGTCTTCAGATTATCAACCGTAGAGACGCTACGGAAGCGACCCAGGAACCTCCCCAAACCCCTCGTCCTGCTCCACCTGGAAATCCACGCACATAATACCTTAGGCATCCCATCCAGCAGGTGAGCATAAATTATATAGATATCACACATCACGTAGGCCCAAGAGGAAGAAGAGAAAGCAGCAGTTTTTGTAGCTATCGGCTGCATTGGTTTGACTTTGCAGCAGCAAAGTCCCCAAGTCCCGTCTCTGCAGGAACAGGCGGGCACTTCCGAGTAACGGCTACTCATATTTTATATTTACTGATGGATTTGTCAGAGAAGATAGTTCATAACAACTCTGTCACCTTCTCAGCAGAGAAGGCCTTAAATTCTAATTTCTCCAGCTATTTTATCATCAAAGTTCCTCTAGGAGAAAAAAGGCAAGGGTAAATGTCTCTGCGTGCATCTTTAGGAAGATCATCAGAAGTCTGAGAAGACATTTGGGGGTCAGCACTGCTTAACTTCACACACGCTATGTCAACCTGCCCATTTTCCACGAAAAACTTGGCACAACCCTGCACAGACCCGGGTGCTTCCTGCCACCGCTGGAAAGGATGCAGCAAAATGAGGCACTACAACCCCATAGTCCCACTGCTCTGGGAGAAGGTCATCGAGCAAAAGGGGAGCTTCCTTTTCCAAGCAACAGAACCGTGGAAAAAACGTTTGGCATGATGTAGAAATAAAGCCAGTTGACAGCATCCCTTCTGAGCTCCACGATAAGTCTAAATATTGTGCATTCCAAGGCAGGCACTTCATTATGTCAGTAATTGCCCGAAATGCCGTTTTGATTTTGTCTGTCTTCATTAATACTGCAGCTCCTCACTGGTTCTCAGGGACGGCTCACTCAAATATTGCAGATTTCGGAATAGGGTTGGGGGAAAAAAAAAAAGCAAGAAATCTCCTGGGAGAACTTCAAAATTGTGACTAAGAGAGTATTAAATTGTACCTTGTGCCTGAAAGAGGCTCTTCATAGGAGGCCTTCAGTGCAGCCTCCAGCATAGTAATGTCTCTGGGCAAGCCACCTCGGGGAACCTTCTCCCCCTGCACACGCACACGTATATACCCAGGCGCCTGGTCCCCAAGCACCGCCGCAAGATTTGTGCCTCAGATTTATAGTGTCAGTCCCTGTTTGCTCTGCGCTGTTCCAGGAGCATAAAGAAGAAATGAAAGTGTAAATCACGGCGCCTCCCCGACGGCTGGCGCGCAAGGCGCCGCTCGCCACGGAAAGGGGAGGGCGACGAAAGCGGATAAGAAATAAAGCCCCTGCCTCCTCGGCCCACCGCCAGCCCCAGAGCCAGCACATGGAGGTGCCACCAACCCTCCGCTCCTTCGTGAGGTTCCCAAGAAACCAGGTGGGAACCCATGGGGCACGTGGCCTTCACCACCCAAAAGGGGCCTTCTGCCGGCACCCCCATGGCACAAGGGTCCCAGGGCGCCCAACCCAACCAGGCCAACGTTGTCTTCTTCTACACCTTGGTCATCCTCCACGGTGCACCCAACCCAGCTCTTCCGCCACCGCTCCCAAGTGGGAAGCGCTGCTGTAAATTCCCCTTTTCTGGCGGCCCCGAGCTCAACCTTCGGAATCAGTTAGACTTTGGGAACAGGTGGGGGGGTGGAAAAAAGTAAAAGTTAATTCTCCACCACAACCACACATCGGCCTGAGCAATACACAAATCATAATTCCTAAAAATAACAAATTGCAGAACAGGGTAATCAGAAGAAAATTGATATTGATAAATAAGCTTTTCTTCCGCGCGGTAGGTGGTTTATTTTAATCTAATGAGTTTTATATTTTCTGAGCTTTCAGATTCCATGATGAAGAGTCGTCCGCGCTAGAATTACGAAGCGCTTTGAAATATTGTAATTTTATGGCTCATTTTGCCAGGACTCTCGAAAATGAGATTTGTTCCCAGTGAAAAAAAAAATTTACACTTTTCCCCCCCTTCTACTCCCTGCGGTGAAGGGAAAAATTCCCTCGTTAAATAAATAGAGACCGGCGCATTCGGGGCGGAAGGATGGAGAACATGCGGCATCACCACCGGGCGCGGGAACGGCACAAAAACGGGAAGACGGAGGCATTCAGTGGTGCTCAAGCTGTTTGATTGCCGAGTGGACCCCCTCGAGCACTTAAGGGCACCAGCACCGCAGCCAAGGGCCCATTACCTCGCCCAGCCCCTTCCGCGGGCCCTCACAGGCTCCACCAGCAGCGCAACCATTGAGCAAAGCACAAACTCCAATGCCCGGGGGGTCTTGGGCCACAAAACCCCCAAATTAACCCGCATCCTACCGCAACGTGATTGAAATCCACGCTGCAGCAAGGAGACACAGCAGGGTGGGAGAAGGGAGAAGCCCTAGGGCTCGATTTGAGCTTTTTACCCCCAAAAAAGCATAAGCAGGACAGCCCCGCATCCCAGTGCTGAACCGGACCATCTGTGCAGAGCGCCCACTAAGAATCCTAACCCATTAAATCCTTTTTAAGATGTCCTCCCCAGCTGCTTCTGTTGTGGGGGGGGACACGGAGCATCTCGGAGCACCTACTCGGTGCCCTTCGTGGCCACACGCGGGGCGCGTGGGGAGCGGAGCGAGCAAAGCGCGGAGCCTCGCAGCACCCGCCTCCTCCCAGCCTCACCTCTCCTACCTAACGCAAAGGGGAAAAAAAAATAGAGCATCAATTTTTACAGCTTCCCATAAAACGCGGTGTTTTACAACTCGGTCTTAAAACAAAACGTTGCACTTCGACGACACAATCTTGACTTTGCGCGACATCCGCTCTGCATTCGGGAAGCGGAGGCAGCTCCGCGCTGGGGAGCGAGTGGAAAAGACGGGAATTTCAGCGTGGAGGGATTTCCCTCAACATTAACCCTGCAGACACCTCCAGAATACCCCCATCAACCCTGGCAAATCCCTGTATCTCATCAGGCTCTCCCACTCCCTAAGGAACCAGCCTGCCCTGCTGTCACCTGCAGCACTCCCGCATCCCGATGCCATCCCAAGCGCCCCAGGTGACGCTGGAGAGCAGAGGCAGCCTAGGGGACACGCTGTGAGCATGACCCAGTCGGCACCAACATGGGAGTTATTCCCGATCCTGCCCTTCCCAAAATTTCACCCCAAACATCCCCACTATTAATCCAACAAAGCAGCCCCTTCCTCTCTATTCTTGCATTAAACCACCTCAACTCACTCTCCCCCCACCTCTTCCCCAAAAAAGCAGCATCCCTTTTGCATTCAATACCCGTACTCTCTCTTTTATTATTGTTATTTATTTTAACAGGTGTTTACTCCTACTAACAAAACCCAGGTGTTTATAGCGCACACCTATATCCCTAATTGCAGCTTGGCGAGGACTCTCATCCACGTTACCGGAGCATCCACAAGTCCCGCAGCTCGGAACAAAGAGGCTGATCCTGCGCGGAGCAGACCGAGAGCGAGGGGAAGAAGCGGAACCTGCCGCAAAGAGCCCGCGATTTAGATGCACCTAAGCGAGCGCTGGACTCCGTGCGCTAGGAGGAGAGCGAAGGCAACGGAGCTGGCCATTTTTAATAGGGAGCAGCCCGCGCTCCTCAACTTGGAGCATTCCCTTCAAGTAAAAGCTCCCGGGATGCCTCCAGCCAGTTCAGCAGCGAGAGGATGTGCGTGGGGGTCAGTATTTGGGAGCAACAGGAAAAAAACGTATTTAAATAAGAGGATTTCTGCACCACCCCCCCTTTTTTCGTGCGCACCCCTGTGTTGGAGAATAA
>VZSV01000036.1:4783052-4797492 GCA_013398735.1 Nothocercus julius
GACGCGTCTGCCGAGCTCCGCCGGAACCGGCACCTCGTGTCCTCCGCCTCCCTGGCAAGCTTGCTTCGAACCAGCGCGCCCGCGAGCCGTTGCGGGGGCACGGGCGCTCGCCGCGGGCGTCTGCGTCTCGTCCGGCTCGAGACGCCCGCTGTCGTGGCGTGCGCGTCGGGAGGGAGGCGGGTGAGGCCCTAGCAGGAGACCCTCAGGTGCTGGGTGGAAAACGGCACGGCGGAGAGACCTTCTGGCAGGGAAAAGGCCACGGCCGTCGTGTTCGAAAAGCTCAGCCACCAGCGGCGAAGAGAAAGCGGGATAAAACGAATATACTGCAAACAGAGGAGCGCGCTCGCTTGTCATTCAAACCAGCGAGCGGAGCGCGCGGCAGTGAGCGGAGCGCGGTAACCCTCCCGCACCGCCCGCCGCCCGCCACGGGCTCGTCACCGGGAACCGTCTCCCAAGGCAGCTCCCGTGGTGTCCCCGCCGCGGCCGCTCGCCCGGCCTCACGCGCGCAACCCCAAAACTGCACCGCCGGGCGCCTCCCATCGCCTTCCCCATCTGCAGCAGGACAGGGCTTTGTCCTCGAGTCCTCTTTCCTTTTGGGGCTGGTGGCTTCTCCTCGTCCAAGCCGGCGCCACGGGCTGGCTTGGCCCTCAGCTCCCCCTCGCCGCAGGAAAAGGTGCCATCTACAGGCACCGCGTCCGCACGGCAGCGAGAGCCCGGCCGCGCTGCATTCGCCCTCCCGGCCTTTCCTGCAGCTTGCCGGGATGCTCTTCTCCCCCAGCTCTTCCCACTTGCTGCTGGAGCCAGGGGCTCCACGCATCCTGGAGCAAAATGCATCCCGGAGCAAAATACACCCCTGGGAAAAATGCACCCCACAGCTGCATGCATCCCAGAGCAAAATGCATCCTGCAGCTCCATGCACCGCACGCCAAAACACATCCTGCGGCAAAACGCAGCAACATGCACCCCAGGGCTCCATGCATCACGGTACGAATTGCATCATGGAACAAAATGCATCCTGGAACAAAATGCATCCTGGAGCTCCATGCATCGCGGATTAAAATGCATCCTGCAGCTCCATGCACCCTGTGGCTCCAGGCATCCTGCAGCAAAATGCATCCTGGAACAAAGTGCATCCTGCGGCTCCATGCATCATGGAGCAAAACACATCCTGGAGCAAAATGCACCCCGTGGCTCCATGCATCCCGGAGCAAAACGCACCCTGTGGCTCCATGCACCGTGCAGCCGAGCGGATGCCCGACTCTTCCCGCACTCGCACCCCCTCGCCTCTGCTCCCCTTCCCAAATCCCAAGCCTCCCGCTTGCTATTAAACGCATCCGTCACTGGCACGGCGGGCTGCGGCTCGCAGGTACGCGGGTACGCAGCCCGCCCCGCCACGGGGTGATAAATTAGGAGGAAAACTTCCCTCACTCCGCTCGCTCCGGCAGCGCCGTCCGACAGCGCGCGAGCCTGGCGCGGCGGGAGCGCCAGCCCTTCGCCATCTGCTCCGAGCCTAATTACCGATGCGGAGAGACACCGTGCTCCGCAATTGCACCAGTAAACGCTGTAAATGATTTAAATGCACGCGTACGCTCCCTGCAGAATTCAGCATGCATCTGCGGCGCCTCCTCCTCGCACGAGGCACGCAAATCAAGGGGAAAAACACCCAAAGCTGACGAACAGAACGTCCCGAGGACGGTGATTTTTATCCCCTCCTCCTTTTTTTTTCCTCCTTCCCCGGGCTGGAATGCAAACGGGGCTTTTTTTGGAATTACCTCAGCTGCACTTTCCTTCGGGTCCGTTTTAAAAAACGGTCTCTGGCTGCCGTGTAAATATAGCACAAGTTACCGCACAGAAACGCGGGCGGTGCCGGTCCCGAGCGGTGTTTTACCCAGAGCAGCTCAGCCCGCCCGCGTTTAGACCCTTATTGCAGGGGGCAAGGGCAGCGTGTGACTGACGTGTTATCACTGCTAGCTACCGCTGCGAGGAGGCAGCACCTTATTTTTTTTTTTACTATATCTTATTCTTCTCCTCCGGCAGCATCGCTGGAGCGAGACTGCACTGAGGCAGGGGGAGGCGTCGCGGAAAGGCAAAACGGGCGGCTCAAACTCCACGCAGATACCCAGGTCAGGACCTCCGGAGCCCTCTGAGAGTGCAAAGAGCCTCAGCACGGTCTGTAAAGGTTTCCCTTTCAAAACTCTTTATTAGCAGTGGTATCGGACGACGGGCTTGGGTCTCAAGAGGAAACCAGCCCCTTCCCTCCGTACGTCACACAGCAGTCCGGAAAACCAGCACGGAGCAGAAGGTTTCTCCCTTTAAAGGTCTCCGGCTCCGACTGGACTCAAGTACTGCCAACCCTTTTCCCTTTAAAACTCATTTGGAGCCAAAGACCTAAGGACTGCAAACCCCGGCATGAGGAGAGACTGTCCTGTCACACTCAGCCCCGGGTCCTTTCGCCTTGGAAAGGGCTTCCCGTTTGGCGGCAAGACGCCGTTGCATCCGCAGAAGGGCGGCATCCAAGCGCCGAGCGAGAAACACCAATTCTCGCCGCCCACGGCTACGGGACAGGGAGGAAGGAACAGGCAGAATCAAGGACTTCCCTGAGTGAGGATGGTCCGAGGGACCTTCTGGGACGCTTGGTCCCTGCTATATGAGGTGGACGACGAGGACGGAGCAGGCGGAGCCCAGTGCCAGCCCCAACATGAGATAGAAGGTCATGACCACGCCGGCCGCCTCGGCCAGCTCTTTGGGCACGATCTTGGGGCCGTAGACCATGGCGAGCGTGCCCAGGTAGCCGTTGCTGAGCCCCAGCAGCGCCGTGAAGGCCACGGGGTAGACGTCCCGCGCGAAGAGCACGGTGCGGAGGTGAGCCCGCGGCTGGAAGTTGCTCAGGATGAACAAGGGCAGCGCGAGGGTCCGCAGGAGGACGAGCGCGGGCAGCAGCTGGCTCTTCGGCCCCGGCGCCTGGACCCACGCGGTGATCTGCCTCCCGCACCAGTCCGCAAAGTTGTACACCAGGAAGCTCGTCAGCGGCACGAAGTACTTGCCGGTCCACGGGCTGCCCGAGGACCTGTGCACGGACTCGATGTTGGAGGAGAGCGACGGGAAAACGATGATGGAGATGAAGAAGACATAGAAGACGCAGAAGCCCAGCGCGGCGGTCCTCCTCAGGATGGGCCGCAGCGGCGGGACATCCAGAGCCCCGGCCCTTTGGGCTGAAAATGAGGTGTCCGCGTCTCCTGGGGAGCCTTCCTCCGCAGCGCTGCCGGGCAGCCCCGCTGCCCGACACGGACTCGCCCTGCGCCGTCGCAGGTAGTGTCTGGAGGAGCAGGGACGCCGTTAGCCAACGGCTAAAAGTCGTGCATCCCAAGAGGGAGCCGCAGAGTTTTGGGGGCCGTTACCGTTACCTGGAGTACTCCAGCCTGGGAAGCAGCAGGTAGACCATGATGCAGACGACGATGAAGACGTCCGCCGTGAGGAAGTAGGCCAGGGCGCTGTCGGTGACGTCGGCCGCCGCCGCCAGGTCGACCACGGAGGCGACGGCGCTGAGCGTGCCGCCCATGGCCTGGCCTGCGGAGGGGACGGCGCAGCGCTGGCGGCGCGGGGACGGCCACAGCCACCCCGAGGCACCTCCAGCGGGACGGGGGGCACCACGCGGAGCCCGAGCAGCCCCTCGCTGAGCATCTCCCGGCCTCCCCAGCCCACGCCTTCGCACGGCAGCTTCACCTACTGCCTCCCCCTGCCCACGCAGGTGCCGAGCGCGGCGGAGGGGACGCTCCGAACCTGCCCCAAACCCGCGCCCTCCCTCCACCACCTCCTCCTCGTCCCCAGACAGGACCTCGAGCCACCGGCAACAAGGCTCAAGCCTCTCTGCCAAGCGAGCAGGGATGTAGCAACGGCCCCCACGGGTTAAACTCATTAAAACAGTCCTGTCTTGGCCTGGGGAAAACGTTTCTCTGTCTTGATTTTTTTTCCATTCCCCTCGTTTCCCTCTCAGTTTCTCAGGCGTTCTCCAGCACATTTATAATGTTATCACCACCAGGCAAAGCTCCGGGGAGCCCATCACTCACGGCTCCCAACGTGTCCCTCGTCACTCATGGAAATGAATGCAAATGCCGAGCGGAAAAGGGGAGAAAACACAAACTTCGAGATTCGCCCCGGTGCCAGCACGGCCCTACAGGGCAGTGTCTCCTTCTCGCCTTCCCCATGCGAAAGACACAGCGATCCCAGCCATTCCATGGGTTCCAGGTGCCCGAGGGACATTCAGCCCCAGGATAGGGGCTCCCCTTCGCTGTGCGGAGACCCCTTAGCACTTCTATAAGTGGAACTCGGCAGCTCACTGGGTATTTAGAGAACCAGTTCATGTGACTGACCGTGTTTTCGTGTTTTAGGCAGCAACTTCCCTTTATCTTAGCCTGCGAGCTTTTTTTTAAAGGAAAAGTTAAGTTTCTAAAATAGACAACATAAGACAAAAAACAGAAAACCCAACCGAGCAAAGAAAAACCCACAACCTCCCAGCAAGGCGCAGCACGAAGCGGAGCCCCACCAAGGACCGCGCGGCCGAGGCTGCCGGCCCCTGGAAGCGAACCCACCGGAGATCAAGGCCTGGGAATTCTTCATGGGGAAGCGGCTCGCCAGGCCGAAGATGCTGCTGGAGAAGACGGTGGAGGCGCCGCTGACCACCACGACGCAGACGATGGTGACGCCGAAGAAGCCCCTGGTCCAGGCCGACGTGTCCACCTTGGCCAGCACCGTGATCACCAGGAAGACGGCCAGCATCACGAAGAGGGAGGACAGGATGCGGACGCTGGCGGGCACCCTAGGGAGGGACGCCAGGGCCTTCCTGCAGCTTCTCCCCACTCTTCTGGGGTGCCCTGGAGCCAGGCCCCCGGGGGGAAGGGGTGGGCACCTACCTGTTGATAAGCAAGAAGTTCCCCACTAGGCAAAGCACCGAGGGCACCGTGGAGGCGATGGAGATGTAACTCTCAAAGAAGTCCTGCAAAGAAAGAGGTGAATAAATCGATGAATAAGGAAGAAAAACCCACCCAGGACACATCCCCCAGCCCATTTGCACCGATAGCTTTTTTGCCCCTGAAAAATCCCTGCCAGCAGCAGCCAGAAGCAGCCTTGCGGCAGAGGTGCCTCGGCAACCACCAGGCTCCAAAAAAAAGGAATAAAAAGGAAAAAAAAAAAAAATAAAGCAAATTGGGGTCCACAGCAGCAGCTCGAGGTGCTGGAGCGTCACCTGGGTTGCAGGGCATGAAATTGGCGGCCGCGAGCGTGCCGGCCGAGCGCTGCGAGTTTGCGGGCCATCGCCTTGCAGCGAGGTGCTACGAACCTTCTCCTCCTGCTTTTAGGAGAGAGAGAAAAAAAACAAAAAGGGAAAAAAAAAGAAAGGAATTTTAATGGGCTTCCGGCAGAGCGCGCAGGCCGCGGGCGCTCGCGCGGCCGTGGCACCCAGCGGCGCGCTCCGGCGCTGGCACGCCACCGAGGCCGTAAACAACCTCGGCGAAAGGAAGGCCGGGAAGCAAAACACGGATCGAGTCGGGAGAGGGCAGCATGGCCTGGGGAAGCCCAAAGGAAGGCGGGCGGGCCCGGGCCACCAGCGGAGCGGCGAAAAGCCCCTCGTCCCCTGGGAGCAGCACGCTCAGATGCCGTGAAGCATCCTAGCGGGCCGGGACCCTCCGGAGCTCGGGGCTCCTGCTCGCCACCGCGCTGGCGGCAGCGGGGGACGAGGCGGCCGGCGCGGCACTCACGCGGAGGTCGGCGGCTCCGCGCGCCGCCGGCTCGGGCTGCCCCGAGCAGTTCTGCAGCTTGAACGCCCAGTACTGCTTGGCCGTGATGAAGAAGTTCCAGGGGAGCAGGGAGCCGATGCCCAGGATGAAGAAGATGATATAGGCCCCATTGAGGCAGTCGCCGGGTTTCGGGCGGCTCTGGGCATCCGGCGACGGCTCCTCAAGCAGCGGCTCCTCTTCCAGGGGGGAACTGGGGGCCGGCGGCTGCATGGGGGTGCAGGGCGCCCACGTCCCCCCGCTTGCACTGCCGGACAAAAGCGGAGAGAGACGTTACGGGGCGCTCAGCGGTGGCTGCAGGGTGCCCACGGGCCGCATGCCGGCGGCGCCCCACGGGACGCCGGGGCCCCTTCCAGCGCGCCTAACCATTGCCCCAGCCGCTCGGGCTCGCTCCCACGGCCGGGCTGCCCCTCGCCGCGGCCTCGGGCCCTGTGCTGGGCCCCCTCTTACCGTCGGGGGCCGCGAAACACCCCCGGAACCGCCGCGGCGCCGCGGGCTCCGCTACCGCCGAGCGGCTCCCGACGGCGCTGCGGGACAGCCAGGGGCAGCCAGGAGCGGAGCGGGGATGGGGAAAGGCGAATCCCGTCCGGAAAGCAGGGATTGGGCAGGAAAAGGCGATTTAAGGCATCTCTTCCGCCCCCTCCGGCACGCGCCGCTCCGCCCCGTCGGGGGCGGCCCGCGGGCGGTGCCGGCCGGGGACGCGGCCCGCCCCGTCGGGGGAGGTGGCCTCGGGGATGCGCCGTGTCCCGGGAAGAGCCGCATCCCGGGAACGCAGTGTATCCGGGAGCGGGCCGCGATGGGGAGGCTCGGGAAGAGCGCCGGGGCTCCCTCCCGCGGTTTCTGCTCGGCATTTTTCATCCGCGTGCACGTGCCCAAGTGAGACGGCGCAGCCGGCAACCCGTGCGCTCCGAGGGCTGCGCCTGGTATTTCCGACCCGCCGCGGCCCATCATGTCAAGAAACGCACTGCTCAGGAAAAACGCCTGCGATGGCATCGGAGCAGGAGAGCGTGACGGGCGCCCCGGATAAACAACACGGGTGCGCAGCTAAGCGGAGCTGCCGCAGCAGCCGGGAGCATGTTATCCATTATCCATGCTCCAGAGGCATCCCGCAACATGGAGCTACGTGCTGGCTTTGGGGACAGCCACGTGCTCCAAGGGCTGCGGTCGGGAGGAGCTCCCGCTAGACCGCCGAGCATTGCGACGAGCCCACGGGGGCTGCACAAAAGCCCTGCTGGGGCCAAACGCAGCAGGAACAGGCAAAGCAATTAAGACGACAACAGGCAGCAGATTTTGTTTAATTTCTTTTTTTATTAGACTAGGAAATATAATTTATTGCATAAAAATTAATTTGTTACAAGAGGAAGGCTAAACTTTATTTACAGTCCTTTAGCTTACAGACTAAATGCGTGCGTCACTAGAGGATGCCCACGGGCCCATCCCTGCGCACATAAATATGGAAACAGGCCACAGAGCGAGAGGACGGACAGTGCCAGTGCACCCTGAGGGGGCCTTGCTGAACCTTCTTACCCTGTCCCACCCATCGCCCAACTCCTCTGCTGCTCTAGAGGTCAATTGAGGGGGGAAAAAAAGGAAGTATAGGGGCGTAGCACTGAATTCTTTGGTTTTAAGGTCTCTCCGTGAAGGCGCATCCACCCTGCAAGGCTGCCCCCGCATCAAAGCATCCCTGTGCAAAACACGGGCCCGAGCGACTCGCTCGCCGCGGCGTCGAAGGCAGGCCCTGGTTGAACCCAGGTTTAATGCAGCCTGATCACGCACTTCCACTCCGAAAACGTGGTTGTTCACATCTCTCATCCGCTGCTCTGACCGTTACGATGCTCTTGCTCTCTCACACACAAAAAGATTTATAAACCTGTCTTTTTTTCCTTTTTTTTTTTTTTTTTTTTTTTTTTCTAAAAAGGTCTCATCCAAAGATCTGGATAATAAATTAGTAGCGTTTCCTAAGAAACTTTTTTTTTTCTGTTTTTTTTTGTTCTCTTTCTTTCTTTCTCGTGTGCCTTATTAAGCTGTCCAAAGCTCCTGGCGGGAGTAAGCGGCTTCTCTAGCTTGCACCGTTCTCTTCCCCCCACGCGGAGGCTGTCGAAGAAGGAGGGGAACCAAAGGGAAGGGGGACCCACACCAACGAAAGAAGGAAAGCCCCCGACTCGAGAAGCCCTGAGCCCTCCCCGCGCCGCCGGGAGGAAGAGGAGGAGGAGGAGGAGGAGGAATGCTGTGTAACACTTGAATTGCTTGTAAACGCTGAGGCTCTAAGGCTGACAGTGATGTGGGAAGGAGGACCGGGAGCCTTCCCTCCCCGGCAGCTGGGGAAGGGGCTGGCGCCGGCTTCGTCCTCCCGCTCGTCCCTCCGCGCCGTCCTCCTGCATCACGAGGAGCATCATCAGCAGTCGCCTTCCGTGGCCATGACTACCAGCATCTCGCTCTTGCCCATCTCTTCTAAGGCACTGGCCAAGGTGTTGAGGTCGCCGTCGTCTTGGTGCTTGGCTTCCCATAAGTCCAGGAGCACCCCGGTGGGGCTGGCTTTGGTAGCAAAATAGTTGAGATACCTGTGGAGAAGGAAGAGAGGGAAAGTCCCGGTTGGCATGAGTTTCCATAACCCAAATGCCAGGGGTAGGTGGAGATGGACACCATGGATGCACTCCATCGAGCCTGAGCCCGAGGGAAAAGCCCCTGCTGGCTGCCAGGACCGTATCGGAGCGGACACACGGGTTCGCTGTCCTTTGCGGGAACGCACCGGTCCATGGAAAGCTTCTGGGCGAGAAGTCTCCAGTCATTTCCCCTGGAGTTGGGAGCATCCAGGCTGTTGCAGATCTTCTGCCGGATGGAGAGGGGGATTTTGAAGGCGTAGGGTCCCACCTGGGTGCTCACAGCACTGCTGTGGTGCGAATGGAGGCCATCGAAGGCGTTGGCGTTCTGCGGGGTGAGGACAAGACGAGAGGCCATCAGCTTGGAGGAGCGCTGAGGAAGGGGCTCTTTCTTCGCTCCCCCAAGCATTCCTGGCCAACCAACACCCGCGCTGGACGTGGTCTCCTGCGCACGAGGGATGCCTACACGGACCACGCTCCTCTGTCCGAACCCGGAGCAAAGCACGGCCGCGCGGCCGTGCCTTCCTCCTCGGCTCACCTCCCCGAGCGCGACGTGGAGCTGGAAGATCTGCCCTTCCCCTTCCACCTGCCGCACGCAGATCTTGCAGGTGAGCTCGCAGGAGGCCTGGCTGTACCTCTCCAGGGTGAAGGTGCAGTGCAGGGCTCGCTGGCTGCCGCTCCAGATGTGGTAGAAGGGGATTTCCTGCGCATCAAACCGTGACCTCAGCCAAGCCTGCCAAACGCCGCGGGGGCTCTCCGGGCAAACCCCGGCTCCCCCCAGCCGCCCCGCGTCAGTTCCAGGCACGGAGCCCTGCCCTCCTGGCTGCGCGCGCCCTCGGCTCCTCACCTGGTACTTGGCCAGCAGCTTGCTCCTCCACAGCGAGTGGGGGACGTCGTGGATGGAGAGGCGCAGGTTGTGGTAGCTGTCCTTGAACGGCAAAGGCTTGGGCTCCTCCAGCAGGTAGCCACCCAGCGTCTTCTCCAGCTCCAGCACTTCCTGCAGGAAGTGCACAGGGAACCATGAGATGCAGGACTTGGGTCACTGCAGGAGATGCACAGGCTGGTTTGCTCCTTTCTCCGGTTGCATTGGACTGCGCTGTGCCCCCGAGCCAGGCCTATTCCTGCCTCATCCAGCATCAGTGACAACGAGTGCTGCAAGCCCTGTGAAGGCCTCCATCTGCCCAAGGAATCATAGAATCATTACGGATGGAAAAGACCTTCAAGATCACCGAGATCATCCAAGAGCCCCCGGGGCCCTGCTGTATCCAATTCTAACAGCACAGCAGGTTGCGTTCCCCTTGCCAGGCCACATCCGGAGCTTCTGTGACTTGGTGGTCACCGGACAGCCACGGGCCATTGCCGCTGTGTGCCGCAACGCTACCTTCAGCGCATCTGGCGTGTCCTCCAAGCAGTAGACTTTGAGGCTGTACTCCAGGGAGGTGCAGACGGTGGGGGCAAAGATAGCCAGCTGGAGCCTCTTGATGGCCGAGCGGGAGCAGGGCTCTCCCACGAAGGCGTAGGTGCCAAGCTGGTCTAGCAAGACGTGGCAACACTTCGCTTCCAGCTGGCAGTAACAGGGAGTGTTGAGGGTCTCTTCATCCAGGGTCACAACCTCCTACAGGCAGAGAGAGCCAGGTAAGGCTCCGCGGAGCCCTTTGCCCAGGGTAATCCCATAGAGATTATGCATCCAGACGTGCTCCTCCCAGGGCATCTTTTATGGAGCTCCATACCCCAGCAGCCCTATGCCCAGCACCTGCAGGAGGAGCCCGCATCCCTGCTGCACATCCCGCAACGGCCGCGCATTCCCGCTCCGCGCCAGGATTCCGCCTCACCTCCCAGGTGCCCTGGTGGGACTGCGTCTTCAGCTGGAGGAGCCAGTCCGAGGAGCTGACATCGGCGCAGTGGGGAACGGTGAGCACGACGGGGCGGCACAGGAGCAGGCCCGTGGGCCCGCAGGTCACCGCGGGGCTCAGCGCCGTGGTCTGACGGCCTTCAGCGGGCAAGCTGGGGAAAGAGGGCAGCCGTTGGCCACGAGGATGGCAGCAAGTGACAAGGAGTGTGAGCAAGCACAGGTAAGGACCGGGGAAGGGGGTCCAATGATGAGGCCCCCCCACCAGAGAGGCAGCTCAACTCGGTGGGACGGGAAGGGGCTGCGCTGCGGCTTGACGCCGCCGCCGAGGGGCCCGGGACGCAGCGCGCAGGACTCACAGGGCGCTCTCCGCCTTGCTGAGGACCAGGTACATCTCGTAGAACTTGCCCTGAGGAATGGCCCCGTGCGGCACCAGCAGGCTCACCCCTAGCGCAGCACAGAGACACACCATTCGCCGCGCCGAATCCAGCCTCCCGCGCCGCCTCGCTACGTCCAGTTTTGGATGGTGCAGGATGGAGCCAAGGGGCTGCCACCCAACCACCAGATCTGTCCACCTCCCCTATCAACCAACCATCAGGTCTACCCTCCTCCCCTACCAACTGACCACCAGGTCTACCCTCCTCCCCTACCAACCGACCACCAGGTCTACCCTCCTCCCCTACCAACCGACCACCAGGTCTACCCTCCTCCCCTACCAACCGACCACCAGGTCTACCCCCTTCTTTGGCCCAGGGCTTACCTGTGCCTGGGATACTGAGCCTCCCTCCCAGGTAGCCGAAGGTGCCGCTGGCGCTGTTGCCATGCTCCCGGGGCAGGCTGAGGAAATGCTGGGAGCCCAAAGTCTTGCTCCGCACGTTGCCAAAATTGTCCCTGGCGCTCTCGCCCGGGTACAGGCCCATGGCCGGGACTCCTCCGAGCAGGTCCGTGGCATCGTGGAGCCCCATCGAAGAGGAGGCCGTGGAAGAGTTGTACACTTTGATCTTGAGGCTGGGCAGTGGGTCAAGCAGGGGCGAGTTGGTCATGGGGATCTTGTCGGAGGAGTCCTGCAGGGCGTACATGGGGCCGCGGTACATCCCCGCGCTGGCCGTCAGGTCCGGCTGCATCGAGGGGTGCAGCAGCTGCGGGTTGTCTGCAGGGACAGCGGGGGGCGATGGCATTAGCCGAGAGTAGGGGAGGTGAAACCACTCCGCTTAACTACGAGAGAAACCTGCGAAACCCTGGATGGGCTTCATCAGAAAAACAATTCCTCTTCTGCTTGTTCCACCTTGTGCCCTGTCCCTCTGCCTGACCACACCACCCTTGGGGGACACGTGGGCTCTCTTCTTACCATGCCTGGAGGTCTTGAAGTTGACCGGGTGGAAGCCTCCGGTCAGAGCAGCTGACGAGTCCGTGATGTCCGTGTCGAAATCGCGGCACCTCCTGCGGTACACCACCACGCCGACAGCCATGAGGATCACGACGAAGACGAAAACGGCCACCACCAGCCCGGCGTACAGGGCCACATCACCCGTGGCCTCCAGCACTGGGAGAGGAGAGAAAGACAGAGGGAGCATTAGGAGCGCGAGCCCAGCCCCGTCGGCGCACACCAACGCGCTCACCGACTGCGGACGCCGGCCCGAGGGAAGCGCTTGTGCCGGCTCTGCTGGAAACGCCACAGTGGGACGTCAGAGGATGCAGAGCAAAGCTAGACAACGGGGAGAGCGAAGCCCCGAAGCCCTGGAGGACACCTGGCCACACGAGCGCAAGCAGCACGAGCGTTCAGCTTTGGCAGCAAGAACCCGTAAACGTGCGTGAGCTATGCATCCACCCACAGAGTTCACCCGTGCTACGTCCACCTCCACGAGGCAGACCCCGGGCGCCCGTCTCCAGCGAGCAGCGGGCTCTGAACGTGCTCGCTCGCACCGCTCGGCCCGTCCCTTCCCCTCGTTCCCCTCTCCAGCATCTCTCTGTTTCTATGGTTTCACGCCCGAGCGCAACCCTGGCCTCGGCCTCGCCATCATGACCAAGTTCAGACTATTTCGCTTCCAACGTGTGTTTATTCTAAGGGGGAACTTGCGCCAGCTTTGCCAAGCAGCTCACAAGCTATTCCCAGGCAGCCCTTCCCTCTGCTCGCTGAGCAGGGGACTCACCCTCTGCATCAGCCTGTCTGGAGGCCAGAAACGCCAGAAACGGTTCGGGAGAACCAGGCCCTGATGCCTCCAGGGATGACCAACTCGAGGAAGATGAGGGTAACTCAGCAGGGCGTTTTGGGGGAGCAACGGGCAGATGCCCACAAGTGGGAGCAGGTTTCCCAGCCGGCATTCCCGGGAGGCAGCAAGGGCACGCAGCAGCCCTGGAGGAGCTGGTGGCCTCTCGAGCATGAGGTGCAGTTTAATGCACAGAAAAGCTCAGGGGCAGGTTTCGGCCGCCCGCTCTCCTTCCCCAGGACCCGAGGATGGAAGAGCCCTACCAGGGATGAAATGGAACAAAACCAAAGCAATGCGTCCCAACGAAAGAGAATGGCCATGAAATGAGGACTTACGGTGGCTTTTGGGTTCACTTAGAACTCTTCTATCTGTCAGGGAAAACAAAGCAGGGAAACAAGCGGTGAAAATGGTGACGGCGGGATGGAAACGAAGCGAAACGAAAAGCAAAGGAGGCCGAGGCGGCGGGACGCGGGGCACCTGCGCCGCGAGCACGGCACTCACTGTGCGCGCAGAGCCCGTCCGTGCAGTTCTTGGAGTCGAGCAGGGCGCCGGCGCAGTCCTTGCCGCCGTTGCGCGGCGCCGGGGCGGCGCACTCGCGGCTGCGCCAGTGGGTGCACTCCGTGCTGCACGCCGACCACTTGCTCCACTCCGTCCACGCGCCGTCCACTGCGGGAGAGAGCACGCCCGGCTTCGTGGCCGCCCCTCAGCGCCGCCGGCCGCGGCGCACCGGCAGTCCCACCTACCTGGGCACAGCGTGGTGCACGTGACCTTCTGGAAGGGCTGCCCGTCGCAGAAGGAGCCGCCGTTCAGCGGCGCCGGGTTGGTGCAGGTGCGCGTGCGCTTCTGCCAGCCCCGGCCGCAGCGGTTGTTGCAAGGAGACCACTCGGACCAGGTGGACCAGCCGCCGTTCACTAGAGGAGAAGGCGGAGAGGGTCAACACACAGAGCGGCACCGCAAGCCGGCGCCGCGCGGACGAGGGAGCCCGTTCCGGCAGGGAAGGTTACGCGTGGGGCTAAGTCTGTGATCTCTCTGTCCTCACTTCTTCACTGACACCCTGGAATGACCCAAGCCCATCACAAGGACATCATGAGGCTCCTGCACATGTCACGCACCCCACGCGCAGGACGGTCCATCTCAAGCCTGCTTGGGGCTTTTTTTTTTTTTTCTCCCCATTTTACACATGCTTTTTTGGTTCTCAAAAGCTTCGGGCAGCACCAAAGCTGGACACAGACCGTACCGTAGACGATGACGGCGGCCGTGGAGCTCCGGCGCTTGGCCACGATGTTCTTGGCCATGCAGGTGTAGTTCGCGGTGTCCAAGAGCCGGGCCTGCTTGATGATGAGGTTGTGGTCGATGGTGATGAGGAAGTTGGTGTCCTGGCTGGGGTCGATGACATCCTCGTTCCTCAGCCACTCCACCTGCCAACGGAGAGCAGGACACGGGGCAGGGTTGAGGGGGCCGAGGCTAAAGGACAGAGCCGTCCCCGGCGGGAAGGACGCTCACCTCCGCCTGCGGCACCCCCTCGGGCGGACGGCACTGCAGCAGCACCTCTTGCTCCAGCGGCACCTCCTTGCCCAGCGGCTCCTGGTCAAAGTTCTTCCTCAGGTCTGCGGGGCAGAAACCCAGCGGTCACCCCGCAGAACCTCGGCGGGCCAGAGGGAGCCGCTCCATAGGAGCGGGGCCGTTCCCCGGGAATAACGCGGCTATCCCAGGCCTCCCGGAATCACTAGGTGGTGCTGCAAGCCTGCCGAGGGCTTCCAGCGACCCGGTGTCTCGCGGCGGGCGCGAGAGGGGCGCTTACACGCTATGCGGACGTAGGCCCGGCGGCTCTTGGTGGTGCCCGCGGCGCTCCAGGCCACGCACTGGCACCAGTAATCCTCCAAGCCGAAGAGCTCCTCCACCTGCTGCCGGGACACCTCGATGTGCACCTCCCGCACGAGCAGCCCTGCGGGCGACAGCGCGTGAGCCGCGGCGCGCCGGCCGCGGCGCCGGCGG
>VZSV01000036.1:4805488-4838015 GCA_013398735.1 Nothocercus julius
AAAAACGGCCCCTTTGGGGCGCTTTGTCGCCTTTGGGGCGCCTTGTCCCCTTTCCCGCTAACGATGCTGCTGCCGGAGGGATGGGGAAGGGGCTGTTAATGTGCCCCCCCCCCACACGCCCCCGAGCCGGCCTGGGGAGCCGGGTGGCAACGCGGGGCCGCGGAAGCCAAATAAGACAGAGCAGAGAGAAGGAAAGCGAAAGGGAAACAAAAGGAACGGCCCAAATGAGAAACTCGGGCCGAGCACTGCGCGCAGAGGGGGAGGAGGGCACCCTGCTCCTGCGGCTGCCTATTCGAGGCTATATATAGCTGCGTACATACATATATACTTATATATATATATATATATACACGTATATATCTCCTGTCGCAAACAATTGGCACAACTCACACTTTTGCCAACTTTGAGGAGTCGGGCTGTTTTTTCCCACTTAAGGAGCACCTCCAGCTCAGGCTGCCTCTAAAACTCAGCAAGGCCAAGGAAAGGCAGCAAAAACTGCTCCCTTCCATGCAGGTTAAGACAAAACCAGCCCCAGCCTGTACCCCTAAACAGTTAAAATAGCCTGGGAACGGGTAACTACTTTTAATTGCGGGCAGCTGCTCTGCTCCTCGGGGCAGGGCAGTGGGCGTGAAGAAGCCCTCGCTGTAATTACAGGCTGCTCTTCATCATCCTCAGCCCTGGTGGGACCAGGCGGTGGTTTTGGCGTGCTGCTGCTGGTCCCACGTTCGGAGCAGGACGCCGGGGCCCTCCTGCGGGACACGGGGCCACCGTGATCCGACCTGGAAATCGGAGCGGCTGCGTGGGTTGAGCTCGCTGGCGTTTAACTCGCTGTCTGGTATTCAAAACATGAATTAAAGCCATGCAAATTGAGGGTTAGCCTGCCGCAATTTTGCAATTCAGGGAACGTGGTGCGTGACAAGGTGCCATTAAGCACAGGGGCCGCTTTTCTCCCCAGGTGTTTACGCGATTTCCCCTGCTTTTCCTCCCCTGCTTTTCCTGCCCACGCTTTTCCAGGGTGCAGCGAGTTGCCCGGGCCTCAGCCCTCCAGGGCCATCCTGCAAGGGAAGAGCCGCCTGCTCTCCGGGTGCATCCCTGGGTGCCGGATTAGGGAAAGCGCTCCGCTTCCTACCACGTTTCTTCCCTGCAAGACGAGCAGAGGTCGGGTGTTGTCACCCGGATACAGCCGGAGCCTCCGGAGGGGCTGCGGAGGCTCCCAGGCCGCCGGCGTCACCTCCGTAATTTATTGTCCACGAGGTGCAATAACTATCCATAATTCACCAGCAATAATGTCCTACAAGCTCAAGCCGGCAATTTAGCATCCCGGGCCGGCCTCGCGGCACGACCGGGGTCTCTTTCCCTCTACTGTTTGCTTGTCACTTTGCCACCGATCTAATGGCCATCGATAATAGTTGGGCAAGAATTGATGGAGAGATGGATTTAATTAACCCCGGTGTCAGCCGCCGCTGTCTGTTTGCGTTAATGGAGCGGCCCCCGGGAGAGGAAAACCGTAACGTTTTGCCCAAAAGGTGCTCCCTGCTCCAGGCTTGTCCCAGGCCCTGGAAAGATGCCGCTTTGGTGGGAAACGGGGCTTCCTGTTTTGCTCATCCCGGCCCCAGACACAAAGCGCCTTTGCCAAGGACACCTCGGCAGCCCTGCCAGGGACACTGGGGGTCGGTGGGGGGACAAAAAAAAAAAAAAAGGAAAAAGCCCAAAACCCAGGATTTAATTTTGAAGATGCAGCTACCCTTATAGCTTTTCAACCTCGGGAGCAGGTGAGCCGATAATAAAATAAACTGCCCAGGGAGGAAATGAATATTGGGTTTTGTTCCAAGCGGATGAGTTCAGCCGGAGTCTGGAAAAGGGGGGGGATGGCAGGACTCGCTCCGTGACAAACGTACTTTGACAGCCGGGATGACAGAGTTATGAGCGAGGGGGAGGCCTCGCCGGGTGTCGTTCCGCTTGTTTTCCCGGCTGCAGCCCGGCCCGGGTGACCATGTGTCACCGCCCGGCGCGGAGGAACATCCTCCGCCAAGTGACAGGGACATCCCCGGTGCGACAGGGGCATCCGCCAGCCGGACGGCTCCCAGAGCTTGGGATGACGTGGGATGCCTGAAGCCCCTTTCCGAGCGGGATGCGGGGCTCAGGAAACGGCCTGCGCAGTCACCATCACCGGGACTTTGTATATCCCTGCAGCACTTGTCCGTGACCGTCTCCTGCAGGCCGTTCCCACCCAGCTCCACGTTTGCGGCCAGGCTGGCCTTGGGAGAGAGGAATCCGTCCGTCAGGGCATTTGGGGTAATTAACGGGAATAAAAAGGGATAATTAACGAGAATGAAAAAGAAACAAGCCCAGGCAGCGGCTGCTGTCCTGCTCGCTCCCGTCTGCTCCCACCAGCCTGCTCCGCTCCGTGCTATTACTCATCGCCCCAACGCCTGCCCAGGTGCAGGAATCCGGAGCGGCGACGCGGATGTGCCGCTGGATATTGCCACGGCCACGGACCCGCTCCCGGGCCCCGTCCTCGAAAGGCGGCTGAAGAAAACACGAGAAAAAAAAAGAAATAAAAATAGACAATTTTAATAATGTCACCAAAAGCAGACAGGGATATAAAAACCCATTAAGAGCCGGAATGGCCCTCGCCCCGGGAAGTGCTCCGGCTCTTTTCCCTCTCCGCCGCTCGCTCCCTGTTCAACCCCCTGAAAGGTAACCTTTAAAAGACCCGCGGCAGCGCCGTACTTAAACCTCTGGCATTTACCTTCGCTTCACTCTGGCTTTTATTCCCTTCGAGGGGAGGAGGGCTTTTATGCTCCAGGAGCACAAGTTGTTTTTTCCCCTGTCCGCGGTTGGTTTTTTTCCCACCTGCGCACGCAGGGATTTTTGTGGCCAGCATCGCTCTGTGGGATGGGAAACTTTCTTTGCGCTGGAGGTGACTTTCTGCTGCTGGGACTGGCACCGAGACATCAGGTTTCTTCCCTCCTCAAAAGCCCTGGTTATGTTCCCTGCGCCCAATAAAAGCTCATTTTGCTGCTGGCAGTGCTGCCGGAGTGGCCATTCCCGCGACATTTTACTTCCTAAAATGGGATGCGACAGCTCCGAGTTAATAAGTCCGGGAGGAATACGGATAAGATATACGGTGTCACAACGTGTTGTTAAAATAACAGGTGAGCTGGGCCATTTGGAGAGCTTAATGGGCCCCGGTTTTAAAAATATCCGTGCTCCATTTCATGTGATGGATAACAAATCTATGGAAGATATGGATTTTCCTGCACGGGCTCTGCGCGAGGCTCGAATTGCGGCCCTTTCCCCGGGGGATGTTTTTTTTCCTTAGGCCGGGCAAAAATAAACGTGGGTCCTCAGCCCTGGGCAGGCCGAGATGCTGCGGGAAGGCGAACGCGGGCGCTGCCCGCGCCGGCAAGCCGAACGCGAGGCTCCCGCTGAATTACGGCTCGCAATTTATAAACCATTACGTGCAATGGATTTCAACTCTATTTATTGCGATGCGACTGCAAGCAGTTCAAGAATCAATTTAGCAGGCGCGGAGGGAAAGGGGGGAATTATTAATACGTTTTCTATAGGCGCCGTAGCTCATCCTTGCCCCGTAAATAACCGGGAGCTCCCTGCTTGCTCGCGGCGGGAAGGGGCCGCCCATTCCGGGCTCGTCGCGGACGCGCCCGGCAGACGCACGCGGAGCGGCGGCTCTCGGGCCCCGTTACTGCGGGAAATTAGGGCATCTGCCACGGACGGTTTGACGGCATCGGCTCCTCCACTTTGGCGATCCGCAACCATATGGTGCGCTCCGAATGGAGAGGGTTTCTCTCCAAATGAAGGAATTGAACGAAAAAGGAGGGGATTAAAAGAGCTGAAGTGGAAGCGTTTCTTACGGGATGACCTTTTCAAGGTTTCTCTTGTAACAGAGGGAAGAAAAGCAGCTTCTATTTTTGAAAGAAAAACTGAGTTTCTCAGATGTTCCCATGATTCCCGATCCCAGGGCTTTGGAAAAGCAGAGACACCAAGAAGATACCAGGAATGAATATCCCTCCGGGCAAATCCCACCTCACGCATTCCTGCTAAGAAATCACCTTTTCCCTCAACTCTTCTGCGCCTCCCTTTGGTCTCCTCCTAGGCAAAGCACCCGAGCAAGGAGCATTTCCCGGCCCTCGCAGAGGCGCAAGCTAAAGCGAGCAAGTTCACAGGTAACTCTCGGCGTGGGGACTCAGTACCGCAGATTAAATCTGAGGGTACTCCCTGCTCCTGGACTCTGTTTTCCCTCGGAGCGATGCCTTGCACGAGGCTTAGCTGGTGCGGAAAGACACGGATAGCCGGGAAAGGGTCACATCGGTTACATCACTTACAAAAACACATAGAGAGACCCTGAATGTGAGCAGTTATCAAATCTGGTCTCCTCACTCTCGCTCCTCTTCCTGTCTCGGAGCAGGAGACAAAGCGAGCGGGAAGCACTATTTATTATATCATTTTGCTTTTTCTAAACACAATCAACCTTTTTCTTGGCATTTCATCAAAGATAAATAGCCTGATCTTGCTTCCATTACTCGGGAGGGGAAAAATAAAATCCCTTTGGCTTCTCCCGCTGCGATGTGAATCTCCCGGACTATCGGGTGATGGTTTTAAGAGATTTCTTCCCATCTTCCCTGTCCTTTCTCCTCAAGGCGCCTGGTTTAAAGGCACTTATCTGGGAATCAGCTTCCCTCCCCATTTGCTGGCGCCGCGGTCCCTTGGGTGGGACATCAGAGAGGGCAGGCACATCCTGCAGGACACGGATTTGGGATGAGGAGGCAAACGAAGAGCTAGGGGAGGAAGGAGGAGGTGAGATTCCCTCTTTCCCTTTGCTTATAAAGAACTTTCAGGACGGATTCAATTGCCAGGGTATGGACTAGCCACTTTCAATTACGACTACGGGTGAATAAAAGTGCCGGAACCCCTGCTTTTAATTAAAAGACATTCTCCGTTCCCACCTAAGACGCAGGAGCAACAACAGCAGGTTATTAGAAGCAATATCAGGCTAATCCGATCTGATCTGATCTGTGTAGTTATTAGGCCTAGCTAACTATTGGTATTGATTTTATTACTAATATCACTGCCGCAACAAGAAATCAACCGTGGCGGGTAGTTTTGCCTCGTTCCTCACGCTGTTCGTTTGGTTGGCTTCACATCAGCCCAACGATGCCTTTTTTCCCCCTTGAAATCCCCGCGCGCGTTTCTCTCTCAGGTCTCTCCTCCTCCTCCTCCCTCACCTGCTGCTGCCCTCTCATCCTCCCCACCTCGCGTCTTCCCTCTCCTTCCGTTGTCTCTCCTCTCTCTCGGGCTGCCCCCCTGCCCTCCACAGAACAACCTCTGGCGAGACCAAAGCCCACGCATAAATTTTCCTCGTCTGAATTCAGCTAAGGAAGCTTCCAGCAGATATGAGTCAGCAAGGCAAGACAGAGCCGCTGGTCACTGGAGAAACTGCCAGGAATTTGGGGAGGATGAATCACCCTCCAAGATGGGCTACAACCTCTCGGCCTTTCTCCTCTTCGTCATTCGGCCTTCCTCCTCTTCGTCATTTGGCATCATTTTTCTCAGGACTTGAGTGAGGTGCACAGCAATGTTCTTGCATCTCTCCATAAAAACTAAGTTGGATCCGAACGCGGTTGGTGCTGGACACGACCCCTTAGTCGGGCCACGTGCGATGGGCAGAGCAGGTGTCAGTTGCCATGTGCTGCAGCACATGGAGACTGACTTTGCTCCCAGGGAGTTCTGTTTAACTCGGAGTTAATAGCGGTTTACTTGCAAAGCTGAGGGTCACGTCTGGCACCTCTTCCTTGCTCGCTCAAGAAAAATAAAAGCTCATGCTGTTCCCAGGCTCTGGAAAAGCCCACGTAACGGACATATTCTTTGCAAAGCACATCTCAGCCAACAGTGCGTCAGGCGCGTCAGCCCAAGGGTCTTGGGTCAACAGCCCAACTCGTTACTGCTCTTGGGTCAACAACCCAACTCCTTATTGCTCTTGGGTTGACAGCCCAACTCCTTATTGCTCTTTCGTTGCTCGGCCATCACCCCCTTCACACACGAGCTGCAAATCACGCTGTCATCACTTCAGCATTGGAAGCATCCTGAGGACTCAAAGCAGTTTGTTTTGCTGTTTTGCCTCCCAGCGTCTCAGTCTTGCTTGGGTCCTGCTACCAGCCGGTGCTAGCATCGCTCCTTCTCACACCAGAGGCAAACAGCAAGAAAAAGTCACCCTTGCACACGTATACACGCAGAAAAGCAGCAACTCAGCTGTGAACACGAAGCGTAAGGATGCTGCTTCTCACTCCCCAAAATATTAGCTTAATATTTGTGCACGCTCAGCTCCTCCTCGTGCGCGGCTGACAACGAGCCGTGCCAAGGCATCGCCAGAGGCACCAACACTTCCATCCTGGCTCAGCAGCTCCGGCACGCAGAGGGGTCCTTTCAAACGGATAAACGCTTTCCTTTTCGTCTTCAAGTGCAGGGACTTCCTCCACGGGGTGACGTTTTGCTAGAGGAAATGATTTGAAAGCAGAGATACACTTGTGATTCCATATAGCTCCTCAGGAATTCCTTGTAAAGTCAAAAGGAGAGACAAGTTCTCACTCTGCAGAGTTACCCAAGCCTCATTTGAATTTCTCAGAGGTTTTTTGGATTTTTTTTTTTTTTTTTTAAGGCTATAAGGCTTTTTTAATGAGCCTATAAAGAGCAGATACCCTTTCACAAGGCGTGTGGTCATTTCTGCTCTGAGGTGGAACAGCAGCAGCAGAGTCTTCCTTGGGGTCCCTCGGCCCCAGACCAGCACAACGCAAGCCCACCAGCTCCTTTTGATTGGTGATATCCTTGTTTTTGGCCATGGATGCTTCCCTTGAGGAGCCGTGAGGAAGGACAATGTTGTTTCTCTCCTCACCCACGTCCCGCTCTCACTCCAGCGGTGCACCGAGTCGCAGAGCTTTGTATTTGCCTGTCAATATCCCAGTTGGATTCCACCTCCATATATTTAATTTGAGACGAGTACTGCAGGACCTCTTTTGTTAGCTGGATACCTTGTGCACGTGGCTATTATTTCTTTCATAAAAATCAATAAGGACTTAGGAACAACAACCACCAATAACAACAGAACATCTCTCTCCGTGTCTTTGTGCCGCAACTTGCCGAACGACTCAGAAAAGCAGCAAACAACAGTCCAAGGAGTAGAGGAGGAAAATATAGCTGCCTCCAAGCCTGACCTGGTCCACCAGCCCCTGGAAAGTCTTCTAGGCATGAAGGAGAGCTGGCTGGAATTGCGGAGAATTCTCCCAATGCCTTTGCCTAACAACACATTTATAGGCAGAAGAAACCACAGGAGTTTGAGAGCACCGCTTGAAAGCCATAGGCAAATTGCTGTTCTTGGAGTGTTTTTTTGGACCAGGACAAGATGCAAGGACACGTGCCCTTGATGTTTTGTTCCCTGCTTTGAAGGAGGAAGGATTTTCCCCATCGTTCACCTAGAGGAAACAGCAAAAGAAGCAGGAGCTGAAGCAGCCCAAGATGCCCTAAATCTACCTTCACATCAGACTGAGCTCTTCTTCCCCAAAAATAAACCTCTCCCAGGGGACCCCTCACCCAGACTACAACCCGCACTGCACATTTCTCAGGTTTCTTGCATCTGGGTTAAAGAAAATATCCAACATTCTAATATTATTCTTTTAAAGGTTAATATATTCCCAGCTGTAGCTCCGAGCTGAGGTTTCAGCCCAGCAACAATCATGCTGTGGCAGAGAAAGTATCGAGTAGATGACCTAGGTCTTTTCCATCTCTAATTTTTATGCACGTGTGACTCCTGTTTCATTTCTTTCCTTTTTGGGTTCACCCGTCCAAGGTAATATAAGACTCAGGCTAAACACAGCTGAGGTCTCAGCCACATCACAGCTATTAACACACCTAACATCTGCACGTGCCAGAGGACCCATGATCTTCCCCTGTTTTTCCTTCGCACGATGAGGAGCTACTGCAAGAAGACGCATTCAGCAAACAGCTCTTAGAACCGTTTAGGGTTTCCTGCAGCATCGCAAGCCAGAAAGCTTTGCCGGGTGCTTGAAAATACAGAAAAATCAAGCACCGAAAGGGTGAAAAACCCCCAAACCCCTGTGGTTCTGCCCTGGAGGGTCTGACACCTCTCTGTGCAAGGGGGCAATGCAGTCGCTCACGAAACCCACTGATTAAGGGATTACCATTAATTATCACCGTGGCTCTGCCTGGGCTGCCTGAGATACCGTATCTTCCCATCACGGGGAAGGAACGGACGGAGCCCAACGCCTAGGGAAAGGATGCAGGTGGAACGGAGGAGAGAGGAGGAGATGGCGCACGGAAGTGGCACAGGAGGAGGTGAAGGGAAGGAGAAGGTGGTACCCAGCTCTGCTTTCTCCGGAGTCATAGCTCTGCTTTCCATCAGATAGCGAGACGGTCGCCTCCACTGCTCCAGCACGGCAGAAATTGCTGTTTTTGAGGTCACAAATTTGCTAATTTGCAACCAGCCTTTGGGAGGGCTAGGGACCGAGAACATCACAGTGACTGATGACACTGCATCGTCCCTGTCCCCTGGTGCCCAGCTAGTGATGCTCAGGATCACCTTGACTTCCCGAGACGAGTGTCCTTGGGTCAGTGCAATGTCCTGTTGTCAAGAGCCACGAGCTCTTGAAGATGTGGAGATCGCCGACCTCACCAGCATGACCTCCAAATGCCACAAAAAATACCCCAGACATCCCAAGCTGCTCACTAGGCATCACACAGATATCCCAAATATCACGCATCTTAGTCAGAACTTAAATGTTTGTCCCCAAACCGAAAAGCCCTGCGTATCACCCACCTCAATGCACCTCCGTACGCGCGATGTTGCCGGGGATGGCCCTACAAGAGCCTTGCGGGATGCGCGGGGGGACAACGTAGGGATAAGCCCTCGGATAATCCGCCACACCGAGGCAGGTCCTTTTCCCCGGAGGGGCCGCAGCCGCAAATTAGGTAGTCACTTTGCATTATTTCCACCGAGTTTACTCCCAACGCCGCCGCCGCGACGCCTCCGTCCCGGAGCGGGGCCGGTGGCACCGAGCTGGCCCCGGCAGATGCGGCCCCTGCCGCCCAAATCAAAGCAGCTTCAGGGGGCAGGGGCGAATTTTTAATGGCCCGAACTGGGGGAAATTCATTACCCTGATAAGGACCCGGAGCCGCTGGTTCGAGCTTCAGCCGGGGACACTCCCTAGAGAAATTTCGCCGTGTTTGAGCTAATCTTCTTATAAACATTGTTTTTTTTTTTATTTTATTTCATCCGACATGTGTCAAGCAGGCCTGCTAAGCCTATTACATCTCCAGGGAGGTTGGAGTTTTCTGGTTGTTTTTTTCCCCCCCCAATCTGAGCACTGCTTACCCCCCCACACCATTTTTTTTTTAATTTTTTTTGGCTCCTCTGGACATTTCGCCATCCTTGAGGCCAGAGCCATTTTTGAGCAATGGGAAAACGGGAAAAATCAGGAAGCTCGGGTGGTATCTCCTTGATCCCTGCCCTCTAGCTAAGCGCAATCACCCCCCAGAATCAACGGCTTGGCATTTTCAGAGCCAGATTGGTTAAAAAAAGTTAAAAATACGTTTTTTGGAGAAGACATCCCCACTCAACGGGCGATTAGAAGTAAGGAAGGGGTAAGAAACCTTCACGCACAGACATGCACACGCACGTACGCTCCGGAGACCCAGCTACAGGAAAATCGATGCGAGCTTATCAGCCCGCAGCAGAGTCACGACAATTAAACCTTTCCCTCGCCGCCGTCGTATATTGAATTCGGGTTGTGATGTTCGTCTCACCTGTGGACTGAGAGAGGGGAGAAGCGGCTGAGCCAGCGCATCTCTTATAAAGAGGAGAGTTGTCACTGAAGAAGGGACTAGCCCAAATTATTTCCATGGCTAACCACTGCTTCTTTTGCCCTGAAAAAAAAAAGAAGGTAACGTCTGTCTCAGTGTCCTGGACGGGGACCAAAAAAAAGGGCAGGTAGTAGTGTGTACACAGCAATAGGAAAGCTCTAAGAAAGCTATTCCTGGGTTATTTTTAGCAGAGCCAGAAGAAAAGTGACTGGAAATAATCCATGAAAGTGAGCTTTCACCTTGATTTTCAGGCTCTGGAGATTTCGATAGCCTTGATAGCAATCACAACTTTACCAAAGGCATAGAAAATGCTGAGTGATACCGAGAGCATAAACTGAGCCCTTCCTCTCTTCCCGCTTCATGTTAAAAACCCAGCAAATGGTGGACCCTCTTTTGGTCCTTTAACCATTCTTGGAGGTGTTTTAATCTTTCTGTATTAATGTTGGCAGCAAATGCTGTCATTTCCTTGTCTCCTGACCCCTCCAGGTTCTTCCCAAGCGTCCCAAATGCCAAGGGTCCCAGCACAGACCACTGGTGGCCGCACTCAAACCCCAATAAAATGAGAGAGAAGTGCATTTGGGCAATGCTGCAGGGTGACGTTGGGTTAACGCATCAACCGCAAACCTATTTTAATCGCTAGCCCGTATTTCACCATGGTCCATGTTCGGCAAGCGTTGGAGGCTCTTCTCAAGCCAACCTCCTCCAAGAAGGAGCATGGGGGCAGATGATAACCAGTCATTGCCGTCGCTGGGCCTTTGCAGGTTCTTATCTGTAATTGCTGCATTTTAGCATAGCTAACACAAGCAAAAGACGAGGTTGACTTTGTGGCTGTTCTGCACGCAGGGCAAGAGGAAAAGGAGACATCAAAGGTGTTGTGCTCAGTTACCGACCTGTCAAACTGCGTATTTTTCTAGCACTTCTCTTCCCTCAGCTCTGTGCTGTTTTACCCAATGGGACACAGAGCTGCACATTAGGATGAGCCACGGCCGGCCCATTAACCGTTTCTCAAAGCCTGCTGGTAGAAAATAGTTTATTAACTGCTGAAGAATGGTTTCCCTTTCGAATGACCCTTTCTACAGCATTGAAGAAAGGCCGTGTCTTGCTTTCCTATTCTAACAAATAGTTTCCTTAGAGTTTAATTAACTTCTTCCTGCTCTTCTTTTGTGGCCGAGTGTCACTCTAACTGTGGGACAAGCTCTGCTTGCTTCTTGACACAGAAGGCTGGGTTTTCTGGAGCTTCACTTCGTACTTTATGTAGCCAGCAAGAGCTGTTCTTTGCTGGCTGGAGACCCTGGGCGATGGGTTTGGGAACGAGGCACCTCTTTGCTGATATTTTCTGGGGAAATTCTCTCTCTATTAGCTCTGGACGAGAACTGGGGCTCCCAATGTCCCCAGCCAGGTGCCTTTCAACTTCACTCACCCAGACGGGTGAAAAGAAAGGGCTGCTTGAAGCCACCACCTACCTGGGATGCATTACATGCAAAGTGGGATACTAAAGAATTCCCATACCAATCAGCCACTCCCAAGCAAAACGAATCACAGAGGGCATGAGCCAATGCCCATCGGAAACACCTTTTCCAATGACTTTCTTACAGGTTGGATCAGACGCGAAAAGTAGAGTATCCATACAGTGCCTATTCCGTAGGCCACAGGACCTCCTTAGCAGTGTGAATATTTCTTCTTCCAGTCCACTGGTCGAGCTGAAAAATCAACCCCCAAAACTCACAGTTCAAAGGTCAACACATTCTTTCTGAGTTGACGGAAACCCTTCATTTTACCCAAATGCGCACTTCTCATCGGTTCCCAGCTTCAGCTGATAGTTTTTAAATGGTGTTTTTTAAAAGCAGGAATGAAAATGCTGGTGCATTTTCTGCACCAGCATCTCATTTCCAAGCTCGAACGTGAAGCCTTCTGGGAACCTCCCAACAAAAGTCATCAATGACCGAGTTATTTTAAAAGACCAAACTGATTCCTGCATTTGCCTCCAAAATGGCTTTAAAAATTTCAGCAGCCTCACAACTGCGTTTATCAGTCAAAAAATATGTATATATATTGGCTGGGGTAAAAGAAACCCACAAATCTGCTCCCTTGGACGCTGAAGTCTTCAAACTGGCTCATTTAAGAGCCGATTTACTGGGTACCTATGCAGGATGGGGCAAGGTGGTGGCCCTCATGTCCATGCCAAGCTCTCCCATGTCCTGAGTGATGGTCATCCAGTATCCTGGGTATTCAGCTTCCTGGCTCCGCTGCAAAGCAATAATCCACCCGCAATGTGTTGTTTTTATGAACGGTAGCAGATGTTTCAGGCTGCACATCATCATGCCGCGCTGCTGCCAGAAGAAAGCGAGGAGCATCAGTTTGGGCAGCATGAAGGCCTGGCGTGAGTTTTGCCCGGCCACTCATCGCCGGCAGGGCTGGAGCACGGCCAGCACAAGTGGCCAATACCCTCTTCCCACTCCAGTGAAACATCCCAAGGGATCATTAGAGACTGCACATGACCAGCAGCAATGATGAATCAGGAGAACTTAGTGCTTCTCCAAGCCAACTCATGCTCATGCCTGCATCATGCACTAGACAGCAGGCACCAACAACGCTCAGGCCCAGCCTGCTCCCACAGCGTCTCGGGAAGCTCTGGGGATGCCCACAGAAGTGCAGAACACTTATTGCGAAAGTGGGGTAAAACAAAACAAAACAGAAAAAACTCCTAAGTAGCACATGTATGAGATGCATCCATTTATTTTTCCCATCCATGCTGCATCCCTTCCCCTTGCCACACTCGCTAATTATCCAGGATGCATTTGCTTAAACACAGTGTTTTCCCAGCCTTCACAATCCATCTTCCCACCCTAATGGATCCTGTGGTAAAGTCGTTACGGAGACTTGATGAAATCACAGCTATTTCCATGACAACGGTGATGCAATCAAGGTGGGATTATGACATTACCGCAAGATCAAGCTGAAGGACAGCACGGATTTGCTTAGCCTGGGTAGGGCAAGCAAGAGACTTCATTCACTCAATGTTTCTAAAGTGCCCGAAGGTCTGCTAATGGAAGGTGCATTTTATTACTTTGTTGTTGTTGCTGTTGTTAAATTATTCTGTTTCTATAGTTCTTTATTAAGGACTTCAAGCACACATAGTCTAGGAAATTTCACTGGAACCTGCCCCCGAGGCAGGACTGGCCCATCTCAGAGAGAGAGGAAGGACCGTCCCTGAAAGCCATAGGGTCCCTGTGGTCCTCGAAGGCAGTGATGCCCACCGGAGAAGATGTCCCATTCCCTGGAGGATGGGCTTTCCCCTTGCAAGGATTGCTGATCTCAGCCGCTTCCTCTTCTGATGCTTTAATAAAGTAATCACCTGCCATTGGATCACAGCATGAGTTGGCTACCCATGAAATTAGGTTTGAAAATGGCATTAAACCCTTTTTCTCTCCGCAACGCAAGTGTAACCTCCCTGGGTCCAGCCAACAAATACCAAGCCACAAAAAAAAAAAGGCATTTATCTCCCAACCCTAGACACGCTATCGAAGTCACCCCAGAAGTGATTTTTAGCTCTCTCTCCAGCAATCAGAGAATAAACTTTGGTGGAAATGACACAGCAATTCCTAACGGATCAGAGCTTGGAGTGCCCTGAGACAGCTTTGAAGATAGCTGGGGCTTCTGGTTTGCTTTTCACAAGGAGGAAAGATGAATATTTCATATGGTACATGGTTCAAAAGTTGATTAATGTTTCAGTGTGTGGAAAGCCAAACACAAGAGACAAGTTGCATGATGTAAAAGTCTTCCAGACAGCATCCGCTCTGCTCCAACCAGTGCCTCCAGCACGTGTTTCCCTTAACCCCCTTTTCAGCCTTGCTCCTGCTGCCGCAGGTCCCGTCCTGCTCCCCGGTCCCAGCAGTCCTCCCGCCCCACTCAACCCACTTGGTCAATGGGATGGCCAACGGGTTTTTCCTCCAGCATGGCTGGAGGAGCACAGGAGGAGTTGGGAAACTTGAAGCCAACATGTCCAGGCCCCATTGATTCCAGCCGCTCATTTGACGTGTCCTGCCCCAATTCCCACTCCTATCAGCCTTCCTGATATCTCTCCGCGGACAGATAGGAAACACAGCAAGGCCCTGCAGCCACGTTAACAAAACGTGAATTAACCGCAGTGTGCGGAGGCAGATATGCCGAAAGGGACGGACATGGGGGACTGTCATTTTACCATTAATATGTAAAACGGGCAATGCTCCCTTGTCCCACCACAGGGCACCAGCCGCCCCGAGCACGCGTCCCCTCTGGGCCGGGATCTGTAATGAGATAACCCGGCTGGCGCGTCTCTCAGCCCCTTCTTTTCCCTCCTCCGTGATGAAGGGACAGAGGGGGCTGCAGACAATTAAAAGGAGGTTTCCAATCGGCCCCGGAGAGATTCAATGAATAATAATGGACCTCCAGCTGCTAATGTGCTTAAGGACTTGCAAGGCTCAAGTGTCTCACCGGCTTAAGGGTCTGGGCCACCGACTTCATTTCCAGCCGTAAATGGGAAAGGCAGGAGGAAGGGGGGGATTTCTGCTTCTGACTACAGACGGGAATGTCTCTTGGTTGCTCGCTGGGCTCCTTGCAAGGACATTGCTGCATCTGCAAAGCAGCAAAGTCAACCTAGGACTCCCAGAGCCTTTGGTATAGAGACACCTAACCGTCTCCAGGAGGTCTTATATTCAAAGACAGTGATTATGGATGAGGAGGTCACTGATCTGCAGGCTGTGGGAGGCTAGGAGAGCATCCTGCAGATACCTCACCACTGCCTGCCCTGTACTTGCACGGTTTTCTAGGCCCCTGCTGTTGCCTGTATCAGATAGAGGATCTTGGATCTGGGGGACCTTTGGTTTGACCCAGCATGACTATTACCACGTCCTCCATCCTCGGCTGGCTGCCTTCACACTCTGCTGCTTCCAAGGCAGAGCCCGTGAGACGGCGCGGCCCCTCTTCCCTAGCTCGAGGAAGAACCCACGGGACGTGTAGGCAGCGGCGAGATGTCATACGGAGCACTAAGACGGCTTTGAGCTTAATGGGCAGAGATGCTGGCAGCGGGGAAGGGAGCGGGTACGGTTACATAAGCGCGCGCCGGAGACTCGCTTGTCCCCAGCATCGTTCGACACCAAAGAGTTTAAAGAGAGAAGTTGTGTAAGGTCGGCCGCGTGTCAGCCTTACACGGCTGGATCATGCAAGTTTAACGCAAGCGAAGCGGGATAAGATCGCGGCTCCGCCACGTGCGCGCTCCTTCCTTCAACCCGAGGAAACTACAGAAAAGCACCAGTGAAAGCAGAGCGGAGCAATTAGCTAATTAGGGAAACTGACTAATCAGCTAATCTACACTTTTTTTTTTTTCTTTTTAATCACAGTTCCTAGGGAAATCATTCTGGAGAGCTTTGGCAGGGAGCGCAGGTCACCGGGCAAAGGTGATGGGGCTTTTGCCTAGGACCCTTTTGAGTTTGAAGCTCCCGAGTGGGCTCCGACCTCAGGGTCTTTCCAGGCTGTCTGGTCCTCACTGCTACTCCTTCTGCTCCCCTGTGTCCTGCCAATTCCTCTTCTTCCTGGGAAGGAGGAGGAAGAGGAGAACAGAGGGACTGATAATCTGTTTTGGCTCGAATTGGCTAACAGAGATTTGCCCAGGACTCAACAGCCCTATTGAACCTTCTCCCAAACGCTACCTGGGTGCCTCATACAACCCAAGTGATGCAACGATATCTTATAATAAAGCTGCTCCTTCCCTCTTCTTTGCGAGATCGCTCAGCCCAGCGAAGGAAATGTCAATACGGAGATATTTAAGTCGGGAAGGGAGACGCCTGCAAGACGGATTCCCAACGCAGAGCTCCTACCAGGCTCCGCTTCCTTCCCTCCCCGTGTCCTTGCACGTCTCCGGCAGCAATATCACCCCGCTGCTCTTACGGATACGCCAACAGCCTTCGATCAATATTTGTGCAAAGGGGAAGCTCACACAGCACAGGGCTGCAAATTAACCTCTTGTCCCACACTCACGTGGGCGCACGGGACCTGCAGCTCTCCTGGGGAAAAGTGGGACACGCGTTTCATAGCGGGAAGAGAGGAGGAATAATAAATCCAAGCACCTTTTTACATTTCTCCCTCGGGTGAGCAGGGGGAAAAATAGCTTTTCTTAATTAGCACCCTAACCTTTTCTGCACGGGTTCAAGGGTGTTTGGGCAGGCTCGCGGAGCGGTGCGAAAGCAGCAGGGAATAACAGCAGCAGAACTAGCCGGGTGTAAAAGGGACCCATTTCTTCTGGGGAGGCGATTAGGACGCTGGGAACGAGAAGCGGGGACAAGTCCCAAGGTTGCGGGCGCCCGCGTAATGCCTGGAAGTGTCACCCGGACGTTCGGGATGGGGATGGAAATCGCTGCCACGGTGGCAGTGCCCGGCCCGCGCGCCGTCCCCTTTGCTGGCCCGTGCCCGCCGCGTCCAGCAATCCCACGTGCTCTCCCCCTCCTTCCCTCGCTCCTTTTAATTAGCAACTCTGTCTTTGTTCCCTTTAATTAAGCGGGGCGGGGGCCGCGGAGGGCAGGGAGAGCCTGCTGGCAAGCCCATGAGTTATTACCCCCGCCCCGGAGATCAAAGGGCAGCGGCGCTCGCCTCCTCCTTAATTTGGGCAGCGTCTTTGGGCCCAAGACTCTCCGCCTTGTGGGTTTTGCTGCAGACGGTGCTCCGGGTGCCAGGGCTTCGGAGGCAGCGCCGGATCCCGCCGGGGCGAGCGGGACCTGGCCTCGGCAAGACATGGCATGAAAAGGAATCCGGGTGGGCAGCGGGGCAGAGGAGGAAGAGGAGGAGGAGGGGAGGAATCTGCAGCATGCCCTAAATATTCCGCCTGCCACTTTAATAACTTTCTGGTGGCTTCTTTTTTTTTCCCTCAGCAGATCGTAATTCCGTGCCAAAAGAGAGATCCCCAAAGCTCTATCCGACACAGCATTCCCGCAAAACAAGGAGAGTTACAATATTACCAAAATGAGCCCATCTGCCACCAGAACGCAACTCACCGCCAGCCGATGCAGGATAGATAACAGTAGCTACAATTCAGGAAAATGAACAAACTCATAATCTAAGATTAAGGCCCCGCGTGATGCTGGAGCGCCGTCTTTAACCGGGTATCAGAGTTAATTAACTTTCTATTGATGAAACAAAGCGCAGAGAGACGAACCTTGCTAATCTGTCTGCTGCTAATGAGCCCACATCATTAATTTGCTAAAAAAGAGTCCTCCTCTTCCCACTTAACCGAAAGTTTAATAGGGCTGCGGAGCGCTTTCCCATCACCAAGCCTTCCCCCTTCCCATGGCATATGTTTCTTAGCGCATTATGGGGTTTCAGCACAAATAATTTAAGCTAAACTCCAGTTGTTAAAACAAATGAGCAAAATATCTTTGGTGATTAATTACCCTTCCTCCCACCTCCCTCCCTTCTCTTCTAAAAGCGCAGTCGCGCGTCCCACGATCCCGCACAGTGGGTAGTTCTCCCCCTGGAGCCGAACGCTTTCCTTGGGATTGGCGGCATTGGCACTGGCAGGAGAAGAGTTTCTGGGGCCAGGGGAAACGCTCAAAACACGCTCAACATCAAATCACGGTTAAAAAACACCCAGCTGTGCCCCAGGGCTCTGTACTGGGCAGCTCTGCCTGTGCTGAGGAGCATCTTCCAAAACCAACGTGGAGACGTCCCTAAAGCAGCCTTGATTCAGGGCGAGGGGCTGGAGCCCCATCACATCGCCGAGCTCGGTGGCCTAGATGTTCATCCCCTCGGCAGGGGAAGAAAAGGGAGAACCTGCCGCTTCCGCCGGCATGGGGATTTCCAGCCGCCAACCTGCAGGCTGGGGCTGGCCGCGCTTCATTCCTGCCTGGGAGCCGCGCTCCGGAGAGGAGCTCGGGATGTTGAGACCCACATCGTCAATTTTTTGCAAAATCTATACATCCATATAAAGAAAGATAGAAGAAAAAAAAAAAAAAACCCACACACACACAAAAGGCAAAAAACTAGGGCAACGTGCTATCCCATCGTGGCTTCCTTGGAACGACAAGGAGCTCGGAGGAGCGCCGCGGCCGGGCGTGAGCGTGCAGGAGCGCAGAGGTGGGTGGCTCCGCAGGGTTCACGAGGCGGGGAGCAGATTTAGAGATTACGCCAGATCAAAGCGTCCCGTTTTGCTGTACTTCCCTACGCGCACGGCCCCATCGCCCTACCGGTTGCGCGAGAAGCTGAGCAGGCCTGCCGTAAAGGAAGCATCGCCCCAACCAAGGCAACTCTCCCAGCGAGCGCACGCTTGGGAGCCCAACTGCTGCAAACCCTGGAAATTCGGGTTTGCAAACGCTCCTCCCAAGGGATCCAGGGCTTTGGCCCATTACGTGAGCGGAGCAGCTCTTGGAGGAGGGGACCTCTCTCACCCGCCACGCAAACAGAGGCATCCGCGATTCCCGTCGCCTTTGGGGTCCCCTCTCCTCCCAGCGCCAGGTTCTCAGCTCCATATCAATACGATGGCTAATTTACCGGGCGATAAAACTTAATTAACGCCGTCGTTGCAAAGCCATCGCGATGTAATTATTGTTTAATTGGATTGTAACTTGTGTAATTCCCAACAAATGCTTATGGAATAGAACGGCAGATATATACCAAATGATAAACTGCCACGGCGCTGGGTGGCCAGCGCTGCCGACTGCACGTGGGGACACAGAGCAGGCAAGACAGGGACTCTCCGTTGCTCCAAAACGGACCAGATCCAACCTTAGAGGGCTCATGAACCTCTTGGAACAACACTGAGCATCCATCAGCATCCATGCCCTTCATTAGGGCAGAGCCACTGACCAGCAGCCACATCACCCTTGAGAGCAGTAAATTAAAAAAATGGAGGTATTACGATTATTACTGCTGCTGGGATAATTGCTGTTATTACTGCTGTTATTACTGTTTGGATAGGGGCTCGTTAAGGTTCGTTTGGGGAGGGAAAAGCCACGTTCTGCTCGTGGGAAAAAGGGCAGAATGCGCCAAAGGCCTCTCTGCCACAGAAGGCTGTCAAAGCACCTCAATAGCATCGGAAGAGCTCCGGCTGTTACTTTATCGAGGGAAACGCCAGGCTCACACGCTCCCTAATCCGGCGGTGCCTTCGCCTCCGCACTCAGGAATCATCCCGCAGAGCAAGTGGGAGAAGGGGGAATCCCACCCTGAGCGACGCTGCTGAAATCAGCTCCAACTTCATCCCGCGGACACCTGTTTTTTCCCGTGGAAAAGCAGCAGCAAGGAAGCCTGAAGAGCAAAGTTCGACAAACCACCTTTTTTTTTTTTAAACTGTTCCCCCCTCTGGTACTTTTTCTTTTTTTGGCGAAACGTGGATAAGGACGACTGCAGCGTTTCTCTTCATCAGGTTAGAGCAGCTGCCAAGCTGTAATAGCATTAAAGCTGGAGGCACGGCGGGTAATGGCATGCAAATTGCTCCAAAGGCATCGCGAAGGAAGGCCGTCGGCCAAGCAACGTGGAAAGGACGCCGGCAAGTGCTCTCAGTGCCATTTCTCTGCCCGGCTTTTTGAGATATTATTGAGGAGGGAAATGGATAAAAGCGCCTTACTCTACTGATCCACATGCGGCTCTCATTGGGCAAGTCACTACAAATCATCTGCAAAGAATCTGAAGAAAAAACAATGGTCTGCATCTCGTTTTTTTTTCCTTCAGGAGGTACCAGCATCTGCCACCAAGGCGTGAGGGCCACCACGAAGGCACATCCACACCAATGCCATGCTGGGCCATGTCTTGAGCCAGTCCAATTGCACAGGAGGGAAGAGAGCTCCCATGCTAAAGAGCTGAAAAACCCCAGGGAAGAAACGTGGGGAGCCCAAGAAAGAGAGGATCCGCATTTTAGCCTTAATCTACTGAGGCCCAAGCCTGCACCTTACGCACAGGGCCAGGTTTTGAAGCTAAGGGTGCACGGGATTAATTCAGCCAGGACTTCTGGGGAGCGCATGCAGAAACAAGCAGATGTTTTTGCAGATTCTTCTGTTTCATGCCTTGGCTGACAAACGTTTGGATAGAAAAACATGTTTCGGGAGCCCTTCCCGTTCTCCGCACCCATATGTTATTTGTAGCGTAATTGATCACAAGCTGAGCTACAAGATATAATTGCTTTTCTGTGATTGCATGACTAAGGGATGATTGTGTATATTTTTTTCAGGAGTGGAGAGCTCAGAAACTTTCAGATACATCAACTCCTCCGGCAGACACAGCAAGAATATGGCTAAAAAAGGTAACCCGTAGCCCCAGTGAGGCGAGGTTCAGAGACCATAGAGAAAGCCCCAGGGAGCACATGGATCTCGCAGGACCGGCTCTGGGAGTTCGGGAGGCTCCTGCCAAACCCCTGCTCCAGCAGGGCCTCCCCCAAGCCGACCGCCCTCGCCGGGGTTAAAACAGACGCAAGAACTGCAGGTTTTCCATTTCCTTTCTTCTCTGTCCCTCTGCGACAATTCCCTGCTGCAGAAAAACACCAGCAACTTCTCCCGGTGACTTTGTTCCTGTGCAGAGCTGGAGGCATCACCGGGAGCAAGCTGTCACAGCCAGCGATGGCTACTTAAATAGATTTCAATAGATGGGAGTTTGATGGATGTCAGAAGAAAAGGGGAAAAGAAAAAAAAAAATACATATCTATTGATCTTTTCGGGTGCAATCAGATCCTCCCCCAAATAACCGCAGCCTTTTGCCTTTCAGAGCTGACATAAAGAGCTCTTCCAGCCCGGCCTCTGGATACTGCTGTTTATTTCTCCACCTCCAACTGAGAGCGGTCGAAAGGGATGGACAACATTTAGTTTAAAATTGCCACAGATACAACCTCGGGCAAATTTCCTCACTGCTCAGCAGAGCCCAAGGCCACAGGTTTGTACCCAAGTACCGCATCTTGGGTACTTTCTGGATGAGGTGGGTGTTTCTTTCTTAATTGCATGTCTACAAATCACTCTTGGTTCTTGTTTGATTGTCTAAGAGAAATGGGGCAGGGAAGGAGAGGTGGAGTTGCACTGATTAGAGCTGATTGATGGGAACCACCAGAAGGTCTTCCAAGACCTTTCAAATTAAGTCTCTGATTCCTTTGAGAGAGAAAAAACACACCCCAGCCTGAGAAAGACAAGATTCAAGGTGCAGGAGGACTACTGCCCTAGAAGAGGAGGGATTTCACGTGCTTGCTCCACCTGATTCCCTCTCTGGGCCACCCAGAAAGCAAGTATACCTTTACCCAGGTCCTCACCTTCAGCAAGACCTTCTCTGGGTGTTTCTTCTTGGCCATGAAGAAGAACCCTTCCTCTTTAATCCTCATCCTCCTGGAGAGGTTGCTTCCGATCCGAATGACCACAACCTTGACCACAAGAACGACCAAAGATGACCCTCCTTCAGAGGCGTCATCCCAGACTTGAGTCACTGCACAAACGGCCTGGGGAAACAGGGCAAAGCCTCATGCAGGGCCACTGTGATCATTAAAGCTCCTAATTATCTACTTCCACATTACTAAGCCTGATTTAAGTAGCTCCTTGGCCAGCACTCTGGGACATAACACCACGTTCGGCACCATCCACATCCCATCTGCTCCGCTCTTTGCCCTTCTCCGCTCAGCGCCTCGCAGGTAGGATAACACTACAAGCCAAGCTAAATATTTAATAGCAGCACTAATGGCTTTGTTAAGTGAAGTTGGGGTAGGGCGATCACAGCGACGTCTCCCTGGTTTAGGATGACAGAACTGGGTTTGCACTAATGGGCAGCCCGCGTGCTCCGGTCCCACGTTGGGGTTGTGCTCGCGCTGCTCTCCCAAGGCACGGATCTGCCTGGGGTCCTAGGAGGGCTATAAGCAGATGGCACCCGTCTCAAGCTCAGCGTTGAATAAGCATTGAATAAAAGCTTGCACCAGAACACTCAAAAGATGAGGATTTTTTTCAGCATTTTTGTTCTTTTAGGTGAATGGATCAGGTACGCAACAAGTCCTCCTGAGCAAAAGCAGCCTTGGGATGCTCTGCATCGGTCAAAGCCGAGACAGCCGGCACTGCACAACAAACTTTAACGTGAGGGATAGGGGTGCAAAGAGGAGCTCGGCAGAACCATGCCAAAAACACCCCATTTGCACCTTGCTTGGATTTTCCTGACAGTTTGCAAATCCCATCAACAGGAGATAAAACCACCCACTGCTGTTTCGGGGCCAGATGGTAGTTTATGTTTATGAAAACTGCAATTCGCTTTCATGGAAACTAGTAAAAGGAGAGCGAGCGAACCTGGAAAAACACATCTCACCCTTTGGGGAAAAAGTGCATTTTATGGACCGCTTTCGTCACCGCTGCCGGTCTGAAGGAACGTGGCTGGGGCAGGAGACAACCCAAGAGGGCAACCGTGGGATCCGGAGACGATTTGCCGAAAAGGAGAGCTTCAAACACTGCAGAAACCCTTCCCGGTGCTAGGAATTCCCAAAACACCTCCAAGGAAGCAGCTTGGAGGAGAGGAAAAGCAAAGAAGACCGCGTGCTCCAGCCCGCGATCTTCCAAGAGGTAGAAGTTGCTCGGCTGCGCAATCGAAGGTGGGAAAGGGCAAGGAGAGGATATCGCCCTGCTCTAACTTGCCACCTCACTGGATTGTTATTAAGACATTCTTCTGTTGCATCTCTACGATTTTTCATTCTGGAGGCAAATTTATTAGAGGCGTACTTAAGCCTGATTAAATTAAGCGACGCGGCATTAACAATTAAAGTTTTTCTTGGTTTTCTAATCTCAGCACACCACAAAAAGGAAGCGCTGTAATACAAACAGCTATTTAATAGTACAACGCAAGGGGCAAAAACCCCATTCTTCACGGGCTCGCGACAAGTGTTCGTTATCTCCCCTTGGCCCCTCCGCCACAAATCACGCCGCAGCCTTGAAGCAAAAATAGCACCGATGTAAAGCAATATAATGTCATCTGTTTCCCCGAGATATGTAATAGCACATTTTGCTCACAAACACACACAACTCGCGCGCCGCCAGGGCCCTCCCTGCACTCCTCTTAACTTCTCAGGCTCATTTTAGGGCTATTTCCAGGCCAGAGATGGCTTTGAAAACTGAGGCTGAAAAAGCTTTTCCAGCTCACTTCTTATTTTGATTTCTGTTAGGCAGCAGGAAAGGGCAGACGCTGTGTTCTGAAATTCAGGATTTGCCTCCCCTGCCTAGGCACTAAAGCTGCACTTTGCCTGCGCTGCTCCTTCCCAGTTTCTTCCACCTCTATCTCAGCTAGTTTTAGATGAAAAACGTAGAGCATGGGGCCCATTTCCCTCCCATTAGCCCTGCTACAGCATTTAGCTAATGCAAAGGTTACGAACACAGCAGCACATTTAAGCCGTAGCGGGCAACCTGTGGCAAGCCCTGCTTCTTTTTTCCCCTCCCTGAACTTTAAAACCAGATGTCTTAGTGGGACAATTGGATTCAGCCCAAGAAGTGGATCCTCGGCATCCCCTGGGCACCTTCTCCATCCACACAGCTCCTTTTCCCCCCAGTAGAAAACTTTTTGGAGCAGTGCAAAACTGATTAGATCAAGGCATGAGAAAGAGCAATGGAAAACAGTGAACAATTTAAAAAAAAAAAAAATAGGGAGCAGGCAACAATTCCTGGAAAAAAAAGAGAGGGGGGAAAAAAGCTGGTGCTTTCAAGATTAATGACTAATGACAAATAATTGTGGCTGTGGAACACCAACAAAAAGGCGGAATAGAAACGAGAAACAGACGGGGTAAAAAAACCCCAAGCATTAGTTTTGATGGCAAATTTAAGGCCATCAGTTCATAATTGCAGCCATTACAGACTATATTCTCAAGCGAACTCGATGGAGCTGCTGGATGCGGAGGCCTTTTGGAAAATTCGGGTGTTTTTTAGCACCCTAAGTGAAGGGTGGACTGTTCACCAAGAACCAGTCCTAATCTTGCTCCCTGGGCGTTTATTTTCATCTCTCCCCTCAGAAAACCAGGGGAGAAGTGGGGAAGTAGAGACAAGTTGCATGAAATGAGCTTCTTTCCACCCGTTTTGGGGTTCCTGAGCTTCACTTCTCCTTCCCGCACGAGGAGCAACCCCGCACCGAGTTAATGCGTGCGCCGTTCTGCATCGTATACTACCAACAGGATTTCCAGTTCTGATCTAATTCCGGAATATTTACAGCTGGAGCTGACGGATACAGCAGTAACAGCTGAAACACAAGTGGGACCTATGGAGAAACTCAAAACAGGCTGGCGAGTATAGACGTGGCATCAAAAAGACAGGTTTTTAGAGCCTACGTAGGGATGTGCAGGTAGAATCGCTGCCTTGGGACATCCGCTAACATGCTGCACAAGGGGGAATTACGACGGGATGCTGTTCCCAGCGTCATTTTTTGATCGTAATCCTATTTTTTACACATGCCCACCAGATGTTACCCACACCGTACTTAGCGCGGCCAGATGGCTCTGGAATCGCTTACCCGGCGCGTCCCCATGCCGGCGGCGCAGGGCGAAGGATGCCCGCCGGGATCATTGACCGCTCCGCTCATTAAAATTCCTTTCGGGAAGGCCAAATCGCTTGTGACGGGTGAGGGGGATTGGAAGTAATGGGGGACCTGGCAAAGCCCAGAGGGCGGGTGAGGGGCTCCATGAGATAATGAGGAGCCCATCGGAGCTCATTTCCACACTAACGCGCCCGAGTCAAAGGAGCCGCTCCCCGCGCCCTCGAGGGACCAAGGGCTCCAAGGGGGGCCGGGAAGCGCGGGGAAAGGAGGTACAACAGAAATAAGATATAAAATAGGCAGACATCAAACCCTTCTCTTTTCCCCCCGCTAAATGCAAGCTCCATTGCACAAGGCAAAAGGTGCATATTAACTGCAATAAAAAGCAGCTTCTATAGAGATGGATTTGCCCGGCCCTTCCCTCGCCAAGCTGGGGGTTGTAAATCGTGAGTGATCGTGTGTGTTTTGGGAAGCGAAGGCAGCGCGCGCTCTTGCAAAAAAAAAGTGAATTGAGGAATAGATCAGAAAGTTCCCCAAGCAAAGACTAGAGAGACAAATCTACATCATGCTTTTCATCCTCTCCTCAGAGCCGGTGTCATTCCTGCTGCTGTTCAGCAGCCCTCCGAAACAGCCAGCTCCATGCACAGGTCTGCAGTACCTGTCGTTACTAGAACCGGATAAATACTGGGGAATAAAAGAAGCATTTCAGCTACACTATTTGCTTCCATCCATTGGTCTCACCGTTAACATTAACTACTCCAATTTCACTGGCAAAGCCATTCAAGAAGAATAGATTTTGGAGCTGAGAGTTTCAACAAAGATGACGTTTTAATCTTTTCTCTTTCAAGTTTTGGGAAGAAAAAAAGCCCTCTTCCCATCTGGCCCAGGAACAGACCCGCCTGTTGCGGTCAAGCTTCAAATCCTGCTGATTGACCCTACCAAGTAAAATAGGTGCCATGAAAGTGCTCCAAAAAACGGCTTACGGAAATCATGAGTCACTGCGATTTAGGCAGAAAGACCAAAATGGCTGAATTATTTCCTATGAATTAGTCACCGTGACCTGATAATTACATCGTAGTTAGTGACCGCTGCTTCGACAGCTCGCTATGAGTGAGCCACGTGATATACCACCAACGCTTTCCCCAAAATTCCCTTGAATTTCAGAAACATCCCCTGTTCTTTCCAACTATGCAGTTTCCTATCACATGAGCACGGTGAACTAATCACCATCTCCTCTGGGCAGGACTTGTTTGGCATCGGAGGAGAATTACACGGGTCATCCAGTTTCCCTAGCCCTTGCCAAGACCGACGAGGTACGACCTGTTCTTAGGGCGCATTTTTCCAATGAGTAACATCTATACGAAAATGTATTTCGGGAGCCGTGGGAAAAGGAAAGTAAGGTCCATCTGATGTCTAAGTTTCCATGATGCAAGTTGGCAGAAGAGAACGGAACCAGTAGGAAGCAAGAGGCACCGGGGCTGTTCTGGTGTCTCCGCGGGGTTTTATTGCACGGGCTAAGGCCTGCCGGACTGCAAGGGCTGTTTTATTGCTAATAACCGGTCATCGCATCCGCCGTTTCAGTCACTGCATTTCATGGACATGGGCAATAGATTTAACGCCAAAACCTCTCAGCTGGCCATCTGTCACGAGAAGCACGCGGGGTCTGGGCGGAAAACCTCTCTGCAAATGCAACCTGGAAGTTGGCTTTGCAAAAATTCAAGTCAGAAGCACTTGCAGCAAAGGAAAAGGGAGCTGTCAATGTCTAATGGAATAAAACCCACCTATATTCAAAAACCAGCTTGCCCCATCTCGCTTCATACAATTTCCCCCTTTGGGCCCCTTGCAGGGAGATCACAGGGTGGTGACAGTCCCAGTTTCACCCAGCCTAGCTGCAAAAAAAGAGCATTTCAATGCCTCGATGGTCTCTTCTGAATTTTCACATACCTTTTCCCACTCTTCCCTCTCCTCCCGGACACTCTTTTAAGCACAGCATCTCACTGGGGTGCAGTAACAGCCAGCGCAGAGCCCGTTCCCGTGCGGGGAAAGGTAGGGTTTTCTCCAAGAGGTAGGAAGCCCCATGAAACGGGGAGACACGCTCAAGGTCAGCACACTGGCATCCTCACGCCTTCGGTTACACCAGAGCCTGCCCCTTGGGGATGACACCAGTTTTCCATGATCTTTCCAAAGGCTGCTCAGTTGGTTTGTCTCATCCCGTTTCTGCCCAAAACTCCTCGCCCCGCCGACGCTTCTGGCTCTTAACTTCTCCAACGTAAAGACAAGGGGCTTTCAAGGATGGAGTTGGGTATAGGGTTACTTCAGCCCTGTGCTTTAAGGCACTTCTTGAGCTCTTACGTTTGCCCCCTCCCTTTCCCAAGCCAGCATTGATTGCAGCAGGTAATTGTTTTCTAATTGGCCTGAAGCCGCTTATCTATCCTGGATAATTAAAGTGAAGAAGAAGAAGAAATAAGAAAAGAAAATGGAACTTAAGAATAAAGTAGCTGCCTATTGACTGCCTCAATCAATAGGTAGGTCACTTTGGGCTGATACGCAAGCGCCCTTGACAGAAATAAGCACCCTGGCGGGACCCGAGGAGACCCCGCTCCCACACACACTTTGCCGCTTCTCTTCAAAGTCTGAGGTCTTTTTGCAACATCACCGTTTTGACAGCCTTGGTCGCGTGCTGGCTCCAGGACACATCACAAGGCCTAACCTGTGGCTCGCTTGAGTTTGGCCATGCAGGAGGGCCAAGGCAAAGAGCAGTCCCCTAGGGATCTTCACCACCAGCATGTTGGACGTCACCTTCAATCAAAACCACTCAAATGTGTTTAAGAGCAAGTATCTCAAGAAGGGTGCTCCACCTTACACAAACGGTGACACCGCTCCTTGCGTCTGTAACTCAAGGACACAATTCTGCAAAACGCTCCAGGCTTGCCCCATCACCTCTCCCCAAAAATCCAGAAACCTTCCAAGAAAATAACGAAGGGGCTCTACTTCTTAGCCGGATCTTCACTCTGGCCTCCTCCATCGCTGCTAGCTCAGCGAGAAGGGATCACCCAAAGACTTTGAAAGACAACTCAGAGCAGCTGGGCTGGGGCTGCAAACGTTAGACCTGACTTGCCCTGTTCTACCATATCAAAAATGCTTTCCAAAGAGTCACCCATGAGACAAAAGAGCTAAAGAGATTATGGATCCAAAGCACCTAACGTGGCATTAGAAACCTTGCCAGGGCTGCATTCAGCCCCTTGGAGAGGTTCAGAGTGTCACCACCTCCATGAAGGCTGGTGCACATTCCCTACATAAGTACCTTAGAGAAACATGCACTTCTGGGGATTAGCAGATTTCCTTGCAGGGCAGACATCCAAAGGAGATGAGATAAACCCCAGCCCAGGTGCATCCACTTCTGTTCACAGCCGGTGAAGGGTCTCAGGCAGGTGGACAGCAAAGACCTCTGAAGTTAAGCAGGATGAAAGGCCTCCCAAGGCAGGGCAAGGCAGTTCACTGGTTCAGCTGCCTGTGTTGACTTCACCTAAGCAATACCTGTGTTTATCTCCTAGGCAGAGACCTCAGCACGGCAGTATCAAGGTGACACATGTGCCAGTGCTACTTTCAACACGCCACTTCCAAAGACCACCCAGTAGACCAGGAAGGTTCAGCCCGACCAGCCCTTCAGAAACCCCAGACCACTCACTAAGCACACACAACACAGTGCAAATGCAGAAGTAACTTCAGCCAAGTACTTTTTATTTAAAAAGTCTATTTTCCCCCCGCTCCTGTCTGCAGATCAACCTGGAAGAGTTCCAAGCAGCAACCTTCTTTGTGTCTGTGCATGTAAAACGTACTGGTACACGCTAATTCAATTTAATTACGGATTTACTTTGCCGGCCGCATTGCTAATGCCGGCAACGGACAATGTTTGCAGCCGAGGGAGAAACCAACCATGGTTTTCCATGTTCCTGCCCCTCTCGATTCTTGTCTCCGTGTCCGCATCCATTCAGGACTTTGTGTGCAGGAACACTGCAAAGATAACCCGCTCTCTATTTGTACAATTTATTAGATAATCTCCTCCTAATCGAGAACTAATTAAAGGAAGTGAATGCTTGGTTGGAAACGGGGATTAAAACGTGGATAATTATCATAAATGCTACGTTTGTTGTTCCAGTCTGGTCTGTCCTCCTCCTCCCCCTTCCCTTCCCCTTTCCCCCGCCGCTTCCCCTCCCAGGCTGCTCCCGATAACGCTCAGACCATCTCCGAGGGGGTTTGCTTTCACAATCAATTATTTCTTTTTGTCTCTCCGGCTAATGTTGCATTTGTGTGAGAACATTAGTGAGAACTATTTTCTTTTCCTTGTAAATTCATTTAGACGACAGTGACAGAAGGTGGGGAGGTGGCAGCTGCAGAGGGGGGAAAGAAAGAAACCGGAACATTAAACTGAAGCTTATAAATTATTTCATCTTCTCCAGACAATCCAGATCTGTCAGTGCTCTGTGTACAAGGGGAATTTTTTCCCCTTTCTTTTTCTATTTTTCCTATTTTTTTTTCGGACTCCGAGTTCCCCACCGGCACAAGACGCGTTGGGACAGTCCCTCCGGCACGGGGCCAACCCTCAGCTTTGACCCAAGTCAGATTAAACCAACCCCAGCTTCTTGACGTCTCTTCCCCAGTGCAACTCCTAGAGGGATGGGGACAGAAAAAAATCTCTTGATTCACATTTGTCCAGGAGAGAGCACAGTTTGCAAACACACACAAGACTGTGATATGGGGGCAAAAAATAAATTATGTTTCATAAGGGTACGCAATGCATAAACGTCTGGACTCATCTATCCTTCTCATCGTCCTTTCTGCCTTGAAGTGAGGTCTTGCTCTCCAAGAATCCAGACAAGAATAACCCTCAGAGGAAACGAAAGGCAACCTGGCTGGTGATGCATATAAAAGATGACATCTCCAGAAAGCCCAGACTTCAAAGGGGCAGCTTTCGGCTCATGACTATCCACTTCCTCCAGCCCTCAAGGCTAGCGTCGTTATTTTCGAGCCACGGGAATCATTTGATCTCTCCAAATGGCAGCTCGGCGGTCCAGCACACTTCTGGATGTCAAGAAAGCACACGCTGCCACCAGCGAGGGTCCACAGGGTTAGCCCTTGAAAGGGCAGATCGAGGGGAAACTACCACAAGATGCAGTGGCAGGAGGAGAAGAAGGGGGAAAAGGAACGCCCAGAAGGACAGCCATGTGCCTGGATGCTTGGAAACACCAGCCACCAAGCATCTTCAAGGAACCGTGTCCTCGGGGGCTCCAGGTAGCGATGCCACTGCAGCCGACCATGCTGCTGGGCTCCTCACCCACGCACGGCCCCGCTGGGCCTCCTTGGGCCAAAAACACTTGATTCAGCATGAAAACCAATAGAGGGTACTTTTTCTTTGCGCTGCAAATGGGGAGGAATTCCTTTTTATAAGTGGGCTGCTGGATTGCGCCCTGGTGGCAATTTCTGAGCAGATTGAAGATGTTGCTTCGCAGCAGTTTAATAGAGTGAGTGTTTATTCCTGTACGGGAAAAACACTCCATTATCCGGTTTATTAATTGTTAGTTAAGTAATGGGAAGGTGCCCAGAGCAGGAGACAAGCCCTCATCAGTTGTTATTAGCTTAGAAACCAACAGAAATAAAATAAAATGGAGATAAATTATCACAAGCGCTGCCCCAAGTGCCACAAACCGACACGTCTGCTCAGAGGGGAATTCACGGGGGGAAGCGGAGGAGACGGCAGCAGTCAGCCCAAGTTTATACAATGAATGGATTTCATCGTCTTGGAGTCTCAACATCACTTTTCCGGGCTGCGGTCACGTGGCTGGGATCATACGGATCTCCAGGGTCCAGAGGGAATCCTCGGCCCCGCAGAAAAACTCACCAAGTTGGAAAACTCAATGACCTGGCGTTTCGGGGTGGACTGCACCTTCGTTCCTTACGAACTCCCAGCGCAGCACCTCTCTGCTCAGGGACCCTCAGCTTTTGCACCCTCAGTTTACCAGATCTCAACACAAACCCAACAACTTTTGGGGGATCCATAGAGACCTCCCCTGTTGTGGCCACACGTCCTCAAGCCTGCTGGTTCCCATTGCCCAGGCGTGTTCTCGAGAAGATTGGCAACCCAAGTAGAGCGGTCCCGTTCCCGCAGGAAGAGAAGGCTCCTTTCAATGTAAAGGAACGTATGGACTCAGGAGGGCAGGGGACGGCACAGGCAGCTGGATCAGGACGCCCACTTTTAAAGCATATCAATCTTTGCTACTGTGAAAATGTCTCTGCTTCAATGCAAAACAGAGTAGAAGTGTCCAGCGTTGCTCATTACACAAACTGATGGCATTACTGCCCTCACATACCATTGCACTGAACAAACTTAAATAGCCTAATCAGTTTTGGACTATAAATCAGAAGAGATTGTGTGAAAAAGAAAAGAAAGAAAAGAAAACAGAGAGTCCTTCTTCTCCACAGCTGTCGCCTAGAAATGTGGTCCAAGTTATGATTTTGCAGGGCCCAGAAGAGCTGCTGATGAGATGTAGATAAAGAGAAGACGATTAGCCCAGGAGGTTGAGCCAACACCAACGTCATGGTTAATACACAGCCAGCTCCACGTTACTCCTTCCTTTGTACCTTACAGCCGTTTAAGAAAAATAAGGGGAGTTTTCCACATGCTTCAGTTTTTGACCGACCCAGCCAAAGAGCAGCGTCGGAAATAAGTTTTAGAAGCTCCAGCGGAGAAAGGCACTGGAAGAAAAGAAGCCCCCATAGCAAAAGTCTGCCAGAGAGGAGGACGCTCACTGCTTTGGTAAGTTCACTGAGCTGCTAGCTGTTCACAAACAGGCTACCTACCGCAGCCCAACTACACCTGCCTACCAGCAGCCTTTCAGTCAAGTGGAGCCAGGTGCGCCTTTCAACTTCTTAAGTTGCTCCCTTTGCTGCATCTTCCTAGATAGGGTAGTTTACTGCTAAATTGCTTATCAGTTGAAGAATGCTCTGTAAACGCTGCGTTTGCCTGTTTGCCTCGTAACTGCGAGCGCGTACGCCTTGCTTAAAACACCAGCACTTCTGAAGGAGGTAGACGAGTCCTAGGTGAGATGAAAGGAGACCGAAGGACCGGAGGGAAACACTTCCTCGTATTACTTCTGCATGTTTAAAAGCTGCACAGCTGTTTCACCATAGACCTCATTCATATGGATAAATTGCAAAATTTAGGCATAGAAAATATAGCAATGGCTATTGATAAAAGCATCTATTTCTCCTACCTGTAGGCTGCTGCTCCATGCCCCAAAGTTCTCTACAAGGGGAACATCTTCAGCCAGTCTCCCCTGCTCTCTGGAAGAGCACTCCCCTCTCTCCAACGCTTTCCCTTCTCACCCTGCCTCTCTCTGAGCTTAAATCACTTGTGCTTAGCGACAACGTGATTTTCAGCAATCACAGGCACCTGTGCTCCGTCAGTGTGCGCATCAGCCCATCCTGCAGCCTCCAAGGGTGCACGGCCGTGTAGGCAGACACTGAAGCCATAGGGAGGACAGGAACACTGGGGTCCCAGCTCTTCAGCTCACCAGTGCAAAATGTTGCTGCTCCTAAGGTGGATTTTGTCTTGGAGGAAGCTTCCAGGTACTACTCCATTTTTTTGGCAAGAGGCAGGGACCAGAAAGGAAGGTAGGATGAAAATGAATTGAGGTTTGTCAAACACACGGAAGAACTCATTTTTACAAGAGAAGAGCCTTTGAATGAACCATGGGTAGACACCTAACATATCCAGCCTGCTTGCTGGCAAAGGATGCATGGCTCTCTCCAGGACCCAGATCTGATTTTATGGAGTTCCTGGTAGCACACAAAGAGCAGGATGCATCTGGGCAAGCCTAGGGTACCGGACAAGCAGTTGTCCAAAGCATCCTGTTGGCTCTGGGGCAGAGAGGCAAGGAAAGAGAGGGGAAAAGGCTAAAAACGTGTCTGCCAATGCCCCAGACTTCTCCTCTCTCATCCTAAAAAGGGATAGGGATTTGAAAAATTGGGTGGAGATAATCAGCAGTAAACATCTGAAAGTCTAGGTTTTTGACTGGTGTTTATCTTTCCTTCTCAGTTTCTACATCAGAGAAAGCAAAAGGCTTTTGAATGCTTTATATACTGACATTTTTAC
>VZSV01000036.1:4838055-4876658 GCA_013398735.1 Nothocercus julius
CCCCCCCCCTTCTCTTGGCAGTGAATAAAGGCTTGGCTCCTACATCAAACCTCCGGAGTCCAGTCAGTAAACCTCCTGCCAAGGTTATTTCATGACTTACGTGTTAGAGGAGAAACGGATTGCTGCACGGCAGAAATCACAAAAGGAAAACCTCTCACCCGTGGGTGGCAGGGCCAGGGCATGCGAGGTCTTCTGACTCCCTCTAGCTTCAGCAGGGCACAAGCCAGGGCCACCAAAGCCGCGTTACTGGGCACGGACACCCTTTGGGAAGAGCAGCAAGAGGGACGTTGCCGCCTCCTGAGCCCTCAAAGCAAGGTGCTAGCAGATCATCCCAGGCCAAAGAAGGGCAGAAAAGGAAGGAATAGCGTTAAATCTCCAGCCAACTATCCAGGGCAAAGCGGGAACAGAGGGGGAAAAAACAAACAAACAAAAAAAAAGAGATACAAGTATTTCCGTGCAGATGCTAAATGATTTCTTGATTAATTCTGCAACCTGCTGCTTACTTGTCTCCAGCCATCCCCTGCTCGGCGTTTAGCGGCGACCGTATCAGTTCTGCTCGACACAGAGAAGGCTCAGGCTGAAATTTGCCTGATGTGGGCAGCAGGGCAGTAACTGGTTTGAAAAACAAAACATTTGGGGGGGAAAAAAAAAAAAAAAAACACGGCGAAACTAATCTGAAGCCTTTTTAGCTATAGATAAAGGCTTTAGTTCGCCATCATCGCGTGTCTCAACTTCGCCAGGCCTTATAAAGAAACATTATCGGTGCAGCAGATGTTAACTGCAAGCATTACTTAAAAAAAAAAAAAGAGAGAGAGAGAAAAAGAAAGAACCTGCATATAAATATAGATAGAGAATAGATAGGTACCACGGTAAGCTCTCAAATTGCAGGCTTCCGCATCCCTCTATTTTACAGGGAGATATCATCAAAATTAACACGACAATATCTCATTTCAGGAAAGCAATGGCTATCACACCCTTCTACCCGCAGCCCAAACACTCCGGCGGGATTTTATTACAGTATCCTTCAACAAATCCTCTTCCAAAGTCATTAGAGCTGCCATTTGCTCCGGAGAAGGCACAGAGAAATGCACGGAGGAGCGAATGGGAAGTCCTCGGGCAACGGAAGCCAGCTTAGACGGGACGAGCTTGCAGATCCCTGCGTTCAGATTGATTAATAACGACACGTTTAAATGGATAACATAAATTAATTTTGGAATTGCACCATTAGTAAGTAATTAATTTCTTTGCTCTGTGAAACTAAGATATCACTGCTATCTAAATCTATAAAGAGAAGAAATGCTGAACGAGGACTCCATTAATGTAAAAATTGATTTTTCCATTTACCCTCTTCTGAGGGCTTTTTTTTTTTTTTTTTTCCCCTTCCCTCCCTTCCCCTCTCCCCAGTGCATTTATTTTTCAAGTGGCTGGAGGTGAGGAGAGTTACCCAGCTTCTACTTCCAGCGGTAATCAAAAGATCATGCATGCTCATTTCAACCAAATGATGTCATTAGGAAGGCTGTTAAAGCCCGAGTTGCCTTGGAAACGCAAAATACTGATAGTCAAGGTTGGGCATCCGAGTTCTCGGCGGGCAGAGTGACGAGGAGACCTTGCCAGACCTGGTCACGCTGGAAAGGCCACCTCAAGTTACTCCGGTGGTCCCTTTCTCTTGGCACGCTGCCCGTTTCTCTTACTCCTCCCGCCACGACCCGTTACTTGCACGGAGCCAGAAGCTGTGAATTTGGTGGCAAGAGGAGCAAAGTGAGGAGGGAAGGGGCAGGAAGGACACACGAGCCAAAAGCCACCTGCTTCTTGCCATTAGTGGTCTCGGTTTTGGCCATTCAGGCTAAAATAGGCACCTGAGTGTCCTGCCGCCTCACGAATTCCTGTGGGGTTCAGCACCGATACTGTGAGTCCAACCTGCCTCCGTCATGCCCCAAAACAGCCGTTTTTTCCCCAGTTTTGCCTGAGAGAAGCGTAGCACACGCACACGGCGCAGAGGGCAAGGCAAGGCAGCACATCCATCCCTGCCGGAGATTGTGTTCCGAGCCTTTCCAGCTCTTTCGTTCCCTTTTTTCCTTATGCTGTCCCAAGAACAACGCGATGTCACCTCCGATCATGTCAGGCCGAGCTGAAGGGACGTTCAAGGGACATAATCCGAAGGCATTTCATCCAACGCAGGCACCGAACCCTTGCTGTGCTTAAGAGAAAGGATGGAGCGAGCTGAATTATTTACCGTGTTTTGGCTCTTCCTCTTTTCTTTTCCTCCCTGCTCTCGTTAAAGCGCATAGAGCAAAACACACATACACACAAGCCAACGGCATGAACCATTTACTATCTGTGCAAGGAGCGTTAAATGAACTCATTGCGGCTCCTCTGTTGATTAATATCTGGACACGTCCCCCTGTCACTCTTAGGTGTTTTGACTTTGGAAGGGAGTTACCGACATTAATAACGTCGTATGATCTTCCTGTCACCTTAGTGAATCACCTTCCCCTTACAGGCAACCGTTTCTTTTAAGGCTCTTCAATGGGAATTGTTAGAACGCACCAGGAAAATAATAAAAAGAACATTTCATAACATTGGCAGAAGAGTTTCAGGCACGAGCACTTTGAGTATTTATTCACCCTTTGTGCGAGCAGTCTGAGGAAGAAAAAGGCAGCGCGAATAAAAAGGAATTGCAAACAACAGCCGAGTAGCTCCGTGGTTTTCCTTCATGGGAATATTTGCACTGGTTCCTGGGAGCATCGCCAGGGAGGCAACGCCAAACTCCTTGTGGCATCAAAGCAGTGGACATGGTGCAATCCTTCAAGTCCATCTTTTCCTGGGAGCTGGAGCTGTTATTTCCTGGCTGGGGAAGCTTGGAAGAGCAGGGAAGAAGCTTGGAGCCTCCTGCCCCACTAGCCAGAGCTGCTTCTTTGCCCCCTTTCTACTTCAGCGTGTTAAATTTTCCAGTTTACTCACCATTAGCCTTTATGGAGGGGAAAAAATCCTAATGAAATTCATTCCTGCCATAGAATTTTACTGAGGAGTTCAGCAACCTAGAGAAAGGCGATTGTTTCCCATTATCGTGCCCAGCTTTTTGGAGCGTTTCTCTAGAACCCTGTTGGTTTCAGCCCTGCTGAATTCGATAACTTCCCCGAGGGAGTGCTTTAAGTGTCAGCCTTGATTCAGTTACATAAAGGGATAAGGGAATAATCGTTAGATAGTGCGCGGGGATGGAAGTGGTTCGGGGTGGCACCAGCCTTATTTAAGAACAACCTGAATTTATAGACGAGGCTGATGAGAAAGTCGGGAGCAAGGAGCATAAGAGTAAAAGACAAAACCCTGGCAATACTGTTACAGTCAGATGTGATTAACTGGGATACCAGGGAGACAGGGGAATGGTTTCAGAAGGGTATTTTAAGTGTTTTTAAATGTTTTTCTTGGTTTCATCAAGACAATATCCCATGCATGCTGCTTGCTATGCATAATGTAAGCTGTGCACTCTGCAGTTTATACAGTAGTGCTTGCTTTGCAATTAACATACCAAGCAATTAGTACCTCAGAAACTCTAATGCCTCTAATATTTCTCCGTCCTGGTCATACAAAGGACTTTCCGTGTGCTTTACTTCTGATGCATTTTCTTTGTGCCTTCGTTATTACGGCACCCTGAACTGCCCCTCCGATTACCGGGGGCAGGCGCAGTCCAAAATCCCAAAGCTGGATCCCTCCTTCCTGCTGCCCATCTAGCATCCTCAGTGGCAAGGAGGGAGGTCAGCTTGCTGCCGCAGCGGATGACTTTGGACCTGCTCAGGAGGCCCTTGCGATTTGAGGAGGAGAAAGGGAATTCCATCAGTTTTACATCCCATCGCATCACAGCAGGGGAAGGGCAATTCCAGCCTCTGCCAGCTCCCTGCCTCTCTGGGCATCCGTTGTGCCCGGAAGCTTGGAGATCAATAGCTCCCATTTCCGCACAAGTCAGGACAACTGCAGGGCCTCTTTCCTAACTGCATAAACGCCTAATTTCTCCCTGAAGTGACGTTGCTCTTCTCAGCCCTGCCATGGGAGCAGATTTCCCGGTCCGGAACTACAACGTTCCTTCCCCCCTCCACCCTTTTTTTTTTTTTTTTTTTTTTTTAAATGGCTTCTCTGGGTTTATCCCTGGCCTGAGCACGAGACGCTCCATTTGTTTTGGCAAGAACGTCCCCGAGATTTATACCCGTAATTATACAGGTAACCTTTCCGACGGGGATTTTTTTAAATGATCAAGGCGAAAGCAACCTGCGCGTTAGACGTGATCAATCAGACGCCACGCGGGCGCGAGCCCGCGCCTCCCTGCTTGTTAAGCGCGTTAGCCCCGGCGTCGCCAGCTGCTCTCACTGCTGGGAGACACCACGGCAGGTCCGAAACGGCTGCGAGCGGTCCCAGGTCACGTCCGACGGCCGCATCCTTGTCCTCGGGATGGGTTCGGTGCTCGGGGGTATAAACGAGGCCCGTCTTTGGGGTCCCGCTTGCATTGCTCACCAGCACGTGCTGGCGCTCCTCCTGCTCGCTCCTCCTTCCCTGTCGCTCCCCTTTGCTCTCGCGGCATGATGAAGAGGTGACAGCGGGATCCGAAGTGACAGGAGACAGATGAGGCCGAGCCTCCCTGGGAGGCAGATTAAGCTGCCATCCCCCGGGGCCTCTAACAGAGCCTCTTTACCTGCTCGCTGAGCAGGAACCAGCTTCACCTGCTACCAGCACATCCTCTCCCCGCGCTGCCGGCGGATATCCATCATTCCCGGCGCACATCCCGGTGCAGAGGCGGCTCCGCGGCGCGCTGGGCACGCCGCACGGCGCTCTCCCTTCCGGCCTCCGTGGGGCCACGGTCTTACCAAGCTTGCGTTTTGCTGACAAGCTGCCCAAAGACAGTAAAAATCGGTCACGGTCAAGCTCACGTTGACCTTTGGTCAACAGCTACGGCACAGTGAAATCGCAGAAGCTCTGACGGCCCCTTCACAAAGTCATCCCGTGTAAATGGTGCATTGGTTAGAGGCAGGATCCATCTCCCTCTGCAGACCCGAGTCCACGGCGCTGCTGCCGGGAAAGCGGGTGGCTTAGCTGACACTGGAAAGGCGGAATCCGTGGGAAAGATGGGGATTCCCACAGTTCAGCCAATTAACTTCCCCACAAATGATTTCCTCGGGCAGCTTAGCCCTCCTAGTGCAGCCTTCTCCCAAAACGCCTTCAGTTTTGCACCTACGTGTGGATGGGAAGTGCTAGTCTCCCGCCATCCTGCAAACCGGCACCCAAGGTGCCCCATGAACCCAAGGCCCCGAGAGCCCCAGGGACCACCGGGTGACATTTCTGCGCAGGGAAGAGGGAAGGGCAGGATGGTGGCACCCAAAGCTCAGCAGAGGCCGGATCGGAGTAGCAATTACTTATCTTGCAGGAGCTCCGAGAAGCTTAATTAGTTAATATTTGCAAACCGTGATGAGCTCCGGAGATGAGGGATGTAAAATATCCAAGAGGAGGGATGCTGGTAACAAAACCCAGCGCGGCTCGGCTCCCCGGGAAGCCCGGCCAGCGCCAACGCCGCGACCCTAGGGCCGGAAGGCCCCTGCGGGAGCGTTCCCCGGCACCCAGCACGAGCGTGACGCTAACGACACCGCTCAGCGATGTAATTAGCCCTCGTTCACGGCGAGGTGCGCTAGGGAGAATCCGGGGGCTCGGCGAAGCGGCCTCCAGCCGCTGAGAACGGAGGCTCGTGCCTTGAGAGCCGCATTAGGAGAAGAGGAGAATGTTCTAATATTACTTAATTACCCCGAGACGTCCTCCGATGTAATCGAGCTTGGAGGGCTAAATGAGGGCCGCGCGTGCGAGGCTGGCAGAGGCTGAGGCGTTTATAACGAGAGCACTTTGCAAGGCAAACCTGGTCGCCACAGAGGCAGAGGAGGACGAAGAGGAAGGACAAACGGGGGCCAGGAAGGCTCCGTAACCCTGAGTTTTGGCCCAGCTCCGGAGAGCTAGGCCAACAAAATATAAAAAAAAATTTTAAATCGAGCTTTTTATCCACACCACCAGAGGCCCGTTCCAGCCCTGATTTACATACTGTGCAGAAGGAGACATTAAAACCCGAATGGTTTATGGCAATTAACGCTCATTTGAATATTATACTGGTAACCATCACTTCCAATTCTTCTTCGCCTTGAGGGGGCTCAGCGGGCACGGACGTCCACACGGGGAGGTTTTAGAGGGCTCCTATGTCTTTTCCTCTGATTGCTGCTTTCCCAGGCAAGGGATGTTTAATGGTCACTAATTGTTTCACTTTTAGAAATTACTGCAAAAGGCACCGCAGGAGAGAAGAATTTTTTCCTTTCCGGCAAAGCAAGTGGCAATAGTGAGAAGCCCAGGTCGTTACCACAGATTAATCCTCTTCCTCGTGGCTCACCAGGAAGCACAGAAACAGGAGGAGCCGGGTAGGAAGGGAGCTTTGCCTTGCTGAAGAGCAACATGAAGAGCATGAAAGTTAGTCCCTCCAGGGACACCCCTGAGAAGGTCCAAGAGCCAACCCAAGGGAATCGTCCAAGCTGCAGATATTCTCTGGGAATACCTCCCACACAGGACAGCTTCCCACATGGAAAAGGGCCTTCCACACCATTCACCTCGTCTTCCCGTGGCAGCAGAACTCGGGTCTGTCCCTTGACCACAGCTCCCACCTCAACCGCACAAGTTTCCTCAGGGCAGGGACCATCAAGCCACGCTGCGATACGTACGCCGGAGTCCATCCGTGCCCGCTCCAACCGCCCGACAAGGGCTCACAAGATCCGTGTTTGCATTAAAAAGAAATTAAAAGGTTTTCCACTCCACTAGCTTGCCCAAAGCCTGCATACTAAGTAGAACGCTACCTATGAGGTTGAATAAAATCTTCATTAAAAAAAACACCTAGCAGTCATTGAATACATCTCGAACAATGACATTGGGGAGGCATTGTTCTTCTGCTGCCTGATGGACCATGCGGAAACACCTGTTTCTTATCTCGAAACCGTTAATAACTGTCACCACCGAAATCGGTGCCGAGAATGTGTCATTAAGTCAAGTTATTCCAATCACCACCTAAGTGAGAAAGAGAACAGCCAGGGAGAACAGAGGCGAAACTAGATCTTTGGGATAACCTCCTACACATGTCAAAATCATACTTGTCCATTTGTCCACTGGAAAAAAAAAAAAAAGCGCTTGCCACCGGGGAGAAAAACCACCAAACACATCCAGACTAGAGAGCAGACAGCTCCTGCCTCACGGATGTATTCCAGCTGACATGAAAGACACAGCTGGATAACTATGGGCAATTTTAACTGATTAACGACAGACATTGACCCTTTCAATTAATTCGCAGGGGATTTGTTTCATCCCAATCATCTCCTCAAGCTACAGCCTCCCCACAGAGCCAGCAGAAAACCAATTTCTAGTGTTGCTTTTCTCCCGCGCCAACTGCGAGCGGGTAACAGGTCCGGTTTGTTCAAGGGCATTTTATGGTAATGCCAACTCAAACAGGAATGACAGAAAGGATGTTTTGCACTTATCAGGGTGGACACTTGCAGAACACAACCCACGAGGGGCCGTAAGGTCTGTGTCTTCTCTGAGAAGCTTAAAGCAAAGTGCAAATCAAGCCCTCAAACCCTTCTACCCCAAGAGAGGCTTCTCCTTCGATGGTGGAAGACCTTCACTTTCCTAAAGTTAAATCGGTTGCTTTTACCCATAACGGTAAACAGGAACCTCTTTCCTTAGTCTGTCCGTTACCTGGTCATGCACTTTGGTCCCTTCTTGGGCTGTTTTCCCTCCTCGGAGGCAGCAGCACCACCAAAGCCAGACTCACTTTTGAGGTCTTCTGCACCAGGTGCGACAGCTGGTTGTCCATGGGATCTACTGCTCTCTTTAGCCACCTTTTCCTTCTTATTTTCTACTCTTGAGGACCAACCCTATCACAGCACCGATGGGGCACTCCACTTCTCACAAAGGAGGGCCCACTAGAGCAGAAAGTGGTGCTGCCTTTTTAGCCCAGCACCAGATTTTGAAGGTGGGGAGCACAGGGACAAACCCAGACAGCTACAGAGCTCTCAGGCTGATCTTAATAGCATGTCGGCTTTAGAAGAAACTCATAAAGGCAAAACTAGGAAAACGCATAAAATGCGGAACGGATTTAACACAGATGGATTCTGCCAGGCAAGCCTGGTAAATATATATATTTTTTTGTAAAATAACGGCTTTTTAAGACAAAAATTAATCTTTTCTTTTGTGGGAGGGCTTGACCATCTGGACTTCAGAAAAACATTGGTATTATGCCACACGGACAAAAGATTAGTCAAGCTGTAGGAGGGGAATATTACAAGAATTATGAATCAAAGCAAAGCTTTGCCTGAAAAAAATAAAAAATAAGATTACAATAGATAATACCAAAAAAGGAGGCAGTCTGCAGGAGTTTTGCTGATCGGACTGCTCAGCGACTACTCACACTCCATGGCTGCTTAATGACTGGGGGCCAGCGCTCATCAACACGCCGGTGACCTTTGCTGCTGAAGCGAAGCGAGGAGGCAAAATAATCCAAAACGACAAGTTGCGGCTTCATTTAGAAGGAGGCGATGACTTTGAGACGCAGAGCAACAGAAGCAGGATGACGCTCGGTGGTAGAAAACCCAAGGTCACGTTGGGTAGCAAGGACGTCCAGTCCAAGATGGGAGCGTTGTCAGTGGAGGGGACAAATGAGGAAGTCCAGCTATGTGTTTTAGGTGTCCTACAACAGATTTAGGGGCTGCTAGGGTGCTATGACTAAGAGAGAGTCAACTACAACTCAAAGCACGTGTAAGGGCATCGTTTAAAGGCTTCTGGGTTTTGCTTTTCGCAAAATACACTCAGAAATACCCTCCTGGCACATCTACTTGGGTAGCTCCACCACACGCAGTCACCATGGGGGCTGCTCCACCTAGAAGGCCTGGAGAAAACAGCAGGAGCCGAGCTCAGATTTGGGCAGAAATTAAGCAGAATTGACTCCGGCGGGTTTTCAGCAGGGCGTTCTTTGGGTAAACACTATTAAGCTTCCCTAGGGAATGCAATTAGGCGCTCTACCTCTTCGAGCTAGAATCTGCGCACACACAAAAAAATCCATCCTTGCATTACTGTATTAAAAGGTAAAAAGGGCTTCCCCCCCGCCCCCCCTTTCTTAATAAAGGGCTTTTTTAAACCTTCTCTAGGCAGAGGAACATTTCGTTAAGAACCCCAGGCTCAGGTTTTGCATCCCCACGCTGCGACAGTTGGCCTCAGAATCCAAAGCGGAATTAAAGGGATGGCAAGGCAAGGCCTCTACCAGCATTACTCAGGCTCACCCACCGAGCGCTGGGTTTACGGGCAGCACCCACTCACTTCTGCATAAAGATGCTCAGGCATTTAGACCAAATGGGCTTTAGTCAGAGCACGTCAGCGTGCCAAACGCCCAAAAAAACCCGCTGGCAAAGGCGAAGAGAGGCTATTTCGCATGATACATCTATTTAGCAGGCCAGGGATTTTTTTTTTTTTTTTTTCCCCACTAAAGACCTCAAAGTTGCCAGTGGTTAAATAAATAAAAGAGCTTCATAAAGTGCAAATAACCTCGCGTGTCACCGTTTTGTTTAAGACTTCTCATAAAGCTCCCATTCCCGAGAAACACCCCAAATAAAAGAGTAATCGGGTATTAACAGCACAAGTCCTTCATCAAGACACCCCTCTCCTGAAGAGCGGAGGCTCGCGGGGCCGAGACGGCCCCACGTGTGCGCGCCCAGTCAAGCCTCCTTTTAATAACCTTCCTCCCACTTCGAGAGAAATCTCAAACTATTCCATGTCTGGAAGTTTAATGAGAATAAACGGCTGGCCAGAAGAGCTGGTAAGACCACAACCTGCTCAACCTCACGAGCAGACATCAGAGAAGCCACACTGGGAAAAGCCAGAGGAAATTACACTTTGCCCCTTCCTTTGCTAGCAAAAACACTCAACTTCAGGGAGAAAAAAAAAAAAGTGGTGTATTGATAATCTGGGGGCACAAGAGCCCTTTCTTTCCCAGCCGGCGCGTGCCCGGGCGAGCCGTGAGCAGACGGCGCCGGTGCGCCCGGCAGAGCTCCGGTAATGAGAGGCCTCTCCCCAAAATTAGCTTTTAATTAAAGACCGGGCGCTCCGTGTCGGCGCTGGCCCGGCCGCCCGCTCGCCGGCACGGAAGTCGCGGGGACGTCTCGCCCGGGAGCTCGCGGCGCCTTCCAGCAGCTCCGACGGGGGGTTCAAAACTGATTAAGAGGAGGATGGTGGGAGGAAAAGCACTGACAGACAGTACAATCGCATAAGCCTCTTTTCCCCGGGAAACCAGGCTAAAAATAATACCCTGCAATTTGACAGCCTCAGCTGGGGAGATGTGCAAGCGCGCGTGAGCGCGCGAGGAGCCGGGCGGCCACGGGCTCCGGCGCGGAGGCTGCAAATAAATAAATAAAATAAATAAATAAATAAAACAATAAGACCAACCTCCCCTGGGGAAATCTCACCCCGAGGGCCTCGCTGCAGCGCTGGCCGAGGGCACCCTGCGCTCGCAGTTCTGTGCGAGGCGGGGAAGCGATTCTCCTAGCCCTTATTATCAGGGTATGCGGACATGAAACGCACACCCACAATATCCGTACGTGTCCGCGCACGGAATACGCGGCCCGATTCGCCGAAAGGAGACGGGCTCCGAGGTGGCCCCTCACTCCGCGCCGGGAGCGAGCGCGGGAGGACGATGGGGACCACGGAGCCGCCTTGGGCTGCTGCTCGCGCCGAGCCTTGGGGCGAAGCTCCCGCGCCGCTCCTTTCCTCCGGCTCGGCGTTAGGTGGCAGCAATGAACTGAGCTGCCCGTGCTCTGCACGGCCCCAAGGACAGCGTCTTCTGCCAGAGCCCGTGCTTATTTTGCAGCTGCCCCTAAGCCGCTTCGTGGCTTTTTCATATGGAAACATGCAGAAGGCCTCACATTTATAGAATGCGACACATTAAGAGAATCCCCCATGACCTCGTCTCCAGCTCCCACCTCCGTCGGCGGCCCTTTCCCTCCAGGCTTCAGCATCCCCGCTCGGCGCGCGACGGAGAACGAGGTCCACATCGCACCGGAAAAGCCTGGTCTTAGCTGCCCAGAACGGCAACCACACGGACACAACCGCAGGAGCAGACACCAGAGAATCCACAGAGCAGGGGCGTGAAGCGGGCTGGACATGTGGGTGGGTTTGCGTGGACCTAACAGGGTAGCTGAAACCACAGAACATCGTTGACGAGGACAAGACATACTCACAAGTTTGGCATTTCTCTTGGATTTTTCTTCCACTTTTTCCTTCGCTTTCCCCTCAAAAGCAACTTGAGGGGGCAGCGCTACCTCCAAGCCCAAGGATAACAGGAGGAAAATATGTGGCGCTGGACAGGTGGGAAAAAATGGGCAGCTGCCCGCCAAGCAAGACCTTCTCCTCCCGCTCCTCGACAAAATCTGCACTGGGAAATCTCCAGTTCACCAGTGCCTTCACCTGCTCCAAACTGGTGCAATGGGGACATATCATTTATCCGGGCCCAGAGGAAACCCAGATTGCTCCCTCCTCCAAGCGCAGGAAAGCGAATGTTCCTTCCTAGTCCTGCGGTTTCACCAAACTAATTTTATGCATGAGGTGAGATTGCATCTTTCCTTAAAATAATAATAATAATAATAATAATGAATACATTTTTCTCCTGTGACAGCATCAGCAACGGGGTTATGCTTTTCTACACAGTATGCATTTCAGGAGATCCTGAAATGGATGGTGGTTAAAATGGATACGTGGTTAAAAATACACCGTGAACAGCCAGGATTAGGAGCTGGAGGAATGTGAGGTTCTCAGAGTTATTCGGGAGCAGGAAGTTTCAGCAAGCAAGGCCTGTGGAAGATGCACGCACAAGAGTTTCCAAAGCACAAAGGAGGCCAAAGCAGAGATTTCCAGAGGCTCGGTGAAGCCATTCCATGGAGAGCACGCAGGAAGGACCCCCACGGTCCTCCGCCCATGCCCCAGATCCAGTCACAAGGAAAGGTAAGGAAGGGAGACCAAGAAGTCTCCAGCGTTTGACCAGTCCTTGGACCTCATCCGCACCACTGTGGAACTCGGTGCTTCCAGCTAGAGAACTCCGTTTTCCTCCCTGCAGGCGAAGGCTGGTGAGTCTACCCCACCATGAGGCACCAGAGAGCTGCCAAGAAGCTGCCGCGATCCCACCGGGCAAGCGAGGACCCAGCCAGCAGATGCACCGCCATTCCCACGCCGTCCACTCCCCTCTCCCCATTTTCCCTCCAAGCTCCCCCATCCCTAACGCAGTCCACTTGGCTCTAAGGACACCTGGCCGCACAGACAGCTCAAGAAAGCGCCCGTGGTCTTCATCAAGCCACACGCGTTGCTGTCAACCCCGCCGCCTCTGCGAGGTGGCCGCGGCCGGCAGGATCTCTACGGAAAGTAGCACAAGAAAGCCCGAGAGCAGCATCACCGCACGCCTTGGGAGCGGGAACAGCCCCGCGCCAAGCAGAGCCACTCCGCGGCTGCTGCAGAGGGGGACAGCAGATTGTCACCATGTCCCAAGCGAAAGTAAATCCTGCCCACGTGCACGGGCAAACGCCTCGCACGGCACCGGCCGACCCGTGGCTGATGCTGGCACCTCGCCGCTGACATTAGGCTGAAAACTCGTGGCGTTGTCCTTGGCGCCACCACCTGCACAGCCCGGAGGGGCACGGACTCCTCGCGCTCACCACGGCTTGACAGAGACCTGCAGCCCTCGGGGCATCTTCCTCCGTGCAAGACCAACAGCCGGACAAGAGGGATCAAGCGCAGAGAGAAAAATAACGGCTCCGGCCCACACGCGGGTCACCGTGGGGTCCCAGCCAGCCTCCTTTTATAAAACTTCGGTCATTTTTCACAAGGAGGCAGGATCAACTAACAGAAAGCCTGAAAATGTGATAATCGAGAAAGCGTCAAGAACGCCATGGTCTCCATGAGAAAAAAAAAAAAAAAGGAAAAAAGACTTATTTAGAAGAAAGATACTTGCATCAGAAGCGCATGAAGCCAGCAACCAAGATACACATCAGGGGACAGGGAAGAGAGTGCGACATGATGAGAATTGTCATACGTACGAGGCCAAGGCAGAAACGGCAGGGAAATAAGGGAAAAGGAAGGTATCTGGGATGACCTGGTGTCCCCCGTTCGTCAGATCCATCCCCGTGCTATTGCAAGGGCTGGTTAAGAGCGGGACGAGTCTTCCACTCCCTGCTCCCCCTGGGAGCTTGGCCCAGACTCTGATTGCTCTCTAATTGTCAGAAACGATCTTCCAATTTCCCGGCTACGTTTATTCTGGGCCAGTTTACGTACATTTGTTCCCGTGCCAGCGCTGTCCTCGGGCATAAATAGTTCTCCTTTGCCAACGCTCTGCCCTCCCCGTCTTCAGCCAATGTATTTATAGGCAGCAATTTTCCCCAGCTTCCCTTTGGCTAATCTAATTAAGGCAAGCCTTCCTCCCCTCCTCTCCAAACACACGAGCTCCGTCCCTCTTAGTCCATCAGGAGCTATTCCCAGCCCTTGCATCCCCTTGAGGGGGAACGCGAGCCATAAAAATACCCACGGCCATCTCTCCTCCAAAACAGGGGCCAAGGAACCGAGTGTCTAATCGCAAAATAATACAGACAGGCTCACATTTTAGCGTGTTAGCCCTTTTGAATCATTTATAGACCATAAACAGCGTTCTGGGGCACGAGCAGGTCTCATAATGCCTTGCAATGCATCCAGCTTACATTTTGCCTAAGTTCTCGCTCCATAATCCTGAACTGTTCTTTTTTTCCCCCCAATTACACTACGCCACTTTGAAAAACTGTATGACATACGTCAGATTAAATATTATCCTAGCTGGGGTGAGACAGTGGTGCATGTTGCAAAACAACAAAGCTATGCCCAGCAGAGGCGAGGACAATATCAGCTTTCCTTCCTGCTATTACTATGAAAAGAGAGAAGTTCACAGCAGACTAGATGGGAATGTAAATTCCCATCTCCTTTGTATTTAAGGATTAAAAAAAAAAAAATGCATTTCATAGCAACTAAAGATGATGCAAAAAAAACGCAGGAGTGTTACATAGCACCTACTGAAGCACAATGCACCTCAAGTGGTCAAGGCTAGGCAACGTGTACTCAAGAGTTTTAAAATAGTCAGCCAAGGAGTAGGCTGGACCATTTAATGTTTGTGTTCAGCAAGAACCAGAATGCTGGAAAAAACTAATGGCACCTAAATATATGTATATGTAAATGGGGTGGATTTGAAAAATAAAAGTTAAGTCCTGGCAACACAACTTCAAGTGCAGGTAAAACAGAACACTGGTCAGCATGAAACACTAAAAAAGAGCAAATCAACAGAGCTTTAAGGAAACTAGACTTTGTACTATTTGGCTTCAGTATTTGGTTAGGAAAGGTAAGAGTGTTGCTGGAGCAACATTTCAATTTTGTTGCTTCAGTCAGATGTGTCAATACACTTTTCAAAAAAAAAAAAAAAAAAAAAAGAAAGAAAGAATGTTAAATACACCAAAATTGGCCAGGACAAATGACAAACGCTTAAAGAAAGATCCAAAATCTCCCAGGAGCTCCCGGTTTGTTTGGTGCCTTGCAAAAGGATGGAAACCAGACCCTGATCCTAAGGATTACTTGTGGTGCAAAGGCACCAGGTCTACCCCTGATTCCTGTGTCTATGGGGGGCTGATAACTGAGAGGTTTTGAGAGGTCGTCAAGTTGACCAGGGTCTTTGCACAGACCCTTTGCAGCCAAGCACACTCAAGGCCATGCAAATAAAGCTCCACAGACAGGCTGAGAGCCTCGTTTCCCCGCTCCAGTTCAGTCCTGCCTGGGAAGCAACTGTCATGACGACTACATCCTGGAGGCAGCTAATTCCCAAGCACGACATCCTCAGGAAAGCAGAGGCACCGGCGCTCCGTGTCTCCGCAGCCTGCATCAGGCTGACATTTAAGACAACGCTGTCAAAGCACAGCCCCAGCTTTCAACCCATCCAAAAATTGCACATCAGTCTGGCAGAAATCACCCTCTTGCGGCTCTGCTCATGCTTCCCAGCCACGACCAGGACCAACCTGGCGGCTCAACAGCCCCGTTCCTCATGCAGGGCAGTATTGCTTCCACGTGCCATCCCATCACTGCTGAGCAAGGCATTATTTCTTCCCCCTGTTGGGCTGCTGCAGGGCTCAGTAATGTTTCACGGGAGGTTTTTTGATCACCCAGCGAGTAAGACTGGCTCCCACCAGTCAAAGTGGAGGAGAAAAGGTGCAGCAGGAGACCAATTTGCTGCAGCACAGCTGCCAGAAATAGCAGAGAAAGACGGAAATATCCTCGAAGAATCCCTTAGCCCTTCAATAAATAAGGAAAGCTGTTGTCAAGATGTAAAATAGTAAGGTGTTACTCGGAGGAGACCAGATAGCAGCGGGGTGCAATAGATCCAGAGGAACCGTTATCTCCAGCCGCTCGCTCTCATTTCTTTGTGAAAATCACATTTGAGGCTGCCTCAAAAGACACAAAAGCCACAATAATTTCCAGCACTAGAAACACAACCAACACATCAACAATTTGTCAAAATGACAAAACTAGCAGGAAAAAAAAAAAAGAGAAGCGAAAAAAATGCTGTTTTCAAGCACCTCAGCAGGGGATTTTGCAGAAATCAGGTGTTAAAAATAAAGCAAACGGCCAGAGTCCTTCTGTACAGCTCATTCCACCTGTGATTTTTATGCTTCTGGTTGCAGAGGTCTTTCCAAGCCAACTATTTCCATCAAGGGAGACCAGTATCCACTACAGAAACTCGAACCACCTTGCCATGGGGTTCTTATGGCTAGTAATGAGAAGAACCTAGCAGAGGTGCCTCCTACCCAATGGAAGATCATCAAGAAAGACACTGGAAAGCCTCTTGGGCTGTTTAAATATTAGCTTTTAATTGCAACCTGTGCTTGCCCACATCTTCTCCAACATGGCCAGGGGCCGTCACATGGTGCAATCTCGCATCTACAGGAAAAGCAGCCTCCCTCGCATCCGTCCCAATTTTACAAGATGCATTAAAAAGGATTTCAGCAAGGATTCCTTGTGAATAAAGCGCATCCTCAAGCCCCAGCGCCCAAGAACCCTTGTTGAAGCTCTCCCAGAGCAGAATGGCCAAGCTGAAGGGGTGCAGCCCGGACACGTCCGCACACAGCCTCGCAGCACCAGAACACGTCCGAAACACGAGGCACCGTGTGCAGTTACTTTTTCCAGCCATCCTTCGCTCCAACAAATCTCCCAGGGTATGGGAACGGGACGTCCATGCACGAGGGCTTGGCTGGATTCCCGTTCTCAAGGTCTTCATCCCTCTTCGCCACCAAGCATTGCCTGGAGCCCGTCCAAAGCTTTCCAGGAGCGCAAGCGTCTCGAGCACGCGTGCCTTGCAACTTGTGCATGCCTTGCAGCTTTTCCCGTCCTCTCGGCATCGTAAACCTGTCTTGTGAGAGCAAAATTAAAGGCCTGAGAGCTGGCCACAAAGCCCTTACCGCGGACGTGGTTTTTTTTTGTGTTGCTGTTGCATGCAACTCCAAGACGGAGGCAGAAAGCCAAGGGGGAGAAGAGAGCTATCGGCATTAAACTCCTTTATAAATCTATTGAAGGCATTTTATCACTTCCCGACATGCCTCTATAAAAACACTCGGCTACGTTTTACAAATTATAAAAATTAGGTTTATGGGCAGGGTCCTACTAATGGCCCAGCTAAATCCAGCCAGCGGGGAGACGAGATGCTTCTCCTCCTGCTCACGGTAGGATTCATCATCATGACGCAGGGTAGGAGCTTTTCCCCATCCTGGATCAAAGCCTTTGGAGGTCAACAGGGAGCTGAAGGCTAACCAAGGAGTTTGGGAGAGTCTGGGAACAGGGAACCGAGCTGGGTGGCTCAGGGCAGCATCTGGGCTTCAATATATTGCAGAGGTAGGAAAGAGGTTTTGTTTACTGGAGAAGAGCCACAAAAAAAAGCAAATCAAAAGCCCCAAATTGCACCAGATCAAACAGAGTCCGTATCTCTCCTCTCAAAGGCACCCAGGCTGCAGAGCTCACCATAAGCAGTGTTTTTGTCTGGAACATTAACTACACTCCTAAAAGCATTTTCTATGCAGAAACAACGTGCATAGGAGTTTATTTATGTTATAACTTTAATCTCTTCAATAACAGGTCTTTAAAGCGTATTTCAGGCTGAAAAATAATAACAATAATACCGAGTAATGAATCAAGGCCTTAAGAGGCTGATAAGCAGCAGGGAGCCGTTGCAGAGAGCATCCTCCTGATTTAATTAAAGTCTACATGATATTCTGAGAAACAAAATCCATTCGCCCCTCAATATGATAAAAAAGACAAACTAACTCAAACGCACCTGCCTGCCTCGCCTGGGAAAACAAGGTAAAACAGGGTCTATAACATCCAAAAATATATAGACACATATATAAATGTGTGCGTGTATGCATATTTACATGCACAGTCACCATTCTGCATTGCATCTTCAAGGACTTTTGCTATACCATATCCCCCCTTAAGACTATGCACTTAAGGGGACATCCTCAACAAGTCCTTTGGGCCCCCTAGTTTAAGGAAGGGAATGCCCAACTCGGTTGCAACATTAAGCATGTGAGCAATGTTTTTTCCTCCCCGGATCAGTGCTTGAGCAACTAAATGCAAAAAGGAAAAAAAGCAAATATTTACCAGAAGGAAAATGTCAACCATTTGGCAGCTTTTGTTTTGCCTTGTGCTTCTATTCACGACAGCTGCAACCAGTTAATAACCATACAATTCCCTTTTTTTTTTTTTGGGTGAGGGGTCCTTCTGAGGCAATTTGAGACCAAGCTTTATTTACATATTTCTAAGCAAAATTAAAAACAAGGAAAAATGAAAAAAAAAGTTTCATCATGGGCAGTCGTTCCTTTTTTTTCACCCCAAGGTTAACATTAGCTTCATTGAGACTCAAAACCACCTCAAGAAGCAGAAGTCAAAGCATCTCATTTCAAAAATGCTCAGAGGAATGATTTTTTTTTTTTATTGCTACTTTCTCTTGTAATTATTTAGAGTTCAATACAAATAATTTCAGCTGACCTGAAAATGTATTTTTCAGGAAATGCACTTATGTACATAAAAAAAAAAAAAAAAAAAAAAAAAAAAAAATGGAGAAAGCCAGGAAAAGTAATTCTTTCGTCCCAAACTCTACAAAACCACTAATTCTTAGTTCCTGGCCTCCAGCTTGAGAAATGGATGGAACAAATAGCTCAATAAGTGACCCAGGACATCAGACGAGGAAAAAAAATGCAAAGGCAAATAGATGCACGAGACTAGAAATGCCTGCGGGTGTTGGCGCTGGTGGTGCGCGCTGCTGAGCTGAGGCTGCACCTCATGGCCCTAGGAGAGCCTACCCCTATATAAACCAAAGGTGCTGAATAAATAAACCAACCATCTCCGCGGCATATTTTCTTCTAATAAAAGAAAGTTAAGGCGCATGACTACTATTTTTTTTTAAAAAAAAAAACCCTCCCTGTCTTCTCCACGCTCGTTGAAGACCTCAGTTGAGCCTTCTGCCTCTTGGCCTTTTCTTCTCCAAACAAATCCAACTCCCACTACGCACACCGGCCCCCGACCGCCTTGAAGACCCAAATCACCTGCTTGTAGACACATAAGGATCCCAAGACCAAACAGAAAACCTACCTTTTTCTTCCCCATAGGGTTCCTGTAGGGCCAGCTCCTTCATTTTGCACAGCTTCTTTCCAACTTTCAGTGTTGTTCGTGCACCTGATTAATGATTCACATCATTAATATTTTCTCGGAGCAGAAATCCTTCCCGTCTCCAAAGCGGCCGTGCCAAATTTCAGCCTGAATTTCAAACAACGTAATTTTGTCTAAGATTTCCACGCAGAAAACAGCTTGAGAGCAAAGGCTTTCCTGCCTTTCCACAGGAGAATTGTTCAGATTTGCTATCAGAAAAATCTTCATCTGCGTGCGGGCATTTTTCCAGCCCTGCCACACAGCGCATCCACCTATAGATGCGCCCAGGAACGCAATCAATACGTGTTAATTAAGCTGTAAGCCCACTCCAATTAAAATTATGGGATCTGAAGGATAGACATTTATTTTTGTCAGGAAATTCATTTAAGCATTCATTAATTTTAAGTTTAATTTTCCAATTATATATCACTTTCACGATAAATAATTCCCCTCATTACGGAAGAAAACATATGGAGTAGAAAGATAAAACGGGAAAGACTTAGACCCAGGCAGGAACATATTTCTCGGGCACTTCCCCCTCCTTCAGCACATCAGCTCCCCCATTTCTGTCAGCAAACTGGCCTCTCCTGAATATTTGGCCGGATAGCGCCACGCTGCAATAAGAACGGAGGATCTCGGAAAATCTCACCTCCTTCTCCGCTGGGAACATGGACACGTGGCTGTGAAATCGCAGTGTTTGAGAATAGCTGCAGCTCTGCACACACCACCAAAATAAACACTTCTCCCTGAAAAATAAAAATATTACTGCGCTAACAGCTTTTCTAACTTATATAAAGTGGGTCAGGGTGATTTTGGCTTTGTTTTTATACAGCTTAACCCTTTCTGTACGTAACCCCAGCAGCCAGCACTGATTTTTAAGATGAGTCTTGCGCAGAGCTCACTGCACTCAGCATCAGAGCATCCCTGGCCCGGGCATTAATTAATTAAATGCTTAATAATTAAACAGGGAGCAGAGCAGCAATGCTATGCAACTATGTGGAGCAATAGCAACTGCTATGACAGTCCAGTGCCGCTGGGCTATCCCTGGGAGTAGAAGACCCTGCAGATATTTTCATTGCTGAAATAGGAAGGATTCCTCCCGCAAGCAAGAACAGGATTTCCAAGTGTTGGCCCAGAAGCAACCAGGAGATACCCTTGTGCTTTAAACAGCTGGAAAGACGGCGTTACTACTTGGAAAAAATGTCTTTGCATGGGAATATGCTGGACGTACGTAATGCAGGAGATTCAGCTGACTCCATGCCAACAGTAGAGGTCAAAAAGGGACAGAGCAGTCAAAAAAAACCATGCAAAACAGCTTACTTGCCAGCAATCCTTGCTTCTTTAGCTATTGTGGATATCCAGGCACTTAAAAACGCTCAGGTGATTGCTCCATCCAGCTGTGCTGCCGAATTCCCATATTTATGGCAGCGGTGTGCATGTTGCTATAGAGATAATTAATTAATGCAGCCTAATAAATTCGGGACTTTTATTACTTTGCAGGTTAACACAGGAGTGGAAACGGAGAGGGGAGGGGAGGACACCTCACTTCCAAAAAGCAATATCTTTAATGATCCTCCGAGCACAGAGCAAGAGAGTTGGGTCCAAAAAATCATTTCCATGGTACGTGAAAAGCGCTGCACAGTCATTAGGAACCCAGGGGAGAATTAGAAAAATAGCAATAAAGATGAATGAAGGATCACCTCAACAACCGGAGGTTGTGGAAAGAAAGTTATTTGAGCTGCCAGCCAAAGTCTTCCTCTTACCTTGGCAAAAAGGGGCCAGGGAACCACTAAGTTGGGATGTCCCAGTGCTGCTTCCCAAGAGTCCTCGGATGCCGGTGTCGCAAAATCCCAGTTGCCCAGGGGCGCCCACTGGCTGCAGAAGAGCTGCTGAAGGAGAAGTACAGCGTCCTCTGTGGTCCTCCTGGTCAAGGCACCGAGAGGAAAGGCGCTTGAGACAACCTATTCGCAAGACAACTCTAATTCTCTGAGGACAGAAATAACTCTACTGCAGAGCTCAATTTTTTTTTTTATTAACATACAAGTCCAAAAAAAGATTCTTGAGCATTCAAGTGCTGCACCTTCAGTTCAATCCAACCTTTTTTTTTTTTTTTTTTTTAATTTAGAAAATTAAAAAAATTTCCTGTTCCTGTGGGTTCAGGGCCTCTCATGGCCAGCTGCATCATGACACCAGAAGCAAAGACATCTGCCATCCTTTCTGCTTCTTGGAACTGCCCAGACGAGCAAAAAAAAACAAAAATCCAAACCAAAAAACAATCAGGGCCATCTACCAGAAAAGTCAAAAGCCCAGCATAACTCTGCCCTGCTCATAAGCCGTTTCCACACCATGTTATTTCAATAAAAACATGGAAATGTGTACCGCAATATAAAAGCTTTTATGAGAAGTGTGTACTGCTTTTATATTGCATTTCTATTGCATTCATGTTCAACAGCATTGAGGAAAAAAAAAAAAAAAAANGCAGCACAAAAGATGCCCAAGTATTAAATTCATTATGATCTGTTCGGAGACTTTGGGATCAGCTACCAATTCTTGAGAGGCTCAGCTACTTTGAATAGGATAAATTGCACGGAGTCATTAAAACCCAGAGCTTACCGCACACCATCTGCAAGCAGAGAGGGTTTTCCCTAGGCCCTAAGCTGCTGCTTTGACCTATTGCAAGGTCTCTGAGGAGATGGGTCCCACCTTTAGGAGTCGGTTTGGCTGCAAAAACAGAGCGGTATAAGTCAATCGGGCAGTTTTCTTGTGAACAACACAGAGGCAAAACCCAAGCGCACAAAACATTTGCTTGATCTGCCCAAAAACAGAGAGCAAATCCTGCCCCGAGCAGCTGCTGCAGAGGTTTGCAGCTGGAATGAAGGGGGAACACGTTTAGCTTGATTATATCCTTGCAGATCTTTTTCGGAACAGTTTGCATTATTCTGAATGCAGATTGTTATTTTTTCTTTTTTTTTCCCCCCTCCCTGAGCAACAGCTCTCGTAGTCAAAAACTGGGAACGCTGGGCCAGATTCCTGCAAAGGAAAAGCAGGAAGGGGGAAACAAATGAGCAAGCCCAGGGCCCACGTGCCCGGAGACCCTGGTCGTGAGGGCGCACGCGGCCGCAGCCCTCCACAAATTAAAGGAGTTTTGCTGGCGAGAGCCTGACCTTTTCCATCTTCCCCCCGCCGCAGAAACGGAGCTCCGTGGGGGACCGAGAAGCGGGCTAGAAATAGCAAGGAGAAGGTCAGTCCACGGAAGCGAAGACGGACAGGTGAGCGGGCGACCTCAGGGAAGTCCCAAATTCGAGTTTCGGACCGGCTCCATGCTATCCGGAGACTGGGGCCAGGCAGAAGCCTTTTAAAACAGATCCTGCTGCATTGCGCACGGCTTCCGAGGCTGCATCCCGGCAGCGCTTTGGTCCTTGGAGCACAGAGGAGAAACCCAGCGAAAACACCCCGCAAATCACCCAGCCCTCTCAACCTGCCCCTTTTTCCTCTTGCAGGTCTCACAGAGCAGGACCAAGGCTGGATAGGGCTTCTCCGGGACTGTTTTCCAGGGAGCTTGCGTTAATTCTCTATCCCTGCTCATATTCCCCCTGCATTCAGGATACTGAAACATGGTTTTATAACTCTATCAGAGAATGTTTTAAAATGAGACCGAGTTGATACATGGGGACATTCATAATGCAGAAGCATCCGAATTATCCGGCCTTCCCTGCTCGCTCGGAGCCACCTTCCCAGAGGAAGGGAAAACAAATTGGAAGCCATCACCTAGCAGGACTGGCAATCCTATGGGAGACACGTATGGCACCAAAGCAGCGTGCATCTCCCGGAGAAGCAAGTTTCCATGACGGAGCTGCACATTTCCATCTTCAGAGCTCCCGCGAGGAGCTTCCGAGCGGAGCCAAAACCCAAAGAGGGAAGCGCCGGAGAGAAACAACCCCCAATCCTATTAGTTTCTCCCCCCTCTCCTCCCCCCCCCAAAAAGCACAATTTGAAAATAAAAATAAAACGCTACCCCCATAGCGTCAACAGCAACGAGGAAAGGCATTCACGTGTTATCACAGCCCGCACGAGAAATCCCGGCGGATGCAGCGCAGCCAAGGAGGACGCGAGGAGCCGGAGAGGCAGCAGGGCTCACAGCACGGATCAGCAGCCCCAAAGGGCGGCTGGGGCACGGGGAGAGTCAGCAAATAAACCCCCTGCAAGGAACGAGGACCACGGTGACCTTGAGCTGAGAGCACATTTGTAATAGATCTATAAAGATGCCAATCTCCTATTTATATCGCAGATAAATACCTAGCGCGGCTCCATAGGAAGCCATGCATAAAAATTCTGCACCAAGCTCCTGAGAAAACTCCACGCCAGCGACTTCTGCTCCTCTCCCTGCATCAATCTGCTGCAAAGCTCTGCCAAGGGCCACTTCTCCTCCCCACAGACAACACTGCAACACCCAAACACGGTGCATTTTATCTGAATTATCAGCATCTGCTAGGCCTGCCTTGAACCATGCAGGCAGCAAGGAAGGAAAATAGAGGAGGGAAAAAAGAAAAAAAGCAGTCCTGCTTATTCAAAGGCTGGAAATGTTTCCCAGCCCTGGCTGTTACAGGGTGATGTTCTTGCATCTCTCTCCAAACAGAAAAGCAGCACGGGGAAAAACTAGGGCTCTAAAGTGGCAGCTGGAGCGACAAAGCAAAATGCTGGGGGGGGGGAAAAAAAGCAAGAAAGGCAGCACTGGACAGACATCCCCAAAGGTCCTTGGAGAGCCCAACAGGGACACCAGGGTGGACACAGGTCCAACTTCCCTCATTTTGCAGCCATGCGACTGCCAGGCAGAGCGCCCAGTGCTGCAGAGACGAACGTCACGTAGTAACACGGGCTTAAATAATCTCTTTATTGCATGCTCTGATTGTAACTTTAACAAGGCACAAGCTTTACAGCCAATATTTCGGAAAACCGCAACTTTTTATGGCAAGCCAAGAATTTGTCGGAGAGAACGAGTCTCACCTAAGTTTATTTCCTCCATCAGGGGGCTAAAGAGATTTTTCACGTAAAATTACTTATCACATGGTGCCTATAAAAAGATGCAGCTGTAAATGTCCCAATTTCATCCCCGCCTCTGAAAAGTTAGCGGTGCCACGAGCGGGAATTCACACAGCAAAACAGCGAGCTGCAAGGGATTTTACACCTGTCTGGAAAGCTCTTCCTTCGATGCCGTGGAACTGCAGGCGATGCTTGCAATGCCAGGCAGGGAGGGAGGCCGTGCTCAAATATCATTTAAAGTCAACATTTTCCATTTTTTTTCCCCCCTGTTTTTAATCAAAGCTGCTAACTTCTCAAAAAAAAACAAAACAAAAACAGGCACAGACAGGGAAGCTTGCTCCAGGCAGCACTAAAAACCCCCAAATCAGATCTGCAGGACAGCTCCCTTCCGGAGAAATCCATTATCAATAACGGCAAGCCTCCCAGAATCTGTTCTTCCTTTCTTTTTCCTTTTAAACTGTCAATGCGTGTTGTCAGGATGCAATTGTTTTCCTTAATCATCCGCAGCAGCGCCGTAGAGAGCTCCATCATCGTGGTGTGGAAAAGTCCCTGCTTTATCCACATCACACTCGGATTCGACGGGATGCTTCCCATGCTGGTTTTGCCCTCAGGAAGGGAAGCACGAGCACTAGGAGACGTCAGAGAAGCCTTAAGGAAAAGCCACCTAGAAATCCATAGGAAATACACGGGGTATCCTCCTAAGGCTGGAAAGCAGAGAAAGACTTTGGGTATCATCACCTTTAGGCTCGTCAAAGCAAACAGCAGAACATCAGCCCGCTCCATTAGCGGTTCTCAAGCCTGCAACAACAACACACAATCCTTTCAGTTCGGTAATTGTTGTTTTTTTTTTTCCCCCTCAATAATCACAAAGAAAAACTGCTGAAAGGTTTGGGCAATAGGTTTCTTAAAGAGCTGTTGACAACTCCCAGGAAACTTTTACATTTAGAATGCATTCTGCCTACATTTCGAATTTTTCTTTTTTTTTTTTTTTTTTTTTTTATCTGCGCTTCTTAAGTTCCTCAATTTAGCACACAAAGCTATTTGCATGAAAATAGCACCTTGAGAGTTTCTTATGGAAGACTAACAATACCTTTCTTTTTTTTAAAAAAAAAGAAGAAACATAATTGTAGAATTGTGTGTTGAACATTTCAGGTAGCTGGGGTAAGAAGAGAAAGCAGCACAAAACTGATTGCAAACATTTTTCTTTCATTTTAGATCCCATCAAGTTCTCATTCTCAGCTGCCGCTCACAATGGTGCTCCTGGATACATTAATCTAGTGCCATTATGATTCTCTAAAGACAAGGAGTGGTTTTATTAAGGCAAAGACAAATGAACGTAATGGTCTGACTATCTGTGCTTCTAAAAATACACATGGACTTCCTCTTGACCCGCAGGTAGTAAATTTTATATTGATATATTCCTGAACTACAGTCTCTCCCAGGGAAAGATAGAGCAGCCCATTTGGTAAGGACCCCTTTCTCCAAGCCCTAAAAAAATGTTTACAACCTACGATGTATCTGACAGCTCAGCAAGAGCGTTAGCAGGGAGAAGACATCGATTTCCAAATAAGATGGTCCTACATAAACCCGGAGAACTGTATGTCCTGTACCAAGGCTGCAATTTGCAGGGGCGAAGCGTTACGCAAGCAAGAGCTCTCTTGGGTAGCCAGAAACCACATCTCTCAGGGCTTTGTGCTTCCAGTCAACAGCTGAAATTGCAGCAGACAATAAACAAGCAGTCAGCATTTCGACGTGCGTGCCCAGCTGGGAAACGCGCCAGAGCTACGCGTTTGCCAAGTTCCATGCTTTGGGAGCCTCTGAGCGCGTCCCGGTCTCGCCAAGAGCTCGCGCCCATCGCAGAGCACCGCGATAACCAAGACAGAGGCCACGGATGCAGCTCTAGTCCTCAGCCCGCAACCAAAACTCCAAACCACTCAAAATTAGCATCAACTACAGTTGCCAAAGACAACCCCTACATGTGACTCCATCACTGTCACGCTGCTCAAGGGACACCAGCGCAAGTAGCAGCTCTTGCTCCAAGTAGCAAGAGGAGCAGCGTGATGCAATTTACTGTAGCTGCAGTCTACCTACGTCTTACCAGCTATTAAACAGACCACGTTGCTATTTCGGTTGGCCATGACTCACAATTACAACGCGAGTTTTCCACAAAAAGTCCAAGGAAGGGACAAGGCAGCCGCCATACAGGCGGGCTACGTTTTGGAGAACACGACACACACCACATTCTTTTTTTCTTTTATATCTCACATAGTTCACAAGTTTATCCCAAGTTTACCTGGACCAGGGTCTTGGAGGGGTCACATTGATGGGGGATGTTGCTGCTATGGCATTTTCCTTGCCAAAGTTGTGAATCAAGCTTCACATTTCTGCTTCACCATCCTTAGCAAGGGAGACACTTCTCAGATAGAAATCTTGGGCTCCAGTGGGAAAAGTTACTACAGAAAGTCAAGACCTAAAATAAAATAAAATAAAACCACAAAACACTGTTTACCCTCTGACCAGATGCTTCCAGAAATTAGCATCACACTTCAGATGCCCCCAGGCACATGGGAACGTGACCTGCCACAGGCAGGATTTGGAGCAGTCTCTGCATGGGGATGTCAATTAAGACGATCAATATTCTCGCTCTCCTAACGCGGCCATCACCCTCAAGATCGTCAGAAAGTCACACGTATGAGTCACTTCTGCCGCCTTGTAGGGAAGATCACAGGAACCGAGGACCATTTTCGACATGAGCACAGAAGAAAAAAAGAGTCAAAGAAGCTGCAAGAAGGAAGGGTGGATAATATTTATCCAAAAACCGGAATGGCAGCAAGGCTGGGCTTTCTTGAAGGAGTAATCCCTGAAGGACTTCAAGCCCTGGCCATGTTGTCCTTTCATCTATAAAGGATTTCTGCTGCTCACACACACCTCCAAACAAGTCCTTGGAGTTTATTCTAAACAGATACCAAAGGTTAAGTGCTCAGATCCTGTTTCACGCCCCATCCAAAAATACAGACGCACTCATCATGAGAAGTCATTATATCAGAACCTGGAGGAAAAAAAAAAAAATTAAATTACCAATATAAACACAAGCAGCACCTTTCCTTTGGGGACATCCCAGCTTTGATGCTGCTCATCTCATGATCGAGATCCTCTCCTAAAACAGCACATGGCAGACGGGGGTCTCTGTTTTGTGTTCACGCAAACAAATACCCCTTTAGGTTTGCGGCTGGCAGCATTCAGTACATCACCACACAAATTCATTAAAAATAAAATACACAAGGTCACCTCCAAGCAGCTATTAAGTAGCTCTTTTCATGCAAATTTTGCGGGTGTGTAAATGTGAGGAAAACACAGAAATAGACTGCGAAGTAGAAAGAAGTGTCACCGAGTAGAGGAGCTCTCCCGTGAGCAGGCAGGAGCCTTCTTTTTCAAACACTTGTGTCTGTTATTGCAAAGGGAGGAAGAAAAGACAAATTAGAAAGATGAGAAGCTGACAAACCACAAGGTCAGCAATAAGGTATTATTGAATTCAGTCAAGGTTAATCAAGGAAGCCAAGTTTTTACCTTGGCGCCTTCGCCAGGTACCTAAAAATGATGCGAGGATCCAGCACAAGAAACATTAGATTCTCCCATTTCGGCCTCACAAAGTAGTATTTGCAAGACCCTGGTTAATTAAACCAATAAAGCACAAGTGAAAGCCTGGCCTGGTGCCACGTTTTTCCTAACGTGTTGTGCAGGACTGTTGCATTAGCAGCTGTTAGCCGAGCTCCGAGGGGGATGGGGGAGACTGGAGCGGGAGAAGGAACAACACAAAAACCAGCTGATTTTCAATTAAGAGTCGAAATAAAAATGAAGTGCTTTTAGCACTTGGCCTTCGAAGCGCCAATACTCTTAAATAACACACATACCTGGCTGTTCTATAGCCTTATTAAATCAACTTCATTTGTTTTAAGCAAAGCTTAACGGTGCCCGTTTCACAAGCTGTTCTTCAAGCGTGACTCAACACGCAGGGAGGAAGCCATCTCCAAGGGACGCCAGGAGAAGCATCCTCAATTTGGGCTAGAAATCACTTGCCACAATAGCTCCTGGCAAGTCCAGGGGCACGTGGAGACGAGCAAAGGAGCGTGAGGGTAGGGTTGTGTCCATGGGCATTGAGCCCTCGGTCAGGGGGTGAAGTTCACACCTCCGTGCAAGGGCTAGCAAGGACAGCCATGACATCTAGCAAGCCTTCCTCATCCCTCAAAACCTCCCTTATTTGCCATTTCGGGCTGCGGGAAGGTCCTGAATCAGGATTTAAGCACTTCAGAGACTCAACTTGCAGTAGCACTTGCTTTTGCCCAGCATCATCTTTTGTCCCAGCCTCCATACCCTGCTCTTGGTGTTCCATTTATGACGGGACTCACTCACCTTCAGTTGCTGAGCCCTTGTTTTTGAGGCAACACAGAACCATTGCTTAACCTGAGCCTCTTCTGCCAAAGAGCTCCCCAAGGAGCGGCTTTCTGCTGCAGCCAAATTAATTCAAGGCCCCTTCATCTCCTTAACCTGAGATTCCTCCTCAGTTGGTCGCAGGTGCTCCACGGCCAAGTGACTCTTATCCGCACGTGGCCGCGGCTCTTGCGCGTTCAGCACAAAGCGCCGCGACGCATTCGAAACGCTGCTTACAAACCAAGGCACGTTGACCTCACCTCTTGAAAATGTGAATACGGAGAGCGACGGCTATCCAAAAAGGCCTAATTACGAGCTAAGAGCACGAGGCTTGGCTAAGCCACGCAGAGAGCTCAAGCCCTTCCCCAGGATGGGTTAAGAGGGACGCAATCGCAGGAGAAGTATTTTGAAAAAGTCCATCTTCATCTCTGCTAAAACCCACCAAGAATCAGCAGCTAATTTTCACAGCCCTGGTAGAGCTTGGGCACTTCAAGAAATTAATATCTGTCCTTAAAGTTAGGCTGATTTTTCAATGGCTCTACTCCAGGGTGGCCAAAAGAGCAAAATTATTACTGCTTAATAGTACCATTAGTTAAAGCAGAAGTCTCACTATCTCAAGCAAAATTTGATACCAGAACACTGCCTGTGATCCAGGCAGAAACGGCACGCCTCTTCTAGACATGGGGATACTACCATTTTAACTTAATGCAATCGGAAACATGGTTCAAACGCAGGAAGGGATGGCTGCCCTTCTGCTCCAGGACTTCTTCCCTACAGATCCACCCTTACTTCAGGGAAAAGCATTGGAAAAAGCATCAACCCCCCCCAGTCTCTCCCTGCGGTGCGGTGGCCGGCCTGACTCGGCAGTGCCATCTCCCCGTCCTCTCATTCCAGAAGCCATCAGCAGAAATCGGACGGGGCCGCGCTGATTACTCCGGGTTTTGAAACCAGGAGGGACGGGGGGGAGGCTGGGAAATGTCAGAGGCTTCTTGCGGACGTGACACGGGCTGGCTTGTGGGCAAATTAACACGAGCGGCAGAACTCGCTCAGGCTCATCAGGGTAATGAAATGTGATATCCACTGGAGAAAGCGGCGGCGGCGGCGATGCCCTTTAGACAAAAGACTCCCTGGTGAAATGCAAAACAACTCCGGGATGGAGTGTATTCAAACAGGATCCGAGGACGGCAGACCTATAACTAATAACCAGACACTCGCCACTTACTCTTGAACTGCACCGGAATACGCCAACGTGCTTTTGGGGAGGGGATGCTCAGAAAACACCACCGTTTTTTTCCCCATTTTCTGACACCTACACTATAATAGTCCTATTGTTTCGGGTCCAGATAAAAAGCTCACGCAATAGTGCGGACGCGCGAGTGAAGACTTGCCTGCCGACCTCTCGTTAGCAGCCTGCAAATCAGCTCCATTTCAAGGCCCTCTGCCTTGTCTCTGCTTGTACCCGTCCTTCGAGCTTCGCTAAGGTCAGCTTGATTTTTGCATGCGGATGGCTCCGGGAGAACTCTGCTTCTCTCCAGAGGAATTTGGAGACCTTGGGAGTTGTAGAAGCAGCTATCCCTGTCCTAATGTCATCGGGCATTGTACGTATGTTCTTAAGCACACCTATTGAGTAGGAAAATTCCTTTTTTCCTGCTTGATAATGGGTAAGTCCACTGCTAAAAGCAGAGATCATGGTTACACTTTACTTTCCAATCTCTCTCTTGGAGAAGATACTACTTTAAGAAGATGGGTGAAGCATAACACATTGCACAATCCCCATCTTCCTCCAGGGTGCATCACCCTCTGCTGCAGAATCCCAAACTGTGGGGCTCAAGCATGTCAAAATAGAGAAATGCTTTTTTTTTTTTTTATTTTTTTAAATCACCTCTTTGGTGTTACAGGACTTGAATAAGTTTTGATGGTACAAACCTGAGGATGCCCACACTTGTCCTTCCAAGAACAGGTTGTCCTTAGCCATCACGTGGGCTCGCTCTGGCAAGGTCGACCTCAGAAGCACCTGGAACCTGTTGATTCCACCAACATACAGACACTTATTTCTCCATACACGTTTTTTTTTTTTCCAAGGACTTTTTAAAAACATTGTTAGAAAGACATTGACTTTACAAACAAAGCTGCTACTTGGAGCAGCCTGATACATACCACCCTGTTTTAGATATGCATTTTAAGGCTTTTCCGGCCAGCTAGCAGCTGGCTTTGGAAAGTTACATAAATCAGTGTATTTGCATCTGCACGAGCTAACAAGAAACGAACGCTTCTTTCCCTTCCAGTTAGCATTCGCGCATGTCACGGATGCGACTCCGTCCCCACCTTTCCCCCTGTCTCCGGGATATGACCACGGCAATTGTCATATCGAATTACCCTGATAACCCATCTAATTTAATACCCTCTCCGCAGTAATACCCCACGCCAGCTGCTGCAGAGGAACATTTAACACTCCTCCTAATTGACAGTGATGGAACAGCTCCACCACGAGGAACAGGTCTCCTCTGTGCCCACTGCAGAGCTGCCCCTTCCCCAAAGGGCTCCGTCGTTTATATTTTGATCCACGTTGACACACCTGCAAATGCTTTAATTCGCAGAAGTCCGCTGTGTGTGAAGACCTAGCAGTATCCTGGGGCAATGAGCTTTGCAAGTTAACTAGTTAATTGGGTATGCAACACACTGCCTCTTAATAGAAATATCACAGGAAAGGCTATGGGAGGGCACGGGTTCCCTTGCCCGGGTCATCATGCTTGCTTTGCATGCCTCCATCATGTCTTTTTCCATTCTCCTGTGAAAGGAAACAGGCTTAGCAAGTAAGACCATCCAAAAAAAAGGGCAGTTTAAAAGAAAACCATGACACCTGCCATAGCACAGGAGTCTTCTCTTGCCTCTAATTGCTGCCAGCTCTGCCCAAACCTGTGGCCTGTGCTAGGCTACCCTTGCTGCAGAGATGCCGGGTGAGCTGGAGCATCTCCTCCATCCCGACGGGATGCTGCGGCGCTCCCACGGCAGGGAGCAGGGCTGGGCTGGCTCTAGAGTTCAGCCTCTCCTCCGCAGCAGGGAAATTTGCGGCGCAATTAAAATGAAATGTTGACGTCCGCGTTCCACGTTGAAATATCGATGGAAGGAGGCATAAAGCATTTTAGGAACGCAGGGCTCCGTTTCGTAATTTACTGCCCCCAAACACCGATTGCACAGGACCGGCGCAGGAAGAAAGGGACAGAGATGAGAGAGTGATAGTGTTTTTATCACTGCAGAACAAGGGAACGGAATTGGACGGAGTTAAATACAGTATATAGAAAGGCAGCCTCTCGCACTGAACTTTATGTATAGCCAGAGCCTCTTTGCACCTGGAAAGCAGCCGCTCAGGTCTACCAAACCTTCTCCCTTTCCTCGGGTCCTGCCACATAATGCCGGAGAGATGGCTGCAGTACTCAGCAGTGGTGAAAGAGGGCAAATCCCCTCTTTAGGGGGGGGGTCTTGGAGTAAAATACTCATAGCTGCCACCAGGAGGAAGAACCTGGTTGAGCCCATCACTTGCATTTACCCGCTGCTGTGCTTTTATTAGCGCCACCAGGCCAAACAGGAGCCTTACTCCATTCTTACTTCGAGATGGAGGGGAAGAGGAAATTCTTGGAGAGCTCTTTAATTAATGATCTAATTACGGCACAGGCTAAAACAGGCCTTTGCCATGGCTGCAACAAACCTGCCCGAAGCACATTTGCTGCAGGACACGGCCTCCAAAAGGAGCAAAATCCCTGTTCCCAGCTCCTTCCAGACGGAGAAGAGACTTCAGCATCTATCAAGCCTCGGGCAAGGGGAATGGGGCTGGCAACGAGCTCAGAGGAGGGGGAGGGACACGTCGCCAGGATCCAGCGGGAGAATCCCAAGAATAGCTTCGCTTCACTTCCTCGCCGCTGCTTTCCCTTTTGCTCCGTCAAATCAATTAATGAGCTGCGATGGCAGCCAACGCAACCGTCTGCGCCGCCACTCAACGGGACTCCCTCCTTCCCCTCTTCTGCCGCGCTCCTGCTCCTCCTGGAGCATTCCCTCCTGGTTGTCACCATCACAGACACGAGGAATCCTCCAGGAACGGGGAAGGACCACGTTGTCCCATAAGCATACAACAAAGCGAGGCAAAAACAGCAAACAGAAGCAAACCCAACAAAAACGCAGTATTTAAAAGCTACCTGGTTGGAAGAGTTCTTAATAGCTACATATGCTCCAAGAAAAAAAAAAATTAGGTTTGATTCTATTTTAGCATAGACATGTGGGATTTATACAAGAGCAATTTTTTTCCTGCAAGATGAATTTTTATATTGTGTGTTCCCTTTACAAATAATTCACTCATTGCAACGCAACAAAAATATTTCCCGAAGTCCCTCAATTTACTATTTACTCAGCAGAATGTAACAGTAGGAGAGATCTGTAGAAAATTAAACATATGCACACGCTAAGAAAAACAGTAAGTGATAGATAACGCTCAATGAAGTTTTATGTGACAGATAGCTGTTTCTGGATATGTGATTTAAAGGTTGCATTAAATATCTGAAGCTTTAGCTAATCACTCTATAAATAACCCACTGGTGGTTTCAAGCAGGCTCCTCGTATAAGACTTCTCAGCAGATACAGACATGCATCAACAGGGGTGACTCTTGAGCGAGTGCTACAGGAAGAGAAAAAAATTCCTAGAAACATGATTGGAAGAGCCAGGAGAGAAAGAAAAAAGAAAAACCCTCAAAGCCTGCTTTGCATTTTTGCATTATTTACCAAAAGGAGACCCAAAGGCTCTCCCTGCTCCAAGGAGCACCACCGTTTGCCAAGGTCTATGCATTGCTGAACTGCACTGGCTTCCCAAGTGATGGGATTTGACATGGAGCGAGCCTGGAGAGCAGGATCTACAGAAGCCAGGGGGGCAAACCGAGCGCTGGGCAGCTCGGAAGCTTTGGGGCCACTTTCCTCTCGAAGGTAATTTCAAAACCACGTGAGGAGGACACGGTCTCTATGGAAACACGGGCTCTTTGGGCAGCATGGAGCATCGTGACGGCTGATGGGAGCAGCGAGCTGGCAGAGCTGCTCGGACAGCCGAGTTCTTCAAAGCCTGGCCTTTTTCTTCTTTTTTTCCCCCCTCCAGCAGACAGAAAAAAAGATACATTTCAGTAAGAGGAGGGCCAAACTGACCACTTTGTGCTGCTTGTGGAGCAGAGGACCACATCACCTCCAAGGACACGGCAGACCAACCTCAGCATCTCAGGAGATCGCTCCGACCCACTGTGCCTTTTAGCTCCTTATTCAGAATAACATGAATCTGACAAAAGGAGGGATTGCTTTAATTGCAACAGAAGCCAACTCCAACAACGTAGTAAAGAAATCAGAGCCCTTGCCACCCACTGAGGCCTCGCACACGCACAGAGGGCTGGAAGAGCACAGTGTTGGTTTACGTTGGCTTCCAAAGAGGTCACTTGAAAGGCAAGATAACCCTGCAGACGAGCGAGGACCGTGATGCCCTCCCGGCCCGCGCGGCGCTGCCTCTTCACCGCTTCCAGGAAAACACCAGATGTTCGGCAAGGTCGGGAGCAAAGCTGTTATCGAGCTCTTGCAAGCAGCCTAAAGCCTTCCTGTCCGAGGCTCTGCATAAGATTTTGGCCAGCGCAGAGCTGCCTTGGGGGGCCCGCAGCTACGCAGCTGGCTAAGTTATTTAAGCAGGGGGGAAGGTAATTCAGACATCAATAAGTATTGATCTTCACTTTCTCCTTCTTGACCTGAGAGGCATTCTCAGATTACTTACAAAATGAGCATAATTATAGGTTATCTATCTGCTTTTAAAGAGGATCCTGCCTTTTGTTTTTCCCCCTCTAAGGATAATCCCATGGGACAAGGAGAAGAGCTGAAGTTCCTGCCCATCTTCTCCTTCAACCCATGTGCAACAAGGAATAAAAAGAGATCGGAAAGGTCAGTTTTCACCAAGATGATAAAGGGAATAGACAAGAAACTGTCCTTTTACTGTCAACTCAGGGCTGCTCTTCCTGGCATCGAAATCCAAGAGCTAATGAAGATAGATGGGTCCATCCACACGGTTGGGCCCTGGATACTAATGAAAGTTATTTAATGGTCAAGAGCTGTCAGTGGGAGCACTGATTAATTAGCAGAGTTAGGAGGAGAGTGACTAATGAGAAGTCCACTCGGTCAGGAAACACATCTGGAAGGAATGCGATGCAACCGTAGGCTCCACGCTCACCCGCATTGCGGGTGGCAAAGGCGGCAGCTCTTCCCCAAGGGTCCATCGGCGTCTCCACCTCCTGCCAGGGATGAGGCACCCAGGATGAGCTGCTACAGGGCCCGGAGTGCTCAGGGAGGAGCTTCCACTGAAAAAGGGGTGCTCAGCCAGCCCTGAGGAGCCACGTTCTCCGTTCCCCTCTGCCTTGGTTTCCTACCTGCATAAATAAGCCTTTCCCCTCTCTCCCACCACCTCCCTTTCAAGCATAAGCTGCTCGGAGCAGGAATTCTCTCCGCGTGCTGGAAGAAACAACAAGCTTGTTCTGAGGCTTTTCTATGCTACCGTAAAACAAACATGGAAAAAAAGAATTAGCAAAACTGACCCCTGGGAAAGGAGAGCTGCACTTAAGATAAGCTTCCCGGGTGCCTGGAGAAGTGCAGGGAATTATGATGAAATAGCTGTATCATATATACACACATTTGTTAGAGCAAATACTGACACAGCTGGGAGACATTGACAGCTCCGCAGAGTAAGACTAATTTCCAAGCACTGAAAATCATCTTGGTGGAAGGCTTAGGAGTAAAAATTATCCAGCCAATCTGACAGAGTGGTCATAATTTCGGTGCCTAATGCCTCGGTAATGCCTCAGCCACAAATTATTGGTCTGCATCAGCAGAAAGCAGAGGTCTTAATGCTTTTTGTTGACACGGCAGACTTAATCACCGGCTATAGCGATTTGGAAAATAAAGACAGCCCCTCTGCACCATCTTTACTGCCAGGGAAGACACAGACACAAGTCAAAGAGGAGAAAGGTCCTTGCCTGCTTTCCAGTTTGTTGACGTTTCCTCCAAGCTCTATCACACCCACTCTGCAGTTCTATAAAAGACTTTCTGCGCTCTAAAGCGGAGCTAAATCCTCCAGCAGTGCAAATGAAAATGAATAAAAGAATAGAAAGCAGTATACTATTTCCTCCTCTTAGGCTAGACACAGAGCAGATCTCAGGTTGCCCCTTAAATGTCATCAGAGATGGTAATGCAAAGAAAGGAAAAACCTTGCACCAAAATCATTCCTGACGGTTGGTTATTTTCCGCCAATGAATTGCATGCAAAACGTGACCCAGAACCACCTCAGCTCTATGAGTTCTGTTTTTTTCCAGTTCATAGACCCTGTGGAAAGTATTTCACAAAATCATTCAATGAAAACTAAGTGCCACCACTAGAAACGGGAGCCTTAAGCTCCAGCCCACACCAACCTCAAGCAGAAATCCAGGATGAGGCCACGTTGGAGCCAAGCTCACCCAACACTGCTGTCACCAAGGGCTTCTGATAACAGCTGATTCCTAGGGGGAAACACTCCCTGTTCCTCCTTCCCGAGCAACCAGCAAGTCTTTTTCCCAGGAAAATCCTCCTTCCCAGCATCGTGATTTGCAACACTGTCACCCAAACCAGCACAACGTAGCAGGTAGCTCACGCTGTAGGCTGCTCCTGGCTATCTCGCCATGGGACCAACACAGGGCATCAAGTGTCACCAAGCAACACCCCACAAGAGCTCACCTGGCTCCCTTGGATGGTCCCAAACCATCCAGGAGCCCCTGGCACATGTAAAAGGACCAGGCAAACCGCTACAATTAGCCATCCTCCTCCATTGTCCCAAATCCCTCTGCAGACAGAGCTATCCAAGCAGGAGCAGAGACAGCTGGAATCCAAGTACAGCTCCCTTTCCACCTAGGGCATTGAATTTTAGCCTGGATTCGCAGTCCAGGCTGCGAATCGGTGGCAATTTGTGGCATTTCATCTCTTCCCTTCCTACCCAGCCAGCCCAAGAAGCACTTCATCCTTGCACTTGGAAGCAAGCTGCCGCGTTATTTAATTTGCTACCCCCAACGGGGGAAGCACCGTGGCATTTCAGTTCCTTAAGATGCTGTGTACACTGTTTTCCCATTAATTTTTATCCTGCTTCAAACAAACAGCACAGGCATCATGGTCCAGTGGTCGTTCCCACTAACGGTGCGAACAAGCAAAGTAGATGAATTCAGTTTGCAAGAAGCAGTACAAACTCATTAGGGCGGGCAGAAATAGAGGTGGCAATATAAATAAGAGAGTAACCTCATCAAAAGGATGTGCTTAATGTTAATAGGGAAGAGGAGAGAAAATAAAAACAGCACTCCACATAACATGAATTTCACACATTAATTTCTATGATAGTTACACCAGACTTGAGCAAAAAATATGTAAACTTGCCAATATATCCCCAGTAGGTACACCATGCTCCATCTCCGGCTATTGCACCGGTGCTTCCATTAATGTAACGTCCTCCATCCAGCTCATCCAGCGCCCTGAGAGGGATAGAAATGAAACTAAGCAGCCGCTGCATGTCCCAGCAAACTCCCACAGACAATCTGTGAGGGACAAGCACACCGAGCAACCAGCAGACTGTTTATCACACCAAGTAGTAATTAAAGGAGTGCATCACTCCAGCTCTGCTCTCTCAGCTCTGATATAGAGGAAAAAAAAAATCTACAAAACTACCCCCAAAAACAGATGTGGAAAATATAATTCACAGGTCAGCTCCACTGGAGAGCAGAAAACCCACAGACTTCAGCACCGTTCCTCTCCAGCAATCTCACCCTACCTGCCTCTCTCTCTCCCAGGTATCACCATCTCCCTAGCTCAGCGTCTCCTTTTCCCCATTCCCCTTTCATCGTCGCCTTTACCTTATAAGGATCAACTCCTCTTTCTTTCTCTTCCTTCCTTTCTTGCTTGGGAGATGCCCCAAGGGAGCAGGGGCTTCAAGCCTTGTCAAGCAGAGGACAAGAGAAAGGAGCTGAACTTAAACTGATGCCCCCAAGATCTGAAATGAAAAAGCTGAAAAGAAGGTCAAGGACCTCCAGGACTTAAGAATATGAGTAGTAACCAAAGACCTGTAGTAACATGGCTCAGGAGACATTCTACCTGCCATCCTACCTCTTACGTACCTATAGGAGCATACGTCTTGACAGTCATGATAAGATCCCAACACATAAACACACCAAGCAAGTTCAAAAGCCACCAGGGCAATTCTGGTTTGCTAGGCCGGAAAAAAATCAAGGAGCCTTCCTCTTCCACCTCCTCTGTTTGGCCACGCACCCTCCGCAGAACAGCAGCTCAGGGGGCCGCTTATTCCGCCGTCAAACGCGGCTTCGCCGTGAAGCTCCGCCGCGGTATTCCCCGCGTGCTGCGTGCTTTTTACACGACGATGACCGGGAGAACAAGACTTCAAGGAGAGCGTGGACGTGACTCAGGGGGCACCCAGGCATCAGGGCCGGGCAGGAGCAGGGGACACCCTTGAGGAGATGCTTTTCTGAGCCGACGCTGCCAGCAACGTCTTCTCAAGGCGGGTGGGTTTCTGAAAGCCCCAGCTCTGCACCCTCCGTGCAAGAAGTTGCAGTTCAGGATGTTCTCCGCTTTCTTAGCATTTCCCTGACCTCTAGTGACAAAAAGAGGTTGTTACAGCAGCCACATCTTAATGTGCAGTGCCCGAACCCTACCTGTTCAGGAAAGGACCTCAAATCAGAACTGCAATTAAGGAAACAAGTTAATGCAAGGGGGCTCCCTTGCAGCAGGCTCCAGCTTTCCTAAGCTTCGCTGGCTGCACGATCAGTCCGTTCCTGCAACGAGCGACGGGAAGGGTGGGGAGAAGGTATTTTTGATGCGTTGCCTTCCCTTGGACAAACACAAGCCACGGCCTTAGTGCGATCGCTGCAGCACCTCTCAGAGCACAGAGAGGAGTCCCACGGCCATGGAGCACCACGCTCGCAACAGCAGCTGCCGGCGGTCACCACAGCCTGCGGCCACGTCACTCGGTTTCACAGACAAACCAAGAGCAATATTATCCCGCCCTAACTCGCTCCTGGAGGATTTCAAATCCACGAGCTTCGAAAACACATCTCCGACAGATTCCCGCCGCCCGGAGCTGGGGCCGAGCCCCCTTTCCCCACCGCCCGCAACACACGAGCGCCGAGCCCGTCCCAGGAGCAAGCTCCACGGAAGCTCCCAGGATGCGGGTGCCGCATCCGAGGCCTTGTCCCGGGGACGGCCGCGCCGCGGGGTGGCCCGGGGGTGGACCCGGCGTCCTCGCC
>VZSV01000036.1:4876776-4893786 GCA_013398735.1 Nothocercus julius
CTCCGCGCCATGGTAAGCGCCCGCGGCGGCGGCAGCGCGCGCGGCGCCGCGGTTAATGGGTAACGCCGGGGTCCAACGTCCGCGCTGCGGAAGGGCGGAAAGGCGCACAGAGGAATTGCACGGCCATGACGACGTTTTTGTGCGTTTTCATGGAGCAGGGCTTGAACAGGGCCTGCGGGCAACAAGGGGGCCGCCGGCAGCCGTGCCCACGTTATCCCGGTTGCTACGGGACCGGAGGCGGCGTATCGGGCCATGGCGGCAGGGCAAGGGCCGCGGGTTTATTGCACGGGGCCGTGTTTGCTGCTCAGCCTCCCCGAGCCCCTCGTTAGGGGCCTTCCGCCACCATCACCCTGGAAATAAGAGCCCTGCCCTTCGGAGCGGGTGGCTCTGCAGCCTCCAAAAGCAAAGCAGCTTGGATACATTTATATATATAAAATACATATGCATATATATTGATGCATTTGCACACAGACACTCTGTAGTGCCCCAGGAGGCTCCGCTTGCCCCAATAACCCGTAGGATCCACCGCGTGAGCACTCGCCCCGCGTTACCTCCAATCCCCTTTCCAACCCCATCCGCAGGCAGGGAAAGCCCACCGACTGAGCACCGAGGAGAGGGAGCAGCTGCTGCCAAACCTGCGCGCCGTGGGCTGGAACGAGGTGGACGGGCGAGACGCCATCTACAAGGAGTTCCACTTCAAGGACTTCAACCGGGTACGAGCGGCATCGCCAAGCTCAGGGGTGGGGTGGGGGGGGGAAAAAAAAACACAGCACAGGGGGGCCCCTTCGCATGGCTTGGGCATAGAAACTCTGCCCTGCTCCTCTTGATGGCTGGGCAAGGTAACAGTGCTGGGACAGCAAAGGACTCAACCAGCACATGGGTTTGGGTTGAGGGGGGTTTCTTCCCTTTGAGATGAGAACCCTGGAAAGCCTTCCAAAAAACACAGCACAAACCAAGCCTTGCGTCTGCTTCACCTTCTAGCAATACAGGGAGCAAAATCATTGATAACAGGTTGCAAAGGGAAAAAATAAGCCCAGGATAAGTTGTTCAAGACTAATTTTGCTTCTTAACACCCCGGACAGGCCTTTGGCTTCATGACCCGAGTGGCCCTGCAGGCAGAGAAGCTGGACCACCACCCTGAGTGGTTCAACGTGTACAATAAGGTGAGAAATGCGGATGCAGGGACCACCAGGGCTCTTCAGGTTGCAGCTCCCATGCAGCAGGGACAGAAGAGCCTCAGGAGCAGCAGTAGCTTCTCCTCCCATGGATGCTCTTCCCTCTGCATACTACAGGTGGCTAGTGGCTATTGCACACAGGTCCTCTCCTCCCCTCCCAGCTTTCGGGCCAGCTCAGCTTGCAGGCTGCCACCATGTTATTTTTCTAAATCACCACCAAAAAGGGCTGGGGAAGCTCTGGTTTGGGTACAGGGGGTGCAAGCAGGGCAAACTAAGATAAGGGAAGAGTCACTGCCCCCACCAGGCTCCAGATGCCCCCGGCATTGCTCCCACCCCAAGAGATGCCACCAACAAGCCTGCAGAAAGAGACAGCACTACCTGCTCCATGGTGTGACCGCTGCCTGTGGCACAGGGGGAACCCACTCCCTTCCTTCCTGCCAACACCACTTGCTCTCTGTCTGCTTCAGGTTCACATCACCCTGAGCACCCACGAGTGCGGTGGCTTGTCCGAGCGAGACATCAACTTGGCCAGTTTCATAGAGCAGGTCGCAGCATCTCTGTCCTGAACCGGAGAGGAACACACAAAGGCCAAGTCAACCCAAGCTGATGTCCCATCGCACCCAGAGCCCTCACCCTGCATTCCAAGCTGCTTCTGGACCGGGATAGCACGGGCCATCCGACGTCCCGCCGCAGCCCATTGCTTCAGCCCATGGAAACCCTTCCCGTGCAGCAGGAAGGCAGCCTTGACCGCTTCGCACACCTCCACGCCGGCCTTGCCCACGCAACATGCAGCTTGGTTATCGCCGTGACCTTCCTCGAGCAGTATTAAAGCAGGTAGTGGGAGCTCACCCCTACTGTAACGGGCCTTCCGGCAGAGAGCCGGGGAAAAGCGTTTACAATAAAGTTCCTGGTTAACCTGGCATCAGCTTGGAAGGAGGCTCCTTTTTTTTTTTTTTTTTTCTTTAAATAAATTACAGCAGCTGTTTTTCCCAAGCCAGGCACCAGCCTGGCTCCTCTCTCCAGCAGGAAGTGGGGTCTGAAAGAAAATTAGGTTATTAAAGCACTGCCTAAAAGCCAGAAGAGACAAGGCAAAAAATGTTCATGCAAAAGGCATAACTACCATACTTAAGGCAAAAAAAAAAAACAGGCAAAGGACAGCCAGAAGGCATGAAAGCAGTCCAGGTGTGGGTCAGATGCTGGTTACAGTGGGATAACCTCAGCACAGAGGTTCTGGGCGGATTTGGGGCTGCCAGACCTTCACTCCAGGCACACAGTAACTCAGCAACAACGTGCAGGTGCACTCAGAGCACCACTCTCCAAAGCACAGACCAGGCTGCCTGCGATGGCTCCCCATCCGGTCAAGGGGCATCCAAACAGAAAAAGGTTCAACAAGCCTATATGGCTAAATGTACCATTTTTTAATGCAAACTAGGCCCTCCGTCACCTTCTCTTCAGTTATTTCAGCCTACAATTTACACAGTGGCAAACCAGAGCGATACAGAGTATTGCTGTCAGGTGAACTCTTGTCCCAGAAGTTCATTAAAAACAGTCAATGCCTACCCCCTTCCCACAAATCATCAGAAAAGTGCAGGTGAAATCCATGGCGTGAAGCAGGACATCTCTTCTTGGTCCATCCCAGCGGATAGTCTTCAGTCCGGTACCCGGGAGCACCCAGCTCCTTTGGGAGTGCTTGGAACGGGTAACGACTTCCATGTGCCGCTTGCTAAAGCGAGCCAGCCAGAAATCTCGCAGGATTTAACAGCCAGGAAGGTCCCTCCAAGCCTAAAGTACCATCCAGTTTCAGAGCATAATCCAGTCCACAAAATTCTTCTTTCAAGCAACTGTACCACCTCTTAGTCTCATCATTTCCCTAAGACCATGTGGCATGGTAAAGGAGATGCAGATTACATGTTAGATGGCAAGGGTGAACAAAACTACACAGTGAAGTACAGTGGTCTCCTCCTGACCACAGGAAGATTACATTTACAGTAGAGAACAAATGCATGTAAAATAATTCAATCCACAAATATTACTAGTAGTCATAGCCCAGAATGATTACATTGACTTACAAATAACATCTTCAAACACATTCAATAATATGAAATGGAGCACTGATCCATTAGGTCCATCTGCTTCCTTAGAGGAGGACACAAGCAGGGAAGGGAAAGGTGTCTCCCTCATCCCTTTCCCAACTGCTCCCCTCCATCCCTCCCTCCTTTTGAAGCAGGAACAGAGCATTTCCTTGCTTTGTTTTCCAAATCTCGGCTCAAAGAGAACCATGGCAGCAGCCAGACCCTGCAGAATCGCTCTCCAAAGCACAGCACTGACAGTCACGTTGGCAAGATGTTAACAGAATAAACAGCTCCAACACTAGCACTGGCCACCCAAGCTGCTAACACCATCAAGAGAGCATCTGCTTTCAAGAGGGCAGACATAAACACTGCCAGCAGCTGAATGAGACAGGGGATGGCCAAAAACACAGCAGTACCGAAGAACAATCCTGTTAAAAAGCAAATATTCCTCCCTGCAGGCATGGGGCCCAAGGCTGCCCTTGGTTAAGCAACCCTCCCATGCAGGGTAGGTATTGTGCAAGTGTGTGCTCCAGCAGTGCCAAGTCAATAAGGGTCAGCCGAGGGCTCGGCAAAGCTGGGAAGAAAGGCACAGGGAAGCCCTGGAGGAATAACCCACCACTATTACACAACTCGATGGACTCCAGTTGGTTAAGGCCACGATGGCCTCACAAGTTGTGCTGTTAAAACTCTCATAGCAAAAATAGTGGGGAAAAGATAAGGGTGGGCACCCAAGGCTCAGATACCCCCAAACTTGCTTCCTACCATCCTCCTTCCAGCATCTCTGCAATACTGAAGGGGCTTGGCTCAATACACCTACCATCCTACCCCATGGGCAAGCATGCTTTACCTGAGGCCAGTTTGCCCTGGAGGTTGTTATTTTCAGCCTAGTACCGTAAGGAAAGGACTGCAAAAGTCACAGCCTGAACCCTCCAGCTCCCTCGGCATCCCACAGCAAGCCAGGGGAGCGTCAAGGCACAGTGGTGAATGCCCTCTTGAGAACGTGCCTTAAAAGAACCAGTGCAAAGAGCAGGCAGCGATTGCTACTTTCTATTAGAAAAAGTCACCTTTTCATACTAAAAGATTATGTTAGGAAAAAAGTCAACTTTGGTGCCATACATTTGTGTACAAAGTCCATAGCCATGAGATGCACCAGGGCTCAACTGACTCCACTACAGCATTGAGACAGTGCAAAACCTTCACGTTATAAACAGCAGAATTGCTGTTTCGCACATCCCTCTGGACCTGTGCAGCAGCAATCCAGGTGGCAAATACACATGTTCTAGCAGAGGCAGGAAAGCAAAGCAGATACCAAGTACCTACAATTTGGAGTACCATTCAGTACCTCCTCCTGCACCACCCGCTTGCTTCCTGTTCCTGCTGCTATTCAAGGGATTCCAGAAGAGGATTTTGCATTTTTTTTTTTTTTTTTTTTCTTCCCTCCAAAAGATATGAGATCTCCTGGGGGGGATATTTTAAAGACTCCCTGACCACCTTTCTTTTGCCAATTCATCAACCCTGCATAACGCAGATATAAGGCTCCTAGCACAGTCCATTTAATGCAGTAGCTTGGAGGAATACTCAGAAAACAAAACATACAATTTATTTTCTACCTTCTGGGAAGGTCAACGCTTTGGGACACAGTGTCAGAACTAGAATCTACCCCTTGGCCAGGCATTGTCCAAATACAAGGTCTGAAGAGAAGAACAGCGAGGAACCAAGCAACGTGTAGAAAACCTGAGGAATTTGGAGTTGTGGAATGACCATTCAGCTCACCATCCATAATCCCAATGCAAACAGGCAGAGGGGAGAAGAGCCCTAAAATTGAAGTTGGGCATGAAAAATAACACAGACTTCTGAGCAGACACAGGTGGGGAAGGAAGGTTCCAAGCTGCCATCAGACCTGCACTGGTGGGAACTAAGACCTACTGCAATCTCGGCCCCCCGGAAAAACACTGGAGCCAGCCGGGCACCAGCTGGAAAGGCGCCAGTCACAGCACTACGGTCAGCGGTGGCTGGGTGAGCCGTTCATGTGCTTGTCACTGCAAGGAGCCTCTGTGCTGTAGAGACCATCCAGGTATGCCAGGGAAATCTCCGCTACCAAGCTCCGGTCCGGGATGGACTGGGCCATGCCGTAGATGGCTCCCTAGGGAAAGGGGAAGAGCGCGTTACCACCACGAAGGCGACCCGCGGCGCTCTACGCAACCCTCCGGGCCCAGACAAGCCCTTACCATGCCCGTGGTCTTGGCGTGGACGTCCTTCACGATCTCCTCAATGCTGTCTCTGACATCTCTCAAGAAGCGGTCGGCAACCCCCGGCTGCGTGTGCAGCTGGGTAATGCAGAGGTGGATGCTGGGCAGGCCGGAGAGAAGGCAGAGGTCAGCAGTGCCAAGCACGCCCCACGCTTGCCCTCATTTCCCTGCCCTTCCTCTCCAGCCACGGGCGTCCACAGGGGCACAACTTCTCCCACCCACGCAAGGAGAATCCTCGACAAACACTCCTTTTACATCAGGCTGGAGAGATGACTGAAAATGGAGAGCTACGTGGTCCAAAGAGGACCATCCCACAGATCCGGGCTACACACGTCACTCCATTGGTCTGTAACAGCTCCCACCGCGTCCGCAAACTCACCTTGGTGGGAACTGCAGGATGTTCAGGTTCCAGCCTTTCGCCGCTAACAGATTGGACAATCGATAAATGTCGAATGTGTCCGAGCCGATGGAAAGGACAGACACCTCAGGCTTCCCAAAAATGAAGATGCTGTCAATTTTCCTCAGCCTTAAAACAATATTGAAGAGGGAAAAAAAGAGGATTAGAGTTACAGGGTTAGGAGGAGGGGTCCGGAATAGGGTGAAAGCATGTGATGAGAAGCTGAGCCACGGACATACTCTGATTCGAGGTAGCGAGCCGTTGTGATGATCCTCTTGGTCGCCTCCACGTAGCCAGACTCACCGATGTGCATGAGGGTGGCCCAGCACGCGGCAATGATGCCGCCCGCCCGCGAGCCCGCTATGGTGGGGGAGGCGTAGATGCCCCCCTGCCAGTCGGGCGCCACGAAGTACTGGTAGCTCCTGTACGTCTTGTCCCGGTACAGCACCACGGAGGAGCCCTTGGGAGCGTAGCCGTACTGCAAGAGGAGCGCGGAGCGTCACAGCACGGCAGGAGACGCACGCACTGGGACGGTCCCCGAGACTCCCTAGCGCCTTGCTGCAGGTCAAGGAGTTTGGTATCGCCCCCCACCAAGACCAAAGCATGGCGAGAGCTTCCTCTCCCCTCCTCACCTTGTGGGTGTCTGCGGAAATGCTGGTGACACCTTTCACGCGGAAGTCGAAGCGGCACTTCAGAGGGAACCCGGCCTTCTCCATGAAGGCAATGAGGAAGCCACCCAGGCAGGCATCCACGTGGAAGGGGATCCTGTGCTCCACGGCGAGCTGCGGGCGGGCAAGCAGGCGGTTCACGTGAGGAACACGCAGCCGGGGAGGGAAACGAGCAGCAGAGCCAGGCTCTTGCTCGCGCACACATACATACAGCTCCCGAAGCAGCTCAGGGCACTTTAAGGCACATCCATGCCACGCTGCATGCAGAGACCCAAGTTTTGCAACAGGATGACCCACGCCACCCTCCCACTGCAGCAGGATACACCCCTTTTATCACCAGAGCCCCCAGAAGCCATGGGGTGTCCTACCTTGGCCACCTCTTCAATGGGGTCCATAATGCCGTGGGGGAACTGGGGAGCAGAGCACACCAGCATGGCTGTGTTTTTCGAAACAGCTCTCCTCATGGCCTGAAGGTTTCAAGAGAGAAGCAGCTCACGCTCCGCTTGCCAAGACCCACCAAAGAAGGATAAACAAAACCAAGCGGCTTCTTAAGAAGCCAACGCTAAGGAGCCCATAGAAACCAAGGCCATCAGGTGCGAGCATCAGCAGACATTGAGCAAGTCATTTAACTCCTCCGCTTGGAAACACCGCAACATGCCGGTCACCCAAAAGATACGGGACAAAAGGGTGACTTGCATCCATCCCATAAGATGGACAGGAGCGATGGACATTTATTCTTACGGCTTTTCCTTAGTTCCTGGAAACAGTTTCTCCCCTCTTTCCACTCGCCAACTTAGCGCTCAGGCAGACTCCTGCTATCTCCTGTATGCCGCTTGTTTCTCCCCAAAAGCAATACCTGAACATCCACTTCCATGCTCTTGGTCAACGGGATTTGGACGATCTTGAGCCCAAAGTAGTGCGCTGCCTTGTCAAACGCCGCGTGGGCGCTCTTCGGCACCAACCTAGGGAAGGAGCAGATTCCAAGCTGCAGAAGACACAGGAATTGAGCAGATGAACACCACAGTGTTTCATCTCCCATGTTTTCCCCTCAGAAGCAATTAAGCAGAGTGGCAAATTCGAGGCACCACTTAGAGATGCACATCAGAGGGAGAAAATCCCACACTAGCAGCATAATGATGAGTACAGATTCTCATTGCAGCCCCAATCAGCTGGGGTTTTAGTCCCAGAGTTTTCAGCCTTTGAACAGAATAAATTAAAACCTTTTGGCACTTCAAGTGCTTCACAAAGTGCTCTCCTAAAACAGCGTGCAGCTATTGCCAAAACATCTGCACGGCAGAGCCGTGCTCCCCTCCCGCGCTCAGTCCTTCCAACGCAGAAGAAGGGCTAAGGAGCTATGAAATGAAGGAAAGTCGAGATCCCAACGGTCACCTCTACTCAAATCAAGCCACAAGAGCCTCCAAAGTGGAGGCATCACATACATTTCCGGACGTTTGATGCCCTTCTCGTATGCCAGGTCTCGGTACGCCTTGCAGGCCATCAGGATGCTCTCGGTGCCCCCAGATGTCACCTGTGGGCAAGGAGCAAGAAGGAAAGATAAAGTCACCTACATGGATGTTATGGCAGAGAAGGGAAGCAATACTATGCTGCCACAGCACTGCTGCCCAGAGACACTGCAGGGATGCACAGGTCTGCAAGGACAGCAGACGCCGTCCAGCAGCCCAAGGTAGACTTCCAATGTTCACTTTGAAAGGGCACATTAAATTAAGGGGAAAAAAAATCAACGCAAATCCTTGAGGAATCGCCTGCAGCCCGGCTGGCTGGCACGGAGGCCCGCTCTCGGTGCACAGGAGCGCGCGCTCGGCGCGCTCACCTGACGCTGGCTCACCCGGCTCGCAGGCTGCTCGCGCCACGTACACGGAAGCAACGCGGCTGATTCAGTGCCGAGGCACCTCGGTATGGGAACGGCGGGGTTTGTTAGCCCTGGAGCGCTGCCAGGACGAGGCACAGCGCCAGCAAGAAGATGCAAGCGCGCGCCTCGTGCTCGCTGCTAGGCTGGGGTTTGCTCTTCCGTCGGCTGCAAAACCCCACAGAAGTGCATAGAAGCACGACAAACACAAGCACAGAGATGAGGAACAACAGCTAGGTGGAAACCACACGCTGCATTCACTCCTACCATGAGCTAAGACAGAGCCATGTGCAAGCGACTGTCTCGCCACAGCCAAACCAGTCCTGATTTCCTGTGCTTTGGGAACCAACAACTGTTGCAGGGGGGAAAAAAATAATGCTGTGGATGGTAAGTAGGTGGCAGCAGGAACACAGTGTCCCGAGTGTTTTATGGGTATCTTTTGTGTGCAACACACACAGCAAGGCAAACACCCTCACCTGCTCCCAGTTTATTTGGTTTTGCAAAGGGGAAGCAAGCACAGGGTGAGAAAAATGCTCCTAAAGCCGCTTTATCCATCCCGTTGCTCACTCCCTGCACCCCGCTCCTCTGCAGCCTCAGCATTAACACAGCAATGGGCGGAACGGTCCCCGTTCTGATTTCCTGGGCAAGGCGGCCCTCACGTCCCTGCCAGTGTCCCACACTTTGCACAGTTAGCAAAAACACAGGGCGTTTTTCCACCCAGCAGAGCTGCAGATAAACTCTTCAGAAACACCAGCAAGCAACACCTGCCTCCAGGGACCATCAGGGGACCCAGAGCTGGACCAGCAGTGCCAGAGACAGTACACCCAGGGGACAGGAAGGTGACAAACACACCCCCATCGCTTCTCAGACAGCTGCAGTGAAACTCAGGGGGCAAAAACCCACAGGTTTGTTTCAGTTTGCAGCACGGTGAAAGCTGAATTGACAGCAGACCCCAGGCTTCCTCCCACGTCTCTCCATCAAGCACAGGCTCCTCTGGTCACCCCCGAGCCAGGAAGGGCTGTGTGGGAGGAAGGTGCAGTGGAGAGACTTGTTTGGACACGATAATTACAGGGCTACAATTAATGCGGTGCTTCCGCCCAGCCAACTTTTCACCCCTCCCTCTGACCACTTCCCCTTTTGCTCGGCTTCAGCTGGTACCTCAGCTCAGGGGCCTGGTCTTCCATAGGGTGGGAAGGAGGAAGGGGCAGAGGAAAAGTGGAAGCGCCCGGAGAGCTCGTGCCGAGCTTCCCATGCTGGCCGTGACCACCGTTGCCTCGTGGAGCAGCTTTTCTCCTCTTACGCAATTCCATTTTGAGATCTCAGCCAGAGCCGACGCTTTTACAACACACACTTTGCACAACAAAACCTGCACATGTCTCAGGCTCCGGCGGGCAAAGGTCCCTGCGCAGGTGACAGGCACCACGCAACCGCCACCGTATCGGTCTGCATCTCTACTGTGGCTTGATGAGCTTCAACAGCCCCTGCCCTCCCCACAAGTGATCTAAGCTGCCCTCTCCGCACTGCAAGTCAACAGGGGCAGGTTTAAATACTTTGCAGACACAGTCAAACACAGTCTCCAAGCTGGAGGGTTCAACCTCCTGCCATCCAAGGAGTCACATCCTACACTCCCAGTCATACACCAGCTGAGTCTTTGATTTAGTAGCAGCTCTGTCCAAATTACCCCTATTAAACAGCCATTCTGGCACCTCTCTGCTTAACACAACCGAGCTCTCGGCCCTCAGGTTAAGCCCATTCAAGGCCAGCTCGCCCTGCCAGCTCTTGGATCAGCCCTGGGAATGGCTAGAGATGATATAGGAGGACAGTCTTCTTCCTCCCCAACATATTTACAGAATAGTCACTCCATGCCCAACCTCCAGAAAGTCCCTTCTGAGCTCTTCTTGCAAAGCGAAGTACTTCTCAGCAAGCTATTGAGCAACCAGCATGTCAGCAACAGCTCTTGAAGACCCCGCCAGCAGATGACGGCCTCGCTGCCCCACGCGCCACAAAAAAGGGGAAGCAAGAGGACTTGGCCTGAAGAGCCAAATCAGCCTTGTCAGAGAGGTAACGCATGAGCACAGGTGCCCAAGGGACACTGGAATACGGGCTACTCACAGCACCGCACGAGTTGGGGCCCCCGTTGAAGAGCGTACAGGCAATCCTCACCACCTCCGCTTCCATCTTCCTCAAACCTGGGAATATATCCGGGTGGAGAGGGTTACTCCAGGCAAACTCCTCGTACACCTTCAAGAAACAGAGACACAAGGTTAGCCTTGTTGGGGAAGCTCTGGGTTATCATCAGGAGAGAGGTCCACATTTGGGAGTTCGCCATGGCCATGCAAGAAAACTAGCCCAACAAACTGCATTGGGGCACAGCAAGCCCAAGGAGATCGGCAGTACTTATCCTACCGAAAGGAAATACTGCAAGCTGGGAAGCTACAGCTGGAGAAAATATTTGTTTTGCTAGGGCATTGGAGGCTCTGCAATTGTTATGGAACAAAGCAATATCGCTTGTTGTACAGACAGGTTTAATAGCTTAGCTTGTTAAAAAAAGACTGTCATATCAGATATATACGGACGCTACCATTGCTTTACACAGAGCAGGTTGGTATACAACCCCCAATAAGTTACTTTGCAGAACCAGTTTTCAAGGAAGACCACAGGGAGGAGAAAAAACAGCAGCAACCACCAAAGTAAACTCGCTACAGCTGCTACAAATCTTGCTCCCAGGATCAAGAAAGTTAGTTTTCCCTCTCCAGCAGGGAAATTTTTGAAGTAGGTATGTTTAAAAGCAGACCTGGGGGCTGCCAAGATATGTGAAAACAATCTCAAAGGGAAAAAATCCCAGCTAGGTAAACAGAGCTAACAGTCTTCACCACACAGTGATGCCAAAACACACTGCAAACTTCTTTAATTTCTTTTCCCCCCCCCCCCACCTCAAGTCAAAAGAAAATCAGTTTTGCTCAGGAAAAAGATGTCCCAATCCCAAGCCCCAGAGCATCTCCGCAATGGGATAACTGGATATACAGCCACAGCAAAGTACTGCTAAGTCACATTTATCAGATGGTCCTGCTGAAGGTGGCCTACAGCAATTTCACACCCCTTCTTGCAGGGCTTTTGGTCACCCTGAGGGTCCTGAAGGCACCTGCAGATGCCACACTGGACCGCGTGACTTCCTTACCCTCACGAGCAGACGGGTGAGCCTCTCCTCGCCGCTGTACACGGTCCCCGAGACTTTGCCGTCCTCCCAGCGTATGTCACCTGGAAGAGGAGCGAGAGCACGTGGCTTGCAACCCCAGCCCTGCCCGGAGAGCTCCTAATCCCCCCTCGAGCTGCTGCCCACGCAGCTGCGATCACATTGCCACAGGTGCATCAAAGCAGAGCAGCATCAACTTTGGAGCAGGAGAGGGAGAAGAAAGGGGCAATAAAAAAAGAGGAAAAAAGGAAATTATATGAGGGGGGGAAAAAACCCCACACAGATGGATGACAAACCCAAAAACCACAATTTTTCCATACCAGAAATAATAGGTATATGGGTTGGGGGCATTTGCAGCAGTGCAGCACTTCAAATTAAGTTTTGGACACTGCTTGTGTGGACTCGAGCCAGGGGAACATCATGGCTTTGTCATCCTTCAAGGGAGTTTTTGAAGGACAAACCAGTAGGATGTTAAGTAAGTGAGCCAGTCCTTGGAAATCCCCTAAAATACTGTCAGCAAGTTTTTGTTAGAAATAATTGGGGGTTTTATAGCAAACTCATTTTTGGCAAAAGCCAACCATGCAGGTAATTGCTCAGAAACACTTGCAAACTTCCATATAGTTCATTTCCTCCAGCATTTCCCTTCTGCTCAGCTCTCCCATCACGGTCAGCCTTAAAAATCTCTTCGGCAAAGGAGGCAATTTCAAGGTAAATACCCAAATATGGTATTAAAACTCATGCACACCCTCCTTAGTCACTTCCAAAAGGAAATCACTGCAAAGGAATCATCACCATTTGCAGGTGAGGGACACCAAAAGAGAAGCGGTTAAGGTGAAGCCACGAGCAGGAGTGGTTGAAGGTCACTGAAGCATCGCATGCGGTGCAGGAGGCAGGGCCGGCTCGTGGCCCTACCTTTCGAGCTGTACTCTTTCATCTTCGCGAGCACTTCAGACTGGCCCATGCCTTGCTCCGGCAGCGCTTTGATGTAGTCCTTCTCATCTCTGAGGAAGGACAAGCTGGAGGTGATGTCAACCAGGGCTTCGTCAATCTTCTTTTGAATCTGCAAAGAAAAGGGAAGCCCTGTCAGCGACGCGGTTGGCCACCTCTCGCATACCCTGTGCGGGTCCTACCAGGCCAGGAGGCCCGGATTTCTCCTCGGATCACCTTCCTACACAGTCTTCTTCCAGGGCCACAAGACAATCCGGCTGGGAGGACGTTATCAGCTCGGAGGACTTTTGGACATTGGAACACCTCAAAGTCAAGGCCTCCCGGAGGCCGCCGGGACCTGACTCTCCTCTAAGACAACGCTTAAAGTTATCTACACACCAAGCAGGACAGTCATCAGGTGCAACACTATCACCTACCCGGAAAAGCAAACCAAGCAGCATGTTAACAACATAACGACCAGGAAATAAGGGTGAAAAACGCTGACATTCGTAGGTCCAAGTTTTCACAAAGCAATCCTCTCCCAGGCCCTGGGGGCTGCCTCGCTTTAAGGAGCTCCCGATATCTCCGTAACGCTAACCGTGGTGTAACGCTAACTGTTGCTCCCGGAGCGCTGCGCTCCGGGCTTGTCGCAGCCGGTCATCGGATCCAAAGGAATTGCCCTTCCGGGTGGCACAAGAGACCCGGCTCTTCCATCGCCCAACAAAGAGACATTGTTTCAGGAGAAGGGCCCCAGGACCGGCCCACTCTCCCATGAATCGGGTTATTCTCCTAAAAACCAACGAGGAAGAGACATCAGACCATCTCACGATGGCACTCGCTGGTTAAGGGCTACAAAGCAGAGGTATCCCCATTTTCTGAGAACGACAATATTCAAAGGCGAGGGAAAAATTTTTATCTTTTCGTCAAATTGTGCGCCAGCAGAAAATCCCCAGGATACACATTCTCGGATAGATCTCCAAGACAGAGCTATGCAGGCCAAGGACTCAGGATAATATTAAGAAAAGCAGTTAAAATACTTACGACTGTCCCAACAAAAGGTGTTTTCCGCAAGAGCTTGAAGAACTTTTTTTTCATTCGGGATTTTAAGCCTGGAAGAGAAAGGTCAGCAGTTGAAGCAGCACCAAAACAGACCCCAGAGTTCAGCATTTCTGTGGGAAATTTCTGCAACAGGAGGAGTCAGATATGCCAAACACCGGAAAACTCCTGGGGTAACTTTAAAGGCAGGAATGAAAACAGGATGACAGAGTTTGTTTTTCTTTTTTTTTTTGGTCACCAAAATGCTCTTGCGAGTCCTCTGGGTGTTTCAGCCCACTAGAGAACAGAAACAACCTCAAGCAGGGACAAGGGCTGGAAAAAAAAAAATGCAATCATCTCAAACATCCCAAGCATGAAATGCCCTTCCAGCACCAAACCAGAGGCAGTCTCCTCCTAAGGAGGAGGAATGACAGAGCTGGAGCTACCCCTGTGCTTTGCTCCAGCTACTTGGTCAGGAGACCCCAGCTCCTGGGCCGTCTTGGCCAGGTTGCGAGCCAGACGAGAGCTTTCTGGCACGGAAATTGCTTAGCCAGGAGCTCAAGGGAGCCAAAGGCAGGGGAAGAGATGGAGGAACATTCCCAGCAAGCCCACCACACCCTTGGGAGGAATTGGGAAGCTGGTTCCCCAACCAAGCCTTAACCCTAATTTGGAAAAGGTGTCATTAATACTAACCGGCTGCCAGCAGAAGGCCTGTTTTGGTCTCCTTGCTTCCTCTTTCCCATCCCATCATGAAGCCGTACGAAAATCCCCCGTTTGGGGTACTTACTCTCGGCCTGGAAGAGGAATTCGTGCAGCCAGAGCGCGGCGAGCGTGGTCGCGACCGTCAGCACAATCAGCTGCCAGGGCTCGAGCCCCTCGCAGCGGCCGTTCACGAAGCTCTTTGCTCTCTCCCAGCACATCTGGAGGATCTCCTTGTAGGGGGTAATGCCATCCTAGGGGAAGCAAGATGTAGCGACTGATACTGAGCAAACAGTCGTGCTCAAGTGACACGGGCAGGACATTGGAAACTCTTGAAAATTGCCGCCCACATGTCTACTGTCTATTAAAAAAGTGATTTTGAGCATGCAGACCACCCACATGGCTGAATTCCTATACACAAGGGGCAGGAGATAACTCTCCTTCCTTTCCAGCACAGCTCAAGAGATTAATACTCACAGAGAAGGACAGAGGGCTGCAAGAGAGGTGCCCCCATTCACCAGGCGCCACCAAACAGGTCCATCTAAGCGCCCCTGGCCTAGATTTTTGAACAAGATGCACTAAGCTTTGCAAGTTCAAGACCTAATCATAAGATCCCGAGCAAAGGGAGGGCTGCAGAGACTAAGGCCCCTAGAAGAGAAGGGGTTAAAAAAGCCCAGCAAAATCTTGGTGTAACCACAATTATAATGTTAAAGCAGCAGTTCGGGCAGGGCCAAGGACCCCATCAATAGCATCAAAGCATGTTCTCTTCAAGCCTTTAAGAACAGGGTTGGGGAAACTGGGGGGACATATGGATGAAGGCCATTTCCCTTAAGAAAAGGTCTTCAGCAGGGCCAATATCCTGAAAAAAAGGTTCCCTCTGGAGCTGAGAAGAGTCTGGGTAAGCACATGTTGCATGGAATAAATATTTTGGGGTCTTGCTGTCTGTTACAGACAAAAGCTCCCAAGTTTTATCCCATTCTTAAGCTACTTCAGGCTCTTCCCAAGCCTTCTCCCCTTTTAACATCCTGCCAAACCTGAAAAACCAAAACACATGAAAAAGCAAAATACATAAAATGCCAGAAATAAGGGTAAAAACATCAACCCGTTATAAGAGATCATGGATGAAGAAAATGGACCAAAATTAGGTAAGAACATTTCTGCTCCTCAGGAGCAGCAACACGCAGCTCCGAGGCGGCAAATTAGCACCCGTTTCCCTGGCATGGGGCAATCTAAAAAGACGCCAGCTATTTGGGCCGCATAAACCACCGCAATTAGGGAATGTCAGAGCCCATGCCCAGTCCCACAGCCCAGTGGCCACGAGGCTGATTTAAGTTTCGGATCTGGAGCGAGACCTGCCAGCTCTGGCTAACCCAAGGCACTTCTTGAGTTTCACTGCATTTGCTCATTCTTAAGAGGGGGGAAAAAGGAGGAGGGAATGTTTAATGTGCAGAAACCAAGAGCAGTGACTTCAGCTTATGGGAGCTAAAGACTGGCCATCGTCCAGTTCCAAAACTGCACTTAAGAGGATGCAAGCGGAGCCACTAATGCACTGGTTTCCTCTTTGCTGTTCTCAGCTGATGGCAAGAAATTGCTGTGGTATCAAGAATAGAGCAGCGCATTTAGTTTTTGTATTTAGTTTTCTCTCTCCCTGAGAGCTGAGATATTGTAAGCTGTAGGCCCCAAACCAAAACATTACATCTTAGGCCCAAATCAGTAATAAATCTGGCAACAAGCTCATCCTACTCATGGATGCAGACAGAAGCCCCCCAGCAGTTCCACCTCTCGCTATGAAATCACACATTCCTCCCCACCAAATCACTCCATTTCCCAGAGGTGGAGGGAAAAGAAAATAAATTCACTTATCTGCATGATGCCCACAGCAAGTCTTGCCTGCTGTAATAGGAGGCACCAGCACAGCCCCAGACCCTTCCACCGTCTGCTCCTAGGCTAAGTATTCACTGTTTTTCTAGCACTTCTTTCCCCCAAAGTATTGAGTAAGGCGAGACCTCAGCTTTCTGAATTACCAAATCCTGGAAGATCTAGTGGTTGCATTTAAGTGCAGTCTATTTTTACAACATCCACCAAGTTGGGCTAAAGGTGATGGCTGGGCCCAACTGCAACGTCATATTTAGGATGCAATTCCACGCAATACCCTGATTGCAAGGCCACATTTAGGATGCAATTTCACGCAATACCCCGATTGCAAGGCCACATTTAGGATGCAATTCCATGCAATACCCCAATTGCAAGGCCACATTTAGCACACAATTCTATGGCCTGCAAAACTATGAAGGCATTGCAAAGAAAAAGCTTCCCAAAAAGCTTCCCCTTCCCATTGCAGCTGGGGGGGATAAGTTATTTTTCCCCTAAAAGGACCGTCCCCCCAACAAAAAACAACCCAACTTCACGAGATGCAGCGTTATTCCAGAATCTGTTTGGGAGCCTGACTTAGGAGTACATTAAAAAATACGGGAGAAAAAAATCTCCACTAGAGGATTTTTTCCTTAATTCCCAGCGCATCAAGGCAGACCCGGTTATTACAGGAAGGGCTAATTGCTACGATTAGGCCATGCAATATTCATTCGTGCCGACACTAAGGCAATCGGCGAGCCGAGGAGTTAGTCGCACGGACCGGGGACACATCCTCGGGACCCGATTCCCGGCAGCTAGCGGAGCCGCTTCAGGGAGAGCGTTGGCAGAAGAGGAAAGGGGGGAAAACAAGAAAAAA
>VZSV01000036.1:4895153-4906585 GCA_013398735.1 Nothocercus julius
CGCAACAAATTGCTCCCTGAATGGACACAGAGTTCACCAGATGGACACTGATTTCCAAGGTTTAAAGCACTGGCAGCGTCGGCACACAGCTCTTTCCAGGGATTTTCCCAGCAGGCTCCTTTTTCAGCAGCTCAGCACGTTCCCGGCATCAGCCCGGACTCACCTGCTGCTTCTCCCGGTGGGAAGCGTCGCTTGGCCCGGCGGTGACAGCAGCAGCTCCCTATAAATCCCGAGCGAGCTGCTTGCTGCTGGCGGGCGTCACGAGCCCGGCCAGTGCTCTGGGGACCAAGAGCTTGCAGCAGCTGGCACAGAGGGTGAGCAACTGGCTTTCCTTTCCCTTTTCTTCCCCCTTTTTCCCCTCCCTTGCAGAGCCCAGCAAGCCCCTGAGGATGCTCGGGGGCCGCAACACCAGACTGGCCAAAGGAGGCGGCACCCATTGCTTACCATGCATATCCATGCCATACCTCTATTTCCCACCCCTCGGATCCCCTTTGGCACCTTAAGACATTCCCAGGGAAATACTCCTCATGCAAAAAAAAGCCACTCTTGCCCCTGCTTATCATTTAAAAATCCTGCCCAAATAGGGGGGGGGGCACCCATCCCACAGTGCCAGCACCTAGAGGTTTATTATCCTGGCAGGACCTTACAGAAGGCACCAGGATTTTCATGGGCTCTTCCCCTGATGGTTGTTCTCCCGCTTTTCCACAGGCTGGATCGCCATGCCCACCCGCACAGTGAAGGATGAAGGGCCAGCACTGAGCCCTCTCCCGCCTCACTCCCGGCTTACGGAGCAGCTTTCCGTGGCCATGCCGGGCAGGCAGATGCCCATCGGGGACCCCCCCAGCAAGGCCATCCCGTGGCTGCCCGCAGGTTAGCGCCTTGTTGTCCCCTTGCCTTGGGGACAGGGATGAGCAGCTCCATCCTGCCAGGGCTTAAGCCCTTCCCTCCCATCCGAATGGGAGGTGCCTGATGTCAAACCGAGAGCTTTTCCTCCACCCTGCCTCCAGCTCTGCCAAAGCCACCCAGCCGTGTCCCAGCTGGGTGACCAAGGTCCCTGCTGACCGGGCACGGTGACCCGGCCACTCTGACCAACTCCGCTCTGCGGTGGATCCAGGATTGCTGGGTTGGTCTAGAGACTCATCGAGGACCCAAAAATCCCAACCCTTGCGCCTTTCCAGCTACGTGACCCCTTCTGCTGCCTACTGCCACCCTATCTTCTCCATGACACCATGCAGCAGGGCATCCAGCCCATTGCTGGATATGGGAATGGGGCAGCAGATAAATTCCCTTCCTTCAGGGATCCTTCCTTTGCTCTCCTGAAGATTTCCAAAAGCCAAAGAGTTACATTCCTTGATGTTCAACAGGACCTGAATCCACCCCAGATGTCTTCTCAGAGCGCACCAGCGCCACGGAGGCCCACCAGCTCCGCTCATCCCAGGAGGAGAAGCCAAGGCAGCCGGCTGCCATCCGTGCAACACTCCGCAAGGCAACTCTAGCTGCTTTCTGAATAAAGATCCTGTTGGGAACCACATCCACAGGCTGGTCAGTGGTCTTTGGGCTGGCTTGGCACAACCACCCTCTTGCGTGAAGAGCAATAAGACAGCCAAATCTATTTTTCCTCCCCCAAATCCTGACCCAGAAACATTTACCAACCCCAGTTTCCTCCACTTGATCCAAATTTCCACTTCTGTGGGGCTGATTAAATGAAATGCAAGGCTTTGGGAGATGGAGAGCCCATCACCAGCCTCTGAACCCTTTCCCCATGAGAAAAATAAATAAAGAGGAGCCCGTTTTTGCCTCCCGCACTTGGCCAGGATGGAGGCAGGTCCCTGGGGGGCCAGAGCCCCCATTCCAGCTGAGTCCTTTAAGTAACTGGAGCCTGGAAGCTGCTCCCCGGAGAGGAGGGGAGGCTGCCGCTCTGCCCTTCACACCCTCCAGTCACTTCTTTGGGAAAGCAACCCCCACTCCCAATCTCCCCTTTCCCACTCCCACAGCAGGGTGGGAAGAGATGCTCCGCTAAGGGACAGAGCAGCTTTCCGAGCACCCCGCTCCCAGCATTGCTATGGACCCAAAAACGCTCCCGGCAGCTCAGTTTGTGCAACTTCCACCCCACCACCACCAGCCTCTGGCAGGAATCTCTGGATTTCCAAACCCTCCATGGCCACTGGGGGCTGTTGCAAGGATTAGTTATTTGCTTTCCCTTGGGCGTGTTAACACAGGGGCAGGGAGGAGGCCGGGCACAGATCTCGGCTGCTTTTGTTGTGCAGCCCCTTCTCCCACCCCCTTCCTTCCCCGCTCCCGAATTCCGCCATGAGTCCGCAGGCTCTTTCGGGATACATTTCCCTGCTTTGCTTGGCCTGGGGCAGCACAGCTCAAGGTAAGAGACTTGGCACATGGGCTCCCAATGCTCAGCACCCTCCGCAAGGGAAGCTGCTCCTAGACACTAAGGGAAGAGTTAGTGCTGCTACAACTACAGGAACAGGTCAGGGTAATTGCATTTTCCCCCTCGAAAATCCTCAAATGTGCATTTTTGTCCCCATTCCTGAAGGGTGCGATAATTTCTCAGAGGGATTTTTAAAGGAGCTGCACTTTCAACCCTTACAGAAACTCACAAAAAGGCATCAGAATAGGAGAAGCTTTAGAAAAGGACAAACTCCCCAAACCATGTTTGCATATGAATGAGACAAAGGACTGCAAATAATTCTAGCCACACAGGAGGAAAGCAAAGCAGAGTTTTGGCCTAAAGCTATCTCAGCAACTTCACTTAACCATATCCCCAGGCCCACAATTTAACTTAAGGACAAATATTTCTACCAGAGCTGCGCTTCAAATGAAGGTGAAAGATAGAGGAAAAAGGTACAAAGAGCAGGACATGGCTTTTCTCTTAACTAAAAACACCAGACCTTCTCTCCACAGGGAACCTGCAGCAGCTTTCATTCCAGCCAGGGATCCTGTATCAGTACCGCTATTCCCTGGACGTCCAGCTGGATTACGTGTCCAAGCCATCCCTGCAGGGCAGCTGGATGAAGGCTGAAGCTTTGGTTCAGGTGCACCAGCTCTGGAGGCATCAAGCAGGGGAAGAGCTGCTCCAGGTGCAGGTACACAGCGTTGCCCAGAGGTTGTTAGTGCTTCTCATAGCAGACCTGTTGTGAATGGTGAATCCATTGCATTGGCATTGCCTTCTCCTCTCTTCCACCACGGTAGATCCAAGACCTAAAAGCCTATCATGCGCCAGAGCCCAAGAGGAGACAGGATGGTGCCGGAGACCCATCTGTGGGGATCATGCTCAGCCAGGAGATCCAAGTGGAGCTCCAGCAGCCCATTTTCATCTCCTGGAACAGCGGGAAGGTGAGCTGGAAGACCACAAAGTCAAGCCTGGGCTCTTCAGGGATTTAGAATATCTCCTATTGCTTCGGTTGGGGGAGAAGGCACCTTTCAGTGGAAAATCTGCTGCCATGTGATCAGACACCCATTCCATCCTTCCAGGTCAAAGCCCTGTATGGAAATGAAGCAGAGAGCCCCCTGGTCTCCAACCTGAAGCGAGGCCTCGCGGGTCTGCTCCAGGTCCAACCCCATCCCGGCACAGCAGCGGAGGTAGGCGTGGGGCTGGCGATAATCAGATCGCTTTCTTCAGGCTCTCACAAGCTGCAGTGACATCCGCTCACCGTGATTTCTTACACCTAACTGTGTTTCAGGAGGATGTTTCTGGCAGCTGTCAAGTCACATATGCTGTTTCCAACAATTCAGCCATAAAGACAAAAAATCTCCTCAGCTGCACAAAGCCAAAGTTTGGATTTTCCACTGCAAACAAGGCAAGTCCTTTGCCCTCCTAACGGTGGTGGTGGGAGTGCTCCGCTGGTGGATCAGTGAAGTGTACCAAGGTCTTCCTCAAATCCTACTGCAGATGGTCTTTGAGTCCTTAGCCCCAAGAGATGACACAGAGGCAAGGGGTGAAGTCTGGCACAAGCAGCACTTCTTTGGGGAGGAAAATAAAGCAGGCAGCCTCCCCAAGGTCACTGCACAGCCAAGAAGCCAAGCGTTTTTGGCATAAGTTCACCAGTGATTATTTTTGCTTAGCTTTCTCTTCAGTTTGGAGAAAGTCCTTGTAGATGCTCTTTGGGACAAGGCAGGTTTTCTTTGCAGGTGCTACCTCCTCCCACACAGGAGGCTTGTTGGGGGTGCTGTAGAGCTAGTGCTGACAAATAGAAGTGTAATAAGAGAGACCGTCCACATGGTGTCACCAGCCTTCCTAGCATGTCAGCCAAAGTATCTGCTCACTGTGGTCCTCACCAGGGGCTACCATCTCCCAGGCCTGCAAGGAGAGTGGCTCCTAACCCACTTCCCTTCCTAGAGTTGAAGGGGGAGACAGGATGTGGGAAAGATTGAGTTCTTTCTTCCTTTGGTCTTCCTTTTCTTAAGATTTTCAGAGTCCGGTGGCAACCCACGAGCAAGAGTCTCTACTTGGTGAGAGACAACCTCATCCAGTCGGTGCTAGCAGAGGAGAGCCATGTACTATCCCTGAGCCTGAGGTCCACCACTGGCATCAAGATCAATTCAAGGTGAATGATGACGCTCTGTCCGCAGTGAGCAGCATGGGATGACCATCCAGCTGTTGAAGATGATGCCTTCCTTTGTGCTTCAGCCTCCCCAAAATCTCTCACATCTCCTGCATCTCCCTTCTCCAAACCTCCATAACTCCAACCACTCCCTGAGCCAAGGAGGGTCTAAACCACGTTCCCCATTGCTTTTCCTCCCTCAACAGGCAACAACTTGAGCTGGTGTCTTCTTCCACACCCAGTCCTGCAGAGGTGCCTGGACAAAGCCTGGAGGACGTGCTGGCCAGCGCAGAGGGAAAGCACCAGCCCCTGGGCATGGCCAGCCTGCACTACCGGAGGGTCTGCACCCACTGCCCTTCGGTCAGTGCCACTGTTTCAGGGTGTTTCAGGATCTGGGGAAGTGGGGATAAACGGCCTGTAACATTGGTAGTAACGCAAACCTTGTCATTGAAGCTTCGGACCTACCTGAAGGCTTCTGACCGCCGGCAAGTGAAGATGGACACGGCCAAGGTGGCAACAACGTGGCGCTTCCAGAGGTTCATCCAGATGCTGCTTAGAGCCAAGAAGAGGGATATCCTGCAGCTGCTGAGCAAAGCTCCAGAGGAGACAGTGTAAGCCCCCCATGTGTCTCTCCACCCCTGGGCCGGGACTCTGGGGTCTCTTCTGGGTGTGCTGCTCCACAATCCATACCTAGCGCAGGAGTTTTTCCTGCTTTTTTCCCCTGTAGTGCAGCCCCCCTCCTGGCTTTCCTTAGTGCCCAGGGTGAGCTCACTGATCCCACCAGGCATCTCGGCCACTCTGACAGCCCTCTCACCCCAGCCCCTTCCTCGTGGAGGCAGCAGTGGCCGCACAATCCACAGCATCCTTAGCGGCTCTCTCCGACTACCTGGATTTTGGCAAGGCCCCCAAGTCCCTGCTGGAGACTTTCCTCTACGCAGCAGCTTTCTCCCCCCGGCCTTCCAAGGAGCTTCTCGCCTTGGTGCTGGTAAGTAGCAGCATTTCCTCTGTCCTTTAGGGTCTGAGCTGGACACCAGCATCGGGCATAAATGCATTTGGCAGAAAGCTCCTTATGGCAGGTAGGAGCTTAATTGCCTGCCGTGAAAAAATCCTTCCCCCAGGACAAGCTCCAAGGGAAGCAGCTGGCACCGGAGGTCTGGGAGACAGGGATTGTTGTCATAGGTTCCCTCGTAGGCAAACTGTGCCAGCAGGAGCTGTGCGGATCACAGGTGGGTTCCCCAGCGGATGCCCATCGGGTTTTCCAGCCTGGCCACCCTTCCCCTTCCTCCACGGTCACACAAAACACACCCCGCTTCCTTCCTCATCCTCTTCCGCCCTCTCGCAAAACCCACGCAGGAGGTGTCACGCGGAGCGGAGACCCTCCTGCGGGGCCTGCGGAGCTCCGAGGAGGAGTCGGAGGTGCTCGCGTACCTGGTGTCGCTGAGGAACGCCGCGCTGCCCGGGGCCATCCCCGCGCTCCTGCGTCACGCCGAGGAAGGCCCTGCAGCAGTGGCGGCTGCAGCGGTGGCAGCCCTGAGCAGCCTCCCTGCACAGCACATCTCCAACGAGGTACGAAGACACTCGGGGTGCCAAGCAGAGCCCACAAGGCCCGGCCACCGCTCTTGGCACATCATCAGTCGGTATTGCCACTGTTATTGTTGCGTTCTCATGGCAGGTGAAGAGAGCGATGAGGAGGATTTTCCATGAGACGAGGAAGGGCTACGAGAAAACGTGCCGCCTGGCCGCTGCCGGCATCCTCTTGGACAGCGAGCCCTTGCCCATGGATGTCATCAACATCCTGCTGGCCACCAAGGAGCTGGAGGCCGAAACGGCCACGCTTCTGCAGATGAAGGTGCAGAACACCTTGCACGCTGAGCACCACCCGGCCAGGTGGGTCAAGAAGGGAAAGTTGCACTTTTTTTCACCCCTCTACAATCAGTCTACAGTGTTTTTTTCTTCCTCTGCACCCCAGCTGTGGCTTTTGAACTCCGCGCCTGGGCCGCTTGCTGAGTTCAGCAGAGTCCTTGGAGGCCAAAGCTCCAGCTTGCAGGACGGTGCACAGCTTGTAACAGGCTTAATCTTTCTATGGGCACAAAACAACCCCAAAAAAAGCACAAAAATTTCCAAGCTAGGCAAAAGTTGCACACAAACATTCAAGTGGTCGACTGATAAACCCTGAGCACTCTTTCGGGGATCACTGCCTTGTAAAACAGGAATAGGCACTGCTCTGCACAGCGCTTGCCCCAGCAAGGGATGGGAGGTCGCATTTTTTTCTTCTGCAGTTTTAAAACTCTTATTTCATTCTTTCCTTTGCTTTAAGGCCCACTAACCTTCCCCCCCCACCAAGAGATGATGTGGCTTCTATTGAACTGTAACTACAAATTCCCCTTCCTTCCTTTCCAGTCCTCATACACCTTTTTCTTCTTGCTTCTAGGAAGATAGTGAAGGACGTCATGAGAGACCCACGGATAAACAATTACAACTATTTTTCCAAAGCTGGCATGTCCTCTGCCTTCACAGGACCCCTGGCAGGTGACACCACAGACCACACTGCTCCCCTCCACCTCAAAAGGCCCAGCGGGTGCTTCTGGTCTGCATAACCTCCCCCAAACCTAACCCAAGATTTCCAGACCTCTCCTCCAAGCACCTTGCAGAGCCCAAAAACAAGCGTTGCCCCTGTATAATCATATCCTCTCCTCACACATACCCAGCTTCCTCTCAGCCACCCGCTTCCATGTACTTGCACCAGATCCTGCTCATTTGAGAGGAATTTCATCTGAAGGTGGCAGAGCGTGGGAGGGAGTCTCTGGGCTCTGCCTGATAAGGCAATTGCTTAGGTATTTTTAATAAACATTTCAAAGCAGAGAATCCTTGGGCTGGGATAACAAAAGCCATCAGACTTCAGAGGCACAGAAATTAATGCCTGCTAGATATCTGCTTAAATCCCCACCTGCCAGCAATCACTTCTAGCCCTCTTCAAGCCACCTCCTTCTAGCCTTGCGCTTATAATCCTCTGCTTAGGGGAGCATGGAGGCAAGAAAAACAAAACAAAAAAAAGCAAAAACACCCAGATGGGCTTTTGTAAGGACTCACCCACATGGCTGAGCACCAGCTCCATCGCACCAGGCATGGGAAAATAGACCCCCTTGTCATCCAAGCTTCCTGCTCCTCAGCAGGAGCTGCAGCTCCTTAGTGGGCTCTTTTATAGGCTAGTCAGTGCTGATCCCCTGCAGCTGTTACTGGAGCCCCCGGGAGCCCCTGTTGTTATCCCGTGACTCATTCCCCCAGGCCAGTGAGTCACCTCCCGCTACCATCCTGCTGCACTGGCCAGCTCATGGGTACCTCTCCGTCTTTCAGTCACCCCGGACCTGCTTTCCACCTTTGGGATGGAGCTGCTGTTTGTGGACGGTGGATTCCTGAGAAAGAGCGTCTCCGACTTCTCACTGTTCAGCCATGGCCATCGGCTTCATGTGGCTGAGGTGGGCAACCTACAGAGCGACCATCAACGCAAGTGTGATATCTCAAGTAGCATCGCAAGGCATCAAACCCCCTCGCTAGCTTTACATGGCTCTACCTCTGCGCCTTAGGTCACTCTTGAAGCACAAGGGATGGAGTCTATGCTGGGAGAAAACACCCTGGAAGGCCAAGAGGAGCCAGAGCTCATGGCTGGGATGTCTGCCGCTCTCTTCAACGTCCACTTGCGGCCAGTCGTGTTCTTCAAGGGATATACAGACTTGATGGCCAAGGTCCTGCTGAGCAGTGGAGAGCCCACAAGCGTGGTCAGAGGGAATCTCCTACTGATGGACCATTACCAGGTAATGGATGGAGCCTCTGCCCCCATCGGCTGCGAGACTGAGCCACAGATGTCAAAGTAGAGTGAGTCTCTGTACCTGATGATATTATATTATTACTGCGGACCCAAATCTAAAAGTGAGATGGCACTACTGAAGGCCTTCTAGGGTTGGTAAAACTGCCAGATGGCTGCGCTCTGCTGTGGGACACCCATGGCTCTAGTTCCTACCATGCAGATCCAGCCAGGGGAATTAGACTAGACTGTCCTCATAGTGTCACATCATTGCCCGTATCAGCATCTCGGCCAAGAGCTCTGTGTCCAGGCTCAGAGCAAGTACTGTCTTTTCCATCCCACAGGTCATTCCACTACAGTCTGGTCTACAAGTGGTGGTCAAACTCCAGGGCGGGCTTGGGCTTGACATCTCAGCCAACATGGATATGAGCATATGGGAGCAGGACCTGAAGACGAGCATCACCACAAGGTCAGGGGATGGGAAAGGGTTCGGGGAATGCGGGCTACCCAGGAGGGTCTTAAGACCCAGCACGAGGGCCGCCCACTCTTAGACTGCCTTGCAACTGTCCCCGTGCCCTTCTCGTGCTGTGTCCAGCCTTGCCTCTGTTTGGGAAGAGTGGAGATGTGGGTAGGGAGCTGGTGGGCGCTGACAACACTTTCTTTCCAGAGGTAGCCTTAAAACTGGGGTGCTTGCAGGGTGCTCAGGCGCAGCGCCAGGCCTGATGACGGGACCTGCGCTCTTCGCTCTTGCAGGGCAAGCCTAGCCATCGATTTCCAGGCAGAACTGGACGCCCCTTTCTTCCAAACCACCATGAGAAGCCAGAGCGAGGTGGAGACCTCGATCCACTTTGACACGGCCCTGCGGTTTTCTGTGAGCCCTGTGCTCATGTGTCTGCAGCTCAGAGAGGACCAGGTCCCGTACAGGTAAGGCCTGAAGCTGCGGTGAAGGATACAGCCAGGGGCTCAGGCCCAAGGAGTGGGGATGTCCCCTCTCTGCTCAGTGGCTCAGCATTCATGCGTAGAATTGAATCCAAGCAAGCACAGGTTGGTCCTCCTAACAGGGGACGTGAGGGGAAGGCCAACAGGGACCTCAGACAGCCCCAGCAAAGAATTCAGCTAAAAAGCATCTATATCCTCTCCCCAGAAAACCACGGGGTAGTTTTCTGTGGTATTAAGACAATAAACTGCTTTGAGCAGTCTTTATGCTTTATTTATCCCTCTCGCCCAGATATGTCTTTTGGAGGGGCTGATAAAATATATCCACCTTGGTCAGGCTTCAGGTGTCCGCGGCGCAAAGCTCAAGTAGAGAGCACAGGTGCCATGGACAGACGGCTGACGCTCCTCCTCCCGCCCTCTTCCCAAGTAAGAGCTCCTCCATTTCAGCGTATGGCTATGAGGAGCACCGTGATACCCCAAAAAACCTCCCTCTTGCTTTCCTCCCCACCTAAAGGACAACGTGGAAACCCCCTGGGACTCAACCCCTGTTGAGCAGGGTGGGCCAAAAGCAAGAGGGAGACTAGGGAAGGACTCCACAAATTCATGGCGAGGTGGGCAGAAAGACCATGCCCAACCACCAAGTCTTCTGGAAATACCAAGTCCCGGGTGTGGATATGCTGGTACGGGCGATGCATGGGTCGACCTTCTGACCGACCCACTCTGCTCCAACAGAGAGATCTTCACCGTGTCCACATCCACCGGGAGCCAGAGCAGCGCCGTGCGGAAAGGCCGGCAGGGCACCGTGGCCGGGCGGGAGTTCGCCTTGCACAGGGCCAACTCCAAGATGTGCAACCTGCTGGCGGCGAGCGAAGCTTAGGAGGACTGGCGCGCTGCCCTCCCACCGCGTGCCCCCGCTCTTGTGCCTACAGATGTAGAAGTCGTATATGGTGGGAGCCTGGAGCCTCCTCTTCTCTTTTTGATGCCAAGTTTACATAGTAGAGGAGAAGCCTCTGGCCTCTCTTATCGCCTGACCAGCAGCTCCCCTGCTCTTTCAAAGGGGACGGGCGCTGCAGATAAGCTCGCCCCGAGCCTCCGCGCGGAAGGCCCCGTTCCCAGGAGAGATAGGGCAGCTCCGCGCGGATTGGAGCGCTTGGGGTGACAGCTCAGGAAAATCACAGCCGGTCTCCGGCAACCCTCGCTCTGCTGTGTTGAATTCCCGTCTCCAGTCACACCGCTCTCCTCCACAAAAGCCGGCCTCCGCAGGGAGGCTCGCGCGGAACAGCCACCTTCCTTCAGCCCGTTCTCATAGCCCTTCCTTTTTTTCTGTGTTAGAAAACATGCTTTTTTAGGAAAACGAGGGACACTGAGTATTGCCCAAACGGTGGCGGTGATGCAAAAGTAGCACAGGGTCTGTACTTCCAAGGGAACTTGGTTGATTTTTCACTTGGAGATGCCAATTCTGAGCATTTTGATTATGAGCAGAAATAAAGGAGATCTTTTTTTTTCTATCTTTGCTGGTCCTTAGCTTTTCCTGGGCACGGGGAAATGGGTCCACCCTGACGGGGCTGCAGAGACCTGTGGCTACCAGCCACGAGCATCTCGTCCCCAGAACCCGGGGCGCTCCGGCAGGGATGTCGTGCCGCGCGCTGCCGCGGGCTTGTCCTCCCCTTGCCATCGCCACGAGGGTGTTGCAGACCGACCAAAGCGCTGCTGAACACCAGGGCTTCCCCCGCCCCAAGGCTGTGCCCGTTACGGGGCGATCCCGCCCGGAGCGGCGCTCAAGGACGCCCTGTAATTCCCCCGGGGACCTGCCCTCGCCTCCGAACGGGAGGATCCCTGCGTGCCCGCGCGAGCCTGGGTGCCCCTATCTCCTGTTTGACCCCAAACCTCCCCAAACCAGGTGCGGGACGGCCTCGGCACGTCGCTCAGAGCCAGGGGAAGGGGGGTCCCTTTCAGGAGACCTCCCCCCAGCGTCGTCCTCCTTTGCGCTCCCGACGGCCCCTCCTCGGGCTCGCCGCGTCCTTGAGCGCGCGCTCGGCCCGGCTGCTCTAAGGGATGCCAGGGCGGGCGGCCCCGCTCGCGGCCGTGCTGCAAGCCACCGTCAAGCTGTGCTGCGGCATCGCGCACGGCGCCCTGCG
>VZSV01000036.1:4922827-4937088 GCA_013398735.1 Nothocercus julius
ATAAAAAGTTGCGCGGGCCCGTCCCGGAACAAAGGCGAGGGGGCCGCGGAGGAAGGAGGAGCCTTCCTCCCTCTCCTCCTCCTCCTGTGCCCCTTCCCCCTAGCCCAGCGCCCTCCTCACTTGGCCTCGCGCTTCATCCGCAGCTCATTCCTTCCCCTCGATTCCTCCCTCCCCGCTTACTATTATTATTAATATTATTTAATAGATGTGAGCGCAAGGCACCCGGCTTCAAAGCAGAAAGCACCATGTGGGGCACTAAGGCTTGGAGCGCGCGAGGAGGGAGCAGGCGGCAAGCGGGACCCGGCGTCGCTGCCCTTGGGCGCTTCCGCAAAACTTGCCCCGCAACTTGAGACACGGAAGATTCTTTGCGCTAATTTCAGGGGGGGAAAAAAAAGGAGAAAAACGGAGTTTACGCACGCCGAGCGTTTTCGGTAACGTAGGCGTTCGTTAGGGCCTTCCGCCTGGAGTGGGTCGATGATGAGCGGCGTAACGAGGGCTCGTCTTGCTCGTGAGGAACGGACCCCAAGCGCGGCTCGATGAGGCTCTTCAGACACCAGAACTACCGCCTTTATGTGCAGTATCCATGAGGTCACCCTGTCCCCACGGACTCTGTCCCCTAGTGCCCCAGCTGGAGCGGGGTTGAGGAAGACACCGCCGGGGAGGAAGAAAAGGAGGAACTGCCCCAGTAAACCCCCTTCCCCGCGACTTTAGGCTTCACCTCCCCCTAAGCGAGCTAAGGACGCGCTGGGAAGGGCGCTAAAAACAGCCGGGGGGGCCGCTCGCCCAGCGCTTGGGTGGCCGAGGGGGCGCCGCGGCTCCCAGGATGGGTGGGAGATCCCACCCGCCGCTCCCCAAGGGAAAGAGCCGGCGCGCGGCCGGCGGCAGCGAGCGAGCGTGACCTCATCCCTCAGGCACGCGGCGCCGCGATTAGGTTAAACCAGCAAATATTTACGGCCGGGGCAGGGGCGCCCCGCTCCCGCCCACGGGGCGCTACCTGCTGCCACCCCCCAAAAGGAACCCCGACTGATGACAGCCGTGTGCTCGCCGCAAGCCCGCGAGCTTGGAGAAGCCCTCGGAGAGCGGCATCCGGAAGCGCATCTGGCGCCGCGCTGCCCCCGGGCACGACCGTTCCTGGCGGATCGCTCCCTAATCCGCGCTTAAGGACCTCCAGAGACGCCCCCCCGGGACATTTTTGGGGCCAAGCTTTGCTATTCTTGTCTTGCAAAGTGTTTCCTCCGCCGCAAATCATTTTTTTCTTTCTTTCTTTCTTTCCTTTTCTTTTTTTTTTTTTTTTAATTTTTGCACCTGCCTCAAAATGCTGGGGGAATATAAATAAATAGATAAAAGCAGCTGCAAACACAAGTGCCAGGCAGCACCCTGGATCTACATCGACGGCCCCGCTGTCCCCCAGAAAGCCCTTTCCAAGCAAGGGAAACACCTTGCCCAAGCAAGAGGTGTCTCCGGCCTGCATTTCACACTGATGCGTTAGAAAATAAATAATATTTTTTAAAAAAAGGGGGAAAAAAAAGGTTATTTAACTCTGACCGCCCTGGGTTTCCCAGAGCGGCCCCCCGTGCCAGCGGAATATTGGCTCCTGGTTGCATTTTCCCTTTCTATATACGCGAAGACGTAAAGGCACATGAATTCAGGCTTGCAAGGATTTCTGCAAGAAAAATAATAATAATAAAAAAAGCCACAAATTGGGCCCATCTGAGCCCTTCCACCTGGGACTGCGGGCATGCTGCAATGAGACACCCTGCGCCTGCGAGCGCGCCCTTAACTTACAGTCTTTTATTGCATCTAAAAGGCAGTTTTTTGGGGAGGGGGTTCTGCAAACAGAGTCTTTCCTCAAGGCCAACATCCCTCGGAATATTCCTAGAGGAATTCCCCGCGGAAGGGCCGCGGGGCGCCGCTCCGCTCTCGCCAGCGGTGCCGCAGCTGGCGCAGCGCCGGCCCCTCCGCGCGCTCCAGCTCGCCGAAGCCCAGCTGGTTCAGCATCTCGTAGACGCCGGCCCCGGCCGCCACCTGGAAACACAGCGGCGAGAAGACTCCTGTCAAACGGCTTAAAACGGGGGGAAAAATAACACGGAAACGCAGAGATGCCACCGCGCGCTTGCAGCGGAGGAAGGATGCTAAGAAATTGCAAAGCTCAAGGCAGCGCGCGGGGAGGAGGGTTTTCCTGCTCCGGCTGCAAAACGCCAGGGTGAAAAAGGGAGGAAAGGAGTAGAGAAGCGCGGACGTCCCTGCGCGTGCCGCCCCAGCGCTTCGCAAGCCACTTCTGCACTGTTTGCCTTAGCGTTCGCGGGGTTTGTTAGCTTTGGCCGGGCTCGGGGAGAGCCACAATGCGCCCTTGTGTCTGGCTGCGTGCCTTGCAAAAATGTATAAATTAAGGGAAAGCATCATTGCAGAGCTTGCAAAAAAAAAGAAAATGGAAAGCATCGTTGCAGCGCTTGCAAAAATGTATAAACAAAAAGCACCCTTGCATACCTTGCAAAAACAAACGAAAACATCGTCGCATGCCTTGCAAAAAAATAAATAAATGAAAAGCATCATTGCAAAAAGAAAAAGAGAAGAAAAAAGTCTGAAAGTGCAGCACGAGAGGCCCCGGGGAGGCGGGCGGGCACGCGGGCCGCGGAGCGCAGCGGAGGATGCTCGACGGCGGCAATGCAAACAAGGACATAACCGGGATGCCAGGGGCCGGGGCCGGGCTCGGCGCGAGGCGGGTCGGGCGCTGACGCTGAGCCGAGCTGGCAGCGGCCGCTTTCATCTCTCGCCGCGCAGATCAAACATGCCAGCGCGAATTAGCGGCGCCCGCGCGGGACGGCGGCGCGGCCGGGCCGTTCCCACCGCCCCGCGAGGAAAAGGGGGAAGATGCAGGAGGAAAGGGGGCGAAGAGGCAGCAGGGGCGCGGGCGAAGCAGGAGGCGCCGTTGGCGCTCGCTTCGGCCCCGTAGCGCGTGCGCCTCGCTGGGAGCGAGCGGCGTGCGAGCAGCCAAGCTCGGAGCAAGGGGATTCCTCCTCCTCTTCCAGGGAATCCTGCTCGTGCAAAGAGCCTTTGGGCTCCGGCACTGCTGAGCCGTTGGAAAACCAACTCTGGGGTGTTTTTTGGTGCTGGAACGGGGAAAACCGGCTGCTCACCTGGCGCATCCAGGCGCTGAAGGGCCGCTGCCACGAGTCCTTCTTCTCCAGGTGCAGGTAGGCGTTGAAGAGGATCAGGTAAATGTACCGCTCCAGGTACTGCAGGCTCCTCAGCTGCAAGATCTGCCTCTCCCGCTCCTCCTTGGCCGCTTTTCCCTGCAACGGAGCGCGAGGATGCCGTGGAGCGCCCCGCGGCCAGCAAGCTGCTGGAGGCGCCCATCGCGGACATCCGCGCGAGCTATTTCCGTCGGGAAGCAAAGGGAATCTGCCGCTATGGAAAAGCCACGGTGAGCCTATGTAGCTCTCCATCCTCGTGGCCTACTCAGATGATGACTTTGGTGGGAGGACTTTTTGTGCCAGGAAACCTCATTCCTACAGCAACAGGCCAACCCTCTTCATCATCATCCCGCCATAGAGCCAAGCCAACCTCATGGGTTGAGTCTCTCTGGCCAGCCCAAGAGCAGGAGGCATCTCCCGTGGGTTACGAGCCGAGAGGTTTTGCACGCCTCCAACACGCCAACAGAGCAAAACCAGCTTGAATCAACGTCAAGAACACAGCAGAGCCAAGTCCACCCTCTGCCAACTCTACAAGAGGTGGTCGCGCGATGGGTTTCTATGCTGCTGGGACCAGTCGTGGTGCCGCTCCATCTTAGCACCCCTTGAGCAGCTGCATCCATGACATCCTTGGGGCTCCCCAAAGCCACCCTGCTTGGCTTTTCCGCTGGGGACGGGAATCAGTGCCTGCTTCCAGCTCGCTCCCGCAGCGGCTTGGCAGCTCAAGCTCTCATTAGCTCGCAGCTTCCAGCAAGCGAGAACTTCCCCTCCACGGCACGGACCTCAAAAATAGACCAGGTGCTGCCATGTGCACAGCGTGGGCTGGTGCCCCACGCAGGGGCGAGCCGGGAATAGCCCTTGGGCACCTCCCCAGGCCACAATTCCTGCTATTTTTGAAGAGGTCCTAAGGGCTGGCGGTCCCGCTCTTGCTGACCCGAATGTGAACTCAGCCCGGGTGCAGCATCTCTGCTGCACGGCCTGCAGCAGCCAGGAGAAAAGGGGGCAAAAAAAGAAAAAAAAAAAATATATATATATATATAAACACTCTAAAATCCCAAGTCTCATCCCACTAGCAGTGCAGCTCGTGCTCAGGATCTGATAGCCACCAGCATCCCGCAGCCCTGGAGAAGAAAGCTTTGGTATCTGCTATCCAAGGCGGCTCTTATGGTCTCTTGGTGTTGAAAAACCAGCAAAAATGGGCAAAGCAGAGCTGTCGAGCACTTTGGCAAGTGAGAGACCAGCGTATTTGAGGCTACAGTGCAACTTTTCCATCAATACCCAACATACGCAGTCCTGGTCGGGACCTAAGGCTACAACGATGGTTCGAGGTGGCCCTCCAAAAGCCACGGCCTGGGAGCATTTTATAAATAGGCTTCCTGTAAAAAGGAAAACAAAACACACAAAAGCAGGGAAGCACTAGAAACAGTGTATACCACTCTGGAAATATTCTTAGACCGACCGTGGCAAACCGACTGCTGCTTTTTATACCGAATTGCCCTCTCGTTGGCACCTCCTGGCTGGGCGCCATCCTCCCGAGGAGCTGATACGTGCGACGAAGGAAAAGGGAGATGCTCAAAGAAAGCTGCAGGACTCCACGTTTCAAGTCCCCATCACGACAGGCAAGCCGTGATGGGAAACGCACAAGGGTGAAAATCCCCGGAGCAGGCAAGCGCTCAAAATCGAGCGACTGAACGTACCGCTCACGGCCACGCAGGCAAACCCCGCGCTCGGCACCCGCATCGACGCCGGCGCGGCGGCTCCCGAGCCTTCGCCGAGACGGATGCAATTCCCCCCAAATCCTGGGGGAGCGGCGGAGCCGGAGCCGCGCGGGCCGGCTCTGCCCTCTGCCGGCAACGTGGTGCTGGAGCCAGCACCGTCCGTCTGTCCGTCCGCCCGCGGGGATGCAGCCGGATGCCAGCACATCCTCACGCCGAGGCGGAATTTTTTGAAAAAGGGGGGATTTTCCCTCGCTTTCCTCACCTGGCGGTAGGTGCAAATGATGATTTCGCGGAGGTGGTAGTGCATGGGCGTCATGGTCTCGCTCACAGTGTCCAGGGCCATGTCCACCTCCTTCTTCATGCGGTGGCCGTCGGGCAGGAGCTGGACCACTTCCATCACCACCTGCAGCGCAGGCGGAGGTGGCCCTGGCTTCAGCTCCATGCCGAGCACGGTCACCCCGTGCCACGCGTGGGCACTCGGCATTTGGAAGTGTCATGAGAAACCAATACGACGCCCTAGGTATCGGGGCCCGGGGCTCACCTCGAACTCTCCCTTGGTATACTTGGCGTCGGGCACGCTCACAATTTCGTCCTCGCTCATCTCGGGGATGCCCTGCGGCAAGCGGAGAGGGTCAGGCAGACCCGGAGAAGGTCCAGGTGCACCTCCTGCAAGACCACCCTTGCCCACGCGCCCTCCGCGCTGCGTGCTCCTAGACGGAGCTCAGCTCGGAGAGCGGAGCTTGGGGACGGCTTCCGCTCCGCGTGCCGCTGCTACTTACATTGAAATGCCACAGCGCGAGGACGGCGATGACCATGGCGGTGGTGGTCCTCCCTCGGCCGCTGTGGCAGTTGAAGACGAAGGCTGCCCGGGAGTCCTCAGCCAGGCTGCTCTTCATGGCCTCCAGCAGCCGGTCGAAGTCCTGCCGAGAGGAAATGCGGGCAGGTGGGACGAGGGGCCTCCATGACTGCCTCTACCCCTGGGGCTGTCGTGGGCCGACCTGGTTTCCAGAGCGCTTTCCCATGTCACCCAAGAGCCACCACGTGCAGAAGCAAGAGGGCCACAACAGCAGCCTGCTGGCACATCACCCACCCGGCCCTGCTCCGCCATCCCTCCAGCACCTGCTCCCTGGGAGCGCAGAAGTCGGGGATGGGGATCCGCCGGTACGTCAGGCCCTGGCACGTGTTCTTCTGCTGGTTGAAGACCTCCTGCGTGGTCGAGCAGCTCTTGAACAGCTTCATCTGCTTCTCCGCCTCCAGGTAAACCTCCAGCCACTTCTGGCACTTCAGCAGGTCGTTCTTCAGGGTGGACTCTAGCTTCTGCAAAGGACAGGGACGCTGTCACTGTCAGACTCGCCCCTCACGTCACCATTTCCCGTGTTTAAGAAATGGAGCCCGCAGACACGCACGCTTCCTGCCTCGAAGGCACCTTTAATCCCAAAGCTGGCGTGAACATGGGCTCTCAGAAAGCAGCAGGAGGGGACACAGTAAGGCCACTCCATAAATGCTCTTTATGCACAGCACCCAACATTTTTTTTATCCTGCCAACAGCTCCTGCGATCGCTTCCATCACCCGTTTCTCGCCACCACCCCAGCACCCTGCAGCCAACACAAAAGCAGGGCCCCGGGGACCAGCCACCCCCTCTCCTGCCCAGGACGCAGGTGCGCGTTGGTGCCGGTCCTCAGGCAGCTCCACGAGGCTGGGAAACCTCCTTGGAGAGCTGCGAGCCCCCGCAGGAGGCTCTCTCCGGGCCACCGGAGCAAGGCTGCGGAGTTCCCCCACAGGGCTGTGATGTTCTTGGCAGAGGAACCTCCTTCGCTCACTATCTCCTTTCAAAGCCCAGCTGGGAACATCTGCTCTCCTTTGCCCGGGTGCTTTTTACAGCCCCTTCCAAGGCGCTATAAATTCCTCATGGCAGGAGCTCCGCTCTGCGCTGACACTGGGTAAACTATTACACAGGTCCGATAAAGTTATGAGGAGCCATTTATTTAGGCAGCATCGCAAAGAGCGGGTTGGCCGCTTGGTTTCCCATCGGCCGGGGTGTCCCGAGCTTCCAGCAGATACGGAGCCAAGCTCAGCACGCGATAGGATTGCTTCCCCTGGCCGCTAAAGCGAAAAGAAACCAAAACAAGGAGCTCCGTGGGGCTAGGGAGCATCAAAGCCTGGTTTCCTGTGGACATCTCCCATGGGGACTCCTTGAAGGGGGAGATTAACCTTTCTCTTGGGGAGGACATGACCTACGCCTCCGTCCCACATCCAGCTATTTGTCTGCATGAAGCTTGCAGGAACTTAATACGAGAGCTCTTCCCCTCTGTCAGATTTGGTTGACGCAGGATTAAGTCCTTGGAGGGAGAAGGGGAGGATGAGCGCAAGGGAGACCCTGGCAAGGAGGACAAGGTTTTGGAAACGAGTGAACGGCCAGGCGAGTCGTCAGGCCGATGTGTTTATATGGGCAGTGACTTCCAAGCAGTCCTAGATAGATGGGCGTAAGGCTCCGTTGGCCCACGGCCAACGCTTGTCCTGGCCGGGATTAGGGTGCCATATCTGCGTTGGCCCTCGCCGCGAGCAGGGCTCACCTCCAGCTGCTCGGGCGAGGACGCAGGCACCGTGATGAGCTGCTCGAGGCTCCCCGGCTCCCTGAGCGTGTAGATCTGCTCGTTCCCTTCCAGGACCACTTCCTCCCGGAGGTTTATCCACAAGATGTGCGAGTGCTTCCTCTTGCCGTCAGTCAAGTACCGCAGGACGTTCCCAAGAGCCTAGTGGAAGCAGTGGCAGAACTGAAGCCCTGGCACCTCTTCCCGGCACAAACCCCACGGGCGGCCCGGCAAGCAGCCCCTCACCTTGGAGCTGGGCTGCGCCGTGCCGTAAACGGACATCTTGGGCACCCGTCGGAAGTTGGCCACACTCATCTCCTTGACGGTGCTCAGCACGTCTGGCGAGAAGCGCTCGTCCGCCACCTGCAACGGGACGAGCCCAGTGCCTAGGCAACCCCTAAGCAGCTCTGCGCCTCCTCATCCCACACCGAAAGACCCACAAGTGGCTATAGGGGAGCACCAAGAGACGTGGAGGCCCGTCTAGACGAGCACCCGCGGGTCTCCACATGGCTCCTGGTAGACCAGCTGTGGTCCCTAGGTGCACAGGGAGTCTCTGCCCACCCATCCAGCTCTCTAAGGGCAGAGGCAGGAGACCAGGACCTCTAGGGAAAGCATCTGCCCAGCAATGGTAAAACGCCTTGCTCCTTCCACCCAAGCCAACCTCAGCGCTGAGGGTGCTGCAGGCAAGGGCTTCAAGGGCAAGCATCGAGGGCGCCGAGCCATTGCCGGCAGACGACGGGCAGGAGCAAGCCCTGAGCCCACGGAGGAGCAGCACGCATACTCACCAGCACGCGCGTCCCCTTGGTTAGGAGCTCCGCCGTCACGCTGAGCTCCGAGACGTTCATGTTGGCCAGCAGCCGGTAGAGCTCGGGGTGCCGGCACATCCACCTGCTGAAGCTGAGGGCAAAGCCCAGGGGGTACTGCCGCCGGGGGGCAGAGCGGGGACGCCGCCGTCAGCAGGGGTGCCCATGGCCAGCCCCACACGCGGCCACCCATCTCTCCTTCCACCCGCGGCAACACAGGAGCCGAGATGCTTCTTCCCTCCCCGACTTCCCACCGCCCAAGCAATGGGCAATGCATCCCCTTGGTTATGTAAAGCAAGAGGGGAAGGCGCTTTTCACCTGCTCGTGAAGGTAGTAGTTGAAGGCGATCAAGTAGAAGTAGCGCTCAAGGCTCTGCAAAGTCCTCTGGAGGAAATACTCCTTGGTGCTGTTGCCCTGCAAGCAAAGACAACGCAGGTGGCACACGGGACACGCAACGTCGCCTCAAGCCGGACCGCCTAACGCCACCGACACCGCAAGCAGGCTTGGAGCATCAGAAACCCTACGCGGTGGGACAGCACAAAGCTCCTTCAAAGTCCCTCGAGACCACGGCTTGTCCAAAGGAGGGTTACATGGCACCTGTCAAGACCGCTCAGTTGGCCATGCCAATGTGGCCATTCTATGCTCCGAATGAAAATCCTCCTCAAAGATGCTACAGGAAAAAAAAGCTCTCCCAAGGCAGCAAGGAGCCTTGGCCACGCAGGGGGAAGAGGGAGCCTTGGCAGGCGTCCCCGGGAAGTCACTGACATTATGGAATTGACTCATGAATATTTACTGGTTGCCGCAAGGCAAATCCGGCCCGCGGTCGTTCATTGTGGGGCAGGGAAACATGCTCGGGAAAGGCGAAAACCAAGCCTGGAGCCATGGAAGCGGTCCAGGCCTTCGGCACCACCAACAGAGCAGGGCATGGCCAAAAGCGATGGCGAGCGGGGCCCCGCGGGGTCTGCTGGTGTGCGCCGACATCTGGCTCAGCCGCCACATCTCACCGGTTGCCGTCGCTGGAGGACTCCAGCCCTATTCAGCCGCGCGCGCGCAGAGAGACCGTCGCCACACGAGACACCCGCTGACCCAGGCAGCACCTCGGGCTACGCACGCAACCTCGGGAGGCTCCACCAGCGCCGCGGCACCCGGGCCGCTTCCCGGCGCCGGCAGCAGCGCCGCTTCCCTCTCCCGGCGCGCGCGGCCCGCGTCCAGCGAGCACATTTTCCTGGCCCCTCGCCACTGTTTAAAAAGTGCTAGTGCTGCAGCCCAGCTTCAAATAAACACTCCTCGCCGCTAATTTACAGCAGTCCCCGGCCATTTATTTCCCAGCGGCAGAGGCGATGCACGCTGGCAGACCCAAAAACCCGGCGTTTCCCACAAAAGAGCAAGCGAGCGCCCCTCGGCTTCGCAAACCCGGCCCGGCGCTCGCTGGCGCTCCAGCTGCGCCTTCAGCCCGCCGAAGGAAAAATTAATCTCCGGCGAGGCTGGGAGCAAAGTGGAAAGATGAGTCAAGTGCATCTGGGGTCACCTCGGATAGCCGGGACAAAGTTGGTCAGGAGAGGGAAAAAATAAAAGCTGAGAGAAGCACCAGGGCCTCCCAGGTTTTCCTGGTCTTGGGAAGCTTCCAGATCGCAGGAAGTTTTGGATTTCCATAATTTACATTCTTATTATTCGCTCGCGCAAACATTTCCATAAATTAGAGCGGGGCTCTGAAGCTGCCACCGCGCTGCATTGGCTCACAGAGCCGCTCGGAGCCATAAATCCCACACCGGACATTTTATCGGGGTCACGGGAGGCAGCACCACGGAGCCCGAAGCCTCCCGGGGAGCCCTGAGTGCTGCATAAAAATGTGCATTTTGCTCCGGGCCGGTTGGCTGCTATTGCTCCCCGAAGAGCCCAGTCCGTACCTGGATCTGGTAGTCTTCCCCGATGCCTTCCAGCTTCTTCTTGTATTCGTAGATGGCTTCCTTCATGTCGTGCATCTCTGAGCAGCAGGCGATAGCGCCGTCCACCTTGCAAGGACCGAGAGGGGATGGGGCCACAGGACACGGGGCAGCCAGCTGCCCCCTCTGCCCATCTCCTGCCCCATAGCGGGGGCTCACGTGGGGCGGTTCAGCAGCTTCACCACCCACAACCCACTTTTACAGACCACCGCGTACCTCCTCAACCATCTGTTGACCTTTCGGTACCATCTCAATGAAGGCCTGGATGACCCGAAACCTCTCCCTCGGAGGCGTTTTAGCTGCTTGCGGGAGGCTGGAGAAGAAACAGAAGATCATCACGGTGTCAGCGACGGGACCAGAGTCCCTCACCTCGTCCCCCCTCCGCCTCCCTGGCACATTCGGGTCAGCCCAGGCCACCAGAAGGTGACGGAGCAGACCAGGTCTGGAGGGAAGCCCTTACTCGGGCTTCGGCGTTGCCCCCTTGTGCTGGAGGAGGACGAGGGTGCCCATGGCCATGGCCAGGTTGGTCCTGCCGACGCCAGTCTGACAGCTGAAGAGCAGGGCCGGCGGGGGCCTGCCGGGCTCGCGGAGCAGCAGCACGTTGGGGCTCTCCTAAGGAGGGGAGACAAGTGTGGGCACAGTGGCTCCCGAAACGCCCCTTGCCCGCGGCACACGGTGCCCGGGAGCTGCAAGCCTGCCCGGCACGGGGGGCCCTGCCTCGCGGACCTTACCCTGAGGAACTGGATGAAAGCATCAAATTGGGCCTCGAGAGGAGCCCCATCCACAGGCAAGGGCAGCCGATGGTACCTGCCAGCACAGGGAAGAGCCGCTCGTTGTGGGGAATGGGCCAAGAGGACCTTTGGAGAGGCTCCCCTCCACATGGCATGGTCAGAGGTCCACCCCCCGGGGCACCTGTAGGACGGCTGCGTGAAGACGGGCCTCCTGTAGACCTCCTCCGTCACGTGGACGTCCTCCTCGCCCTGGATCCTCACGGCGTGCGGCTCGTCCTTGAAGTGCTCGATGTCGTTGTAGACGTAGTAGGTGCCCTCACTCAGCTGCGCAAAGTCGTGGAGCTTCGAGAGACGAGCGTGGCCGTCACAACCCGTGGCCTTCACAGCCACCGCCGCCCGGGCACACGGGGACGCCCCCCTCGGTCACCTCTTTGCGAATGGCGAGCTCCAGGTTTTCCACCCTAACCCCCCTCTGGAGGCTGTGCAGGTTTTCGTGCAAGTTCTCCTTGCCACGTGGCGTGTAGGGCACGAAGTCACTCTCCACGCGCAGGAAGACCACGGGCTCCTCGCGGACACAGAAGAAGACACATTCCTGCAACGAGCCCGGCACGCGCCGGCCATCAGCCTTCCCGGCGGCGACACCAAGAGCAGCAACTGGTTGCACGGAAGGTTTCCAAAGCCCTGCCTGTCCTTGCAACAGGTTGGCCAAGAGCTCTTGGATGGAGTGTCTTGGCCGCTTTGCCCAGAGCTGCTCATCTCTTGGAGCACCTCAAGACACGATGATATTGGGAGACACCTCAAGGCAACCACGCGTTGCCCCTCCGGGAGACCCAACGCAAGACGGGATGTCCCCATCCCACACCTACCTTGTGTCCCTCCTTCTGGATCTTCTGCAGCACCTGCGTGAAGCCGTTGAGGCTGGGCTGCCCCATGCCAAACACGGCGTGGCCGCCTTTGGCTTGCCGGAAATTCGGAGCGCCACAGCTGCCGGTGGTGTTCAAGACGTCCAGCTTACTGTACACATCCCTGACCAGAAAATACTTGCCCTGCAAAGGAAGGGGTGGAGAGAGAAGGAAGGGAAAACATGGAGCGGGACGCAAGGGCCACGTGCAGCGACCGCGAGCGAGCTCGGGTGGCTGGGGAGCGAGCGGCGAGGTTGGTTAAAGGAAGATCCTCCAAGGATCAGTCCAGCGTCTCGCAGGCCATGGCAGCCAGGTCTCCCCAGGGCCATCGCGGGCACCGCTGAGGGCGTCTCCATGGGCACCCACCTGCACGAGGTAGTGCTCCGGCGTGCCGTCCGAGATGCGCCCCACCGCGTAGTTGGCCTTCAGCAGCTCGTCGTGGATCTGGAACTCCTCCCTGCAGTTGTACCTGCAACGGCACCGCTCGGAAAGCGCCCGTGGCCGGGGGGGACATCCCCGGGGGCGGAGGAGAGGCGTCGGGCACTTACGTGATGACCACGGGCGCCACTTTGTTGGTGATGATGGACTTGGCCTTGCTGTTGTGCAGCCCCGCGGCCTGGAAGGAGGGGATGCTCGGGGAGCGCTGCTCCTCCATGGCGCCGGCGCCGCGCGCGGCCTCGAAGGCGGCCGCCGACACCGTCTGCTGGGCCGTGCTGGCCGTCGTCCCCATAACCACGGGCAGCTTCGCGGCGGGAGAACAAGGAGGGCGCGCTCAGCGGGCGGCTCTCGCCACGCCGCCCGCCGCATGCCGCCTTCAAAAGCTCCGTGTTTTGCTCCATATTTTGTGCGCGGCTCCGTGTGATTCGCCCCTAAGCCTCCCCACGCTCTGCTCCCTATTGCGGGTCGCAACCAGGCTCCCCAGCACGGTGAGCGCGCACGCGTGCCCATGCACGCACGCCGGCTGCCGCACGCGAAGAACGGGGGGAAAAACAGCAGAAAACGGTTCAAACTACAGCAGCACCTTCCCAGGAGCGCCGGGGCCGGGTTCCTGGGGCAGGGCTGGTGGGGCCGCCGCTTTCGCGGCGCGCCGGGGCCCGGCAGCTTGGCCGGGATTCAAAGCCGGAGCGAACAATAGCCTAAATATAGAGCCGGGGCGGGCGCCGGGGGCCGCAGCTGCAGGATGCATCTGCCGCAAGGAAGCGGCGCTCGCCCCGCGGCCTCTTCGCCGGCGGGAGGAACCGGCACCGAGGAACCTGCCCGTTTCCCCCCCCGCAGTCGCTATTTTGGCACTTCTTTTTTTTTTTTCTTTGCAAGAGGCAGCTCCGTGAGGCCAGGTCCAAACTTCTCCCTTGGGAAATGCCAGCGCTGCTGTTCAGCCCGGCTTGGAAAACAGGAACCACGAGGTGCCGAACTCGGGGCTCCGCGGGTGACCTTTTTTATGAGGCTTTTCCCAGCGGGATGGCCGGCCGGCGCGGAAGGACGTGACTTCAGCCCGCGTCCGTCCATCCATCCGCCCGGCCCCGGCCGCATCCTGATCCACCACGAGCAAAAAAAACTCCTATACGACATTAAAAAAAAAATTGCTAGTAGACAGGGAGCAGGTGAGCGCCGCCGCCTCTTGCTTGGCACCGGAGCAACTCGACGGCCGGCGTTTTCCCCGGATTTTCCGGCGTGGCAGAGCCAGGGAGCGCGGCTCCGCGGGCGCCGAGCGCAGCCTGTGATTTGCTTCTATTCCTAGCAAACCGCGGCGGCCGCCGGCTCGGCTTACAGGGCCCTCTCGGGCTGCTTTTCCAAGTGGACCACACCTTCAGCCGCACAAGAGCAGCCTTATGCGCGCGCGCGCTTCCTCCGCCGCGCTCCCGGGCAAAGCGAGCGCAGCCCCCAGGCCGTCTGCTCCGAGCGAGCGGAGACCTGCCGGCTATTTTTAGGCTCCGCGGAGCCCTCGGCACTTCCTGCCTTGCAGGAAGGAAACGTCCCCCCCGGGAAACGTCCCACCGGGAGCCGGCCGGGCCGCCGCGTGCTCCGGCGCTCTTGGCCACGGATGGGGCAGGAGGGAGGCACCGAGGAAAGGCCGCGTGGAGCGTCCAGGCAGAAGGAAAAGTCCCTTCCAAGCGGGAACCGCGACGGCAAAGCTGGGCCCGAAACTCCAGCGCCACAGTTGCCGTCCGTCCATCCGTCCGTCCATCCATCCTGCCAGCCGGCGCACTGCGGAGCCACGCTGGGCCGGGGAGGCTCCGCGCGCGTGGGGAAAGCGCGAGGCGAAGCCGCCACGCGACGCCCCCAAGCCGGTGCCACCGGGCGCACGGAGCGGCCGCGTCCCTCGGGGCCGAATGCCCGGGCATGTGGGCGCCCCAAGCGCCCGCAAAGCCGGGACGCCACGG
>VZSV01000036.1:4964026-4978747 GCA_013398735.1 Nothocercus julius
CTCCAAAACAGTCCCTGGAAGCGGCTCTTGCCATAAACACTTTCTTATTAACACAGTTACGCGGTGGAAGTTTAATTACAGCAGCTATCAACGCAACAGGAGATAAACACGCTGCTTCTGAAGGGAATTAATTCGTTTGGAGATCAACACCACACTGCTGGAGATCCAAGCAACGCCTGGCCCCGACACTGCGAAATCCCCTTCGGAAATAAAGGCCCTTTTGAGCAGTGGTGATGCCCCCAAAGCCACCTGCACGTTTTCCCAGGGGAAAAAACACCACGGAGAAAGGGAAAAGCCTGTTCCTGGCTGCAAAGCACTTGTGAAAGGAGGCATCCTTGTCAGGGACTCTTGCGTTTTGGGCCAAAACGCCTGTCCTGTAAAAATGTACTTCCCTGATGAATCCCTGTGATTCCGGGCACGGATAGGAGTTGCGTTCCCGCTTCAGGAAAACGTCAGCTGCCCGGACGTCGCGTAGTAGCCCGAGGCGTCCGAGGAGAAGCGCTGAGAAAGACGGACCGAATCGAGCTGCACCTCGCCGAAGGAGAAGTTCTCAAAGAGCTGAAAGAGAGGGGGGAAAACGTCCCAGGAATGCCTGGAAAAACACAACTCGTGGCTGCTTCGCAGACCTCCTGCGAGAAACAGCCCTGTAAGCAGCCTCAGAGACTTGTTGTGCCTCTAATGAAGCTATTCCTAAAAAACAAAAAGATGCCCTTGTCCTTGCCGTGAGGCCGCTCCATTGGATTACGTTGTGGTAATGCCCCCACTCCGAAGCGCGGAGGACGCTCCGACAGGGAAAGGGAGAGAAGAGAGGAAGAGGAATGACTCCCGCCGCACAAACTCCATTCTACACAATTAAAGATTGATACAATCCAAGATGAATTACGTCTCCAAAAGCCCACGTGGTTCACGGTGAGAGGACTTAGGCTAAAACGCCTCATTAATAAGGAATGGAGGGAAGGCGGCCGGGGTCCTGTCTCTCTGTGCCAGGGCTCATTGGAGAAAGGAGGAAGATTTGGCCCAGGCGGCTGGATCTCTGGCTCTTCCAGCTTTCCTGCAAAACGCATCGCCCCGGGATGAGGAAGGAGGCCGCCAGAAGGTGCAGGCCGGATCACGGCCACGAGGAGAGCACAACCCTTGTACTCCATGTTCCCCGGGCTCCTTCAAGCTCTGCCGCCTCCCGTGCGCGTGTTTCCCGGGCAGAACACTGCTAGGACTATTGATTTTTGGTAATGCAGCTGTACTTTCTGAGAGAAAACACGACAAGAGATTTAAGGGACAAGCACCACCATTCCTCCTGCTTTCGCTCCCGGACAGCTCCTCACAGATGCTTCCCTGCTCATAGCAAGGACAGTCGCTACATGGAGCGATTGCGGCCGAGGCGCCGTAAAGCCCCAGAGCTGCTGCAGGCATCACCCGCATCCCCCAAAACATTGGGGGTCTCCCTTGCCATCCACGAAGGGGTATATGAGCCCCTCGTGTGTGGAAACAGGTCTGGGGAAGCCAGGCATCCGCTCTGGAGTTTCGTTGCTGTCTGTCTCGGGGAGAAGCCAGGCAGAGACAAGAAAGATATTTATATCTCCCCGGCCCTCCCCAGCCACCAAAGAATCCTCCGGTTTTGGAGGACGGGTGCCAGCACCGCCTCTAAACGCAGCCTGTGGAAGCACTTTGGTCCCCTTCTCCCTGGAAAACGCAGAGCAAGAGGGAACATTTAGCAAGAAAGGGGAGGGGGGGAACGAGAAAGCCAGGGATCTGCAGGGTTGCTAAAAGCCGTGTCGTTTGATTGGAGCGGGATGTAGGGCTCAGCAAAAGCACAGTAATTCCGTAAATCCAAACACACTGAAGGATTTATGGCCCCGCTGCCTGAAGAATAAATAAGAGGTTGGGGGCTGGGTTTTCTTTTTCCTAATATTATAAATGAAAATGAACCTGGTAGAGGCAAGGGGCAATTCCGAAAGTCAAGGACCTAACTCCCAGCAGGGGACCAGACTCACTAGAGCTTCCCGCTGCCTTCTCCACATTAAATTAGAATCGAGGAAGGAAAAGGCATCGTTAACTTGTAACCCGCAGCCCTGTGCCTATATGGGAAGGTGCTGGAGAGGCTCTGCTTGCTCCCCTGTTCCATTCCAGGGTCGCAGAAGGACCCCGATGGGATCACCCTGGGGGCTGCGTCTTTCCCAGATGCAGAGCCAAGCGGCACCACGTGCGAGTCAACGCTCGGGGCTTTGGGTCCCCCCACAGCTCTATGGAAATTCGCATGCCGGTAGAAATCAAGCTCTGGTTGCTATGGTGAAAGGCACTCGGCAAACTAGGAGACAAATACGAGCGGGACGTTTGGAGGTTACTGGATTTTGGCACATCTTTTCCGAGGAGAATAAAAAAAAAAAAAAAAAAAGCAGCACGTTTCAGGCTCCACCGCCTTCTGCTCTGCTTCCCAGGACAGCTCAGTTAAGGGAATTAATACTCAACTGCGGCCCTTCCCAAAAGAAGCCTCAGGGCTCCTGGCTGTCCCTATTCCAGCGTTTGGGAGAGGAGGCTCCCTGGATTCGGACACAGGGACAAGAAGCTGCCACCATCAGCTCTTCTCTCCAAAGGCAAACACGAAGCTAAGGCATCTGGTACTTTCATGGGAGGCACAAATCACTCACCTCTTTGCACACAGACTCCCCCGGGCTTTCAGACTACAGAGCATTTTTCATGGATGGGCCTCAGGACAGAAGGAATTCCAGTTCCCAAATGCAACTCATCCTACAGGATCTATTTTCTGAGCAGTGTGGGAAGGGGACCGGCCTGCGTAACTGCTTGGCGGTACGAACGGGAGGGTGTGTTTAACTCCACGGAATGGGCAGGACAAAGGATTATTAAATAAAATCCTGACGAGTTCTGCTGGAAGCAAAATACCAGCTGGAGTCGCGGGCGCCATCGGCAAACACGAGCTGCCGGCGCGTCTGCGGCACAGCCAAGGCAACTCCAGCAGCACGTGCCATGCTCCGGAATTGTGGGCTGACCACTTTGCCTTAAATTTGCCATGGTTTTAGTTGGACAACAGCAAAGAAAGTGGTTAAGCCTCCAGTTTTGGGACACAACGGGCTCCTAGCAGGAGCCGTGCGCGGGGGACGCAAACCTGCCTAACCGCAGCCACTAACATCCCGGCGCCGCTCGGATCCTCCTGTGGAAGTTAAGGAAGCCGCTTCACGAGAGGGCAGCCTCCTGGAGCAGGGGAAGATCAATAACGTGCAGGGAAGAGGGCGAGGAAGGGAGGGAGAAGCGGTGCAGCCTCGCAAGGTCATGCTGGAATGCACCGGTTGGACTCCTCCGCTCAGGAGCCCAGAGCTATTTATGACTCGTGTAATTAATTAATGCCAACGGGCACTCTGCTGCAGGCACATGGGAGACCAAAGGGAAATATGAAGCGAGCGGGTTAGGAAACGTAGCGGAGGTGCTGGTGGGGGGGAGGCAGGATGACATTTCTGGCAGCAGGACGTGCTTTGAAGCAATTACCAGCAGCCCAAACAGCCTTTGGGCTCTTTGCATCAGTGCAAAAAAAGAGAAATCAATTAGGAGCGTTCCAAATGCATCGGCTCATGTTTCAGGGAGCAGCAGGATAAGAAAGCGCCCGTTGAGGCCGAGCAGTTGCATTTTACAGCTTCCAAGCGCCAGCTCTGCTGGCACGGCCGGCAGAGGGAGCATCCTTGTGCCATTGGAAGCACTCGTGCTTGCAGGTGACGAGCATTAAGGATGAAGGGCTGTTTGATTTTCTGCCTCTCTCCAGTCTGAGGACAAATTTAACAAACACGGAAAAAGCAAAGAGCTAAGTGAAACGTGGATGTATGCCTAGAAAGCTAAGTGCCTGCAGACACTCTGACTCTCACACACACCTGCCGGAACCAGTGTTATTTTCCAGCTTGTTTTGCTTCCTGGGCTTTTATTTTCTCTCTGGGCATCAGTCTCACACTGCCATCTGCCCTCAGATCCTGCCTACCTGCTACTCCTCTGGAGCAAAACCAAGCAAAAAATCAATAGCAAAGGTTAAAAAACTTGGGAAGTTGCAGTCGGTTTTAGTGACATAAACATATATATGAGCAAGTAGAGCAAGAGCAACCAAGCTCTCCTTTCAGGTGGGCTGAGGAACAACAGGAGCCCGAGTCTCCAGGGTAAACCACGAGGGAGGCAAATGACAACACCAACACCCACTTCACATTGGCGCTGCCACCTGCTCTGAGCCTCGCCAGCTTTCGGAGGGCTCCTGTTCAATATCAGAATGCTCCTAATTATAAAGGATCCAGATTGTCTATTTTCCAAACAGATCCCCTCTGGCGACACCCACAAGCTTAGGACAAAAGCAGTTTTCAAGAGGTGTTTCAAGCTCTTTTGGCTGCACTGCACCCAGAGCTGGCTCCAATACCCTAATTATTTCATACTGACCTTGAGGATGTTTTGGCCATTAAAGGACTCCCGTTCCTTGCATGATGATTTACCAGGTGCTGAACTGCTCCGCTCTTCAGCTGTGAAGGGAAAAGCCATTAACACAGGGAGCTTCAGTCAGGAGAATTATGCGCACTGTCCTTCATCCCCATCCCTCCCCTCCTGCTGCCACCTTTGCCCAAATCCTCATGGAGAAACGTTCCCGCTTGGCCTCTGCGGGGAACTGCAGCCCACTGGAGCAGGCAGCCTTTGGGCAGAGGGTTTCTAACCTTTTTAAAAACAGAGAAAAAAAAAATCATAAAAGCCAAGAGCTGCTGAGCAAAGCTCCTCCTGTCCAGTCTGCTGCTTTGAGTGCATTTAGTGGAAGGGAGCGGCGGTACCCACCATTGGGGTCTTTCCTGAAGAGAGTGTTCATGACAGTAGCATGGAGTTTCACCCGATCCCACTCCTTCAGCATCAGGCCGGAGTCCACGAAGCGCTCCACCAGTTTATCCGCTATCACCTGCAGCCTGCAAAGGCCAAAGGAGGGAGGTCAGCGCAAGGCAACGTGGTCAGCGCAAGGCAACGTGGTCAGCGCAAGGCAACGTGGTCAGCGCAAGGCAACGTGGTCAGCGTTTCGCTTGGTGGCCAGAGAGGGAGGCACGTGCGAAACGAAGCCTCGTTGCGCGCCCGGGAAAGCTGAGCAGGTCCTCATGGAAAGGCAACAACCTCCCCTGAATTGTGCCAGGCAAAGCAGAAAGTTCTGGCCAAGAACCTTTTACAGAGGTTCAAGGGCAGAGAGCTCGTTCACAGCAAGGAGCGCGATGTTATTGGCACTTGAAGGATGCATCTTTCTACTGCTGTGCAATGTAATAAAACCCTCCTTACAAGGGCTAAAACTTCAGCCCGCAGAGAGACCTCGACTCCAGAGGGATCTGCTCTCACTTATGGAGGGCACCCAAAGCGTTACCCATCTGTAAAGCAGAATTTGGGCTCCTCTCCCACCTCCAAGCAGAGAGCGAGTGCTCTCACCCCCCTAGGAACCATCACTTTGGTTTCTCAGCTGTAACAGGACACGGTTTCTCTGAGGCTTTGGCATCACGGTGCTCCCTGGGCTTCGCGCTGCCCCTCGTGGGCTTCCAGTGGCCACGTGACAATTTCAAGACTTGCAGACTAGCAATTCTCATGGATTTCTGCCACTTTCTGGCTTTACACAAGTGATTTTTAAAATTAGCAATGACAAAGATTAAATGAATATCATTACAGACAACGCTAAAACAAATTAACAGAGAATAGCTCAAGCGAAAATGGTGCTTTATCGCATTATAAAGTTAATCAAGGAAATAAAACAAATTAGAATGAATTATAATGGAAATTATTTGCCACGTGGGAGGCACAAAAGCACAATCGCTGTCTCGGTCTGAGCTGTTCTATGCGCAGAAGGGCTTGCCAAGCCCCAGCGCTGTCTGTGGTTACGCAAGCTAAGTTGGGGTAAATCAAATCTCCTGCTTTATAGCTTAAACTGAGTGAGATCACGGGAAGATCAGGAAGGATCTCTACCCCTTGGCCACACCAGGAACCACCCGGAAGAGCGGGCCAGACATCTCGCATGGGATGGGAAGGCACAGAACTCCCCAACATTGGCAGCAACCATCTGATCTAGCACAGCAAAGCACATGGTCTCCGCTCGCTTCTAGTTCTGAGCAAGAACCTGTGATTCCTACCCGCTTTGCCCATTTCCCTGAGGAAAGTGCTACTTAGCAGGCAAGAAGCGTGTGGAGATGCTCAACAGCGATACGTGCAGCAGACTGGAAAGCAAAGCAGGTTTTGACAAAGAATCCCTCCTCTATGATCGCTCCTTGGTCAGTGCATTGTCTCCTGGAGCCTCAGCAAAAGCAAGAGAAATTTATTGTGCTCTAAATCAACATAAAAGATGTCTCCTTTCCCCTCTGCAAAACTGAACGTTTGCTGAACTCTCGCTACCAGCTCAGGGACTATATTAGGACAGAAGTGCCGGTTCATCCTGCTGTGGGAGATGAATTAATTGACAGGAAAGGGCAGGACCTGCCTGGATGAAGAGTTACAACCAGCAATGTTCTCCGAGCACGCCAAAAGCAAAAGATGTGCTGCAGAACACAACTCCGGAGGTCTTTCAGTGCCAAGATCTGGGTCTGGCCCTATCCGGGTTATGGAGCACAAATAACTTCATCTTTCTGACCAGCAGTAGCCAGCAACTGAGGTGGGTTTCTAGAGAATTTCTGCTTCCTTCGCACTCCACATGTTGAGGGGAAATGCAAGAAGGGAACAGGAGGAGCTCACCTGTCTGAGCCGTCCTTCATGTGGACTTTGGCATAGAGGACATCTGTCATGGCAGGGTCATCGTTCATGTACTCCACTCCTGCCACCTCCACAGTCAGGGGGCTGCCTCCAGTAATCTGGCTGCAATGCAAGGAAGCCTTTAATTTAAAGCACAAAACAACATACCTGCTTTTAAGATACGACCCAGAGTGCTCTTCATGCATATGCTAAATGTTTGGGTTTGCTAGCAAATGATATATATTTTGCTATAGGTAAATACAGTATTTTTTTCCCATACATTTAACGACGAAAAATCCCCAATACATAAAAACCTCCCCTGTTTCTAAAGCTTGAAAACTGCTAATGTGTCATTTTCTCAAGAAATATCATTAAATTCTCTAAAGCTGCATTTTTGCTGTTTTGGACATACATTAGGTCAACCTGATGGCATTCACAGGCCATCTCAAGGCAGCTATCTCAATCTAGTTTACATAAAAAAAAAAATCAGCAATCATACAGGATAATTCCCCATTCCAAGGAAGCTCTGGTTTTCCTGCAAAGGGACTGATTGTGCCACGAAGTCTCCAGTTCCCTAATTCCTCTGCAAAAAGCACCCAACAGTGAGTGCAGTTTTAAGTACATTTGAACATGCCAGAAGCAAAATGAGCCATTTTATAATCGTCTCCAGCTGCTCTTGCAGGAAGGAAGAGACTAAAACACATGATTCAATAGGCACTCCCACACCTGTATCCTATAAAAAGCCATGTATACTACAAAAAGGGGCAGCAAGGGTATGTATCTTCCTGTATAACACATTGCCTGAATGCAGAAAAGCAAACGCAGGGTCTAACCAAGGTCTATGTGGAAGGAGGGGAGCCTAAAATCAATTTTTAAAACGTGTTTTTATTTGGCAATGCCAAGAAAAATAACTGCGTTCAAAAGGTGATTCCTCCTCCACCCAAGGAAACGGTGGCTAAGGATTTCCTCTCGGTTCAATCCACTTACGAAGGAGGCAGCAGCTACTGCTGGAAACTGGCTTGCATTTCTGTTTAACAGGTGGGAAAAAAAATAAAAATGAAGCCTTAATTTTAGAGGAAGAGGTGAAAATTCTGGCCTTGCATCAGTTCTCACAGATAATAGCAGGGCTAACACAGCTAACCCCTCGCGGGCCAAGGTGAAAACCAAGCAGGCACTCTGCATGCTAAGGCTTTGCAGCAATAAATAAATAAAACAGTCCCTCAGGCCACTCAGCAGTGCAGGGATAAGCTAATTGCAGTGCCATTCGACCGCATTTACAGTTAACAGCAGAAATTCTTCACACAAGAAATAATTGGGACTGCTGTGAGAAAAGGAAACGAGTAGAGAAGGTTTCCAGGCAGTGCCGAGGGCTGGAGCAGAACTACAAGTTACAGTTTCTGCTACTGCTCCGTGGCGTTTGATGTTTCCATTTGAAACGTTTCGGGTTTGGCTAAGTTTCTAGGCTGCAGGGTTGCCGTTTGCTCCCGAGCTGCCTGCCCCGCCGCGGCTGCGCCCCTTTGGCAGCACTCACTCCACAAAGTCCTCTTTGCAGCGCTGCAGGAGCTCACACGCCTTCCGGATCTCCTGCTCGCTCAGGAGCACTAAGGTCCCCAGCGTCAGGTGCAACTTCGCAGGGTTCTGGAACAGGCTGCTGCTCACCCCGGGATCCTACAAATTGATCCACAAATCACAGATTTACTGATGCCTCTCATGCACAGACACCCCTTCCTCAGAGGGGAAAAATATGTCAGAGAAGAGGCACCCAGTCACATTTGTTTCAGCTTGGGCAGTTGAGAGAAGAGACAAACTTTTCGGGGAGGCATTGGTGAGCGGGGGAATCCAGCCCAGGAGGAAAGTCACATTTTTTGTGCAATAGGCGGAGCCGGCTGTAGTGACAAGCTCCAAATGATCTCTAAATCCTGTCCAAACGTGGGTTGTACCTCCCCACACAAGCTAACGCCAACTCTGATAATTACATTTCGCTTGTTCCCATGCGCTCCATAGTTTGCCGGGATGAATTGCGATTAAATTCCCTTTACAGCAAGAGCTATGCGTTGTTGCTGGGGAAGAACTGCTCCCAGGTGGAGCAGCGGTTACACTGAGCTTTAAGAAACAGGCTCTTTTGTTCTGGGACATTTATAAAAATACCTCGAGGGTGGTTATCACACCCATATTAAAACATTCATTTCTACTTAGTGGCCACTTCCCATCGGCGCATTAAATAACCTCTGATTTTAACTCCCAACACCTCGGAAACATTTCTCAGCCTGCAAAAAGGGAGAACAAGTTTAGGAGAATATTCCTTGCACACATCGCCTGTATGTGACGATAGCCATTTTAGCCTGTGCTTCTCTCCCAGACACTGCCCTCTCATGGCCAGAAAACACCCTCAGATCTGCCAGGAGACATCAGGGAGCTTAGAGCACACAAGGATCTAAACCGAGGGGGTGGAAGAGCAAGTTGGGACAGAGAGGAACACGAAGGCTGCTCTCCTTCTCGTAAGATAAAGCTGTATCACCTTTGTGCGCAATGCACAGTGCATCCCAGGCTTCCTGGGCAGAGCTCTTGTGGGGAAGAGAGAAACAAAAGCCCTCAGCAGGCTGCCCAACACCGAATTTCCCTTCCCTGGAACCACCAGTTAGTCATTTCCTACATGGAAAGGGACTCACCGTAGAAACGAAGCGCCTGATTTCCAATGTTCTAATTCCAGACAAAGAGGGCAACTCGCTTCCACTCAGGTGGCCTTAAAAAGTAGCTCTTTCTCACGCTGCTTATACTTCTACCATTGCTCCCGTCCTAGCTGGGGCATGGAAGAGGTTTGTCAGAGCCCTAACCCCTCTTTTCAAAGCCTGGGCACAGCGTCTCCGCAAAGCTAAAACGTCAGAGTCGGGAAACCACAGTCCAGAGCATAATTCAGGCCTTCATCTATAATATTCTACATTCATCTATGTAACACAGTGTTGTCTTGGTGGGTATATGCTAAGTATTAACTAACATAATTCACAGATTGAGAAAGAATCAGAGTCATTTGCTCTTTCTCCCTGGTTGCATCCTTCTTATTGGCTTGAGAGCTTCCAGTATCTGCAGACAATATTGTGACTTTATCCCCTGGACAGCAGGACGCTACATGTACCCTGCTCAACTGTCATATTTCTTTGCCACACTACATCTGCTAAGACTGCAAATGCTGCACAGCCAACGCCACTTTCCTTTTCTACCTGCATATTCCAACGAATCTTTCAGTCTTGCTCACGCTGACAACTAAATGACTGTCCTAGGAGACTTCCAAGGTCACACAGTCACCCAGCTCTCCCTCTGCACCGCGTCAGTACCAACCTTTTTCAGGCGAGCCACATCTCCGTATTTGTATTAAATCCACCCTGAAAGAGCCTCTCCTCAATCCTGGGTCACTGTCTGGCTGCACTGACTGCACAACACCTTGAACGACACTGGAAATATTCCCTATCTCCACATAAAGTTCACCTTATAAAAGGTCTTAAAGACAAAAAAAAAAAATTACACAGCATATACCCACCAAGACAATACTATGTTATAAAATATAGATGGACGGTCAGCATGTTAACTGCTCAAGAGAGCTAGAACCCCCTCCAAAATGTTCAATGGCCAGAAGAAATCGTTACTCGCACACCCTTGGGCTTCTCCCTTCCTTACCACTATTGATAAACCTCGTTCAAAGTCTGGAATCTGCCTCATTCTGCATACTTTTGCACCAACAAATCACATTGGAAGTGCAGTGCACCGCTTCCCTAACTGCAACCCACCTGGATTTCTCTGGGCACCCTGAGAAATCCCATGGCTTGCGCTACTCCTTGAACTAAAAGGCAGCACAACATCTGGAAGCCCTTTTGCTAGTGCCACGAGGAGGAAGGGCAGAAAATAAAGCACTGTAATAAGGTGTTTCCTTGTGCTCATGTGGTGGGGACCACAGCCCCAGCCCGTCTGCCTCCACCTACAGTGACACGTCCTGCTATGGGAGATATCCCCAAATATAATAAGGGATTCCCAAAAAGCCCCTGCTGCAGTGAGGCACAACCTGCACCCACCCTGTCACAGAGACTGCTGTGCTGTTATTAGGAAGACTCGGGTGGTGGTTTGGAAATATACACACACACATATATATATATGTATATATATGTGCCCCGGTCAGACACAGGAAAGCAAGAAAAAATCCCGGACAGATCCACAGGACATGCTGGCAGACAGGTAGGGAGAGAAAGAGGATCAGACAGGGGGATAACTGCATCAACAGCCCCTGTGAGAGCCCCACACCCAAGTCCCTGTCCCCTGCCAGCACTGGGAACAGTGACCAACAGAGGGAGCCAGGCAGCTGGTGTCACCTGTGCAGGCTCTGCTACCCTCCACAGAATCCCCGGCCCTCAGAGCCGGCCACGCAGCTCCATTTCTCTGGCCATGGCCGGGCCTCTTCTCTTACCGAGAGGTGTCTTCTCGACGCACGCAGAGGACAGAAGAGTTTAATATCCTTCCAGCCTCCCAGCCTGGCCCTGTGCACGCAGACACCCCTTCTGCACGGCTAGAAGTGCGTTAAAACATCCAAAGCGCTCACCTTGGAGCACTTCTCCAGCACCTGCTCCTTGAACTGCAGGAACCTCTCCTGAACGACAGGCTGGTTGAGGGCGAAGGAGAGGAAGTGTGTGAAGGGCTGCTTCTTCCGCACGCTCTCGAGGAGAACGTCGATACGCGTGCGGGCCGAGACGACCCCGCCACGCTGCTCACCCGTGATCACTGCAAGGAAGCAGAGCGAGAGCCGCGCGCCTTTGCCGAGGCTACGGGGCAACTGGTGGCACTTTACCCCATGTGCGGGCAAAATGAGAAGTAATTAAGCAGATTGTGGGTTTTGTTGTTCCAACTCAGTTTTCCCTCAGTGTTCCCTACAGAACAGAAAGATATGGAGAGGCCAGGAGGGAATTACAACCACCTGTACAACAGCACCTGTCAACTATTAGCCCAGGGCTCACGAAAGAGGAGAGAGGAACTAAAACCCCCAGCTGTGCAGAGAGAAATCTTGCCAAACCCCCTGCTTGACTTAAAACACCTGACACGGCTGGGCTTTCCTGTGCAAAGGCAGCAAAAGGTACCCCTGTGCTCTCAAGAAAGTCAGCTCAGCATGGCTAAAAACAATCAAAAAAAAAAGATAAGAGTCCATCACTTCAGTAGCTCTTTGGATTTCTAGAGCATTATTTTAAGTCTTCATAAAGGCAGTTTCAGTCAAAGTGAGAAAGAAAATCTCTCAAGATGGCCTAGATGGTTTGTGCCCGCACTTCAAGGCCCCAAGCAGAGAGCCCTCAAGTTAAAAAGGGAAGAACTGCAAGGAGAAGATTTTCTTTGCTTCCCACTAAGCTGTGTTTTCCACATCTCTCAACCTCCCTGGGTCTCAGGGAGAAGTCAAGACCCACTCTGTTTCACCAGCCATGAAAAAGCAGCAGTGGTGTCAAAACTCTTCCCATAATAAAGAAAATGAAATTTGCTTTGTGTATAGAAATACACAACCTTTCTGGATGTATGTTACAGTTCCTCATTAATAGCATTATTACATATGGTAATAATAAACGTTTTTAAAAAGGGGGGGAGAAAAAAACCAACACATTTGTGCCCAAAATTCTCAAGATGGTCGTTTAAGGCACAAAAGACTTTAGCAAGACATTGCTTAGAACAGCAACTTTTTGCTCCAAAAATCTTGTACCGCTTTATGAGGTCTATAGATAGTGAAAATAAATTGAGGAGAAAACTGAAGTGATTTTCGCAGGGCCATAAAGAGAGTTAGTGACACACCAGGGGCAGAAATTAAAAGAAGAATTGACAACATCTCCTGTTCCCTCCTCAGTGGCTACAGGAGAGAACTGTAATTTCTGTGTGCGTTCAAGCTCACCAATTTCTCCCTCCGCTCCAGGCCTGGGAATGCTGATGGAGGTCCGAGTCTCCGTTTCTAGCCGCTTCTTGGCCTCCCCCTTCTTCCCAATGATGTACCTAAAGGCATGAATGTAAAGGCCTCGTTAATATTTCCCCTCCTAAACACAGGAAAAGTGGAATTGTATTTCAGGGATGTGGCTTTTTGCCCCTGGCTTCTAAACAAGCTCGGCTCACTTGTAAAGAGGGCTGGGAACCTCCACCCGACACTGGAAGCCTTTCTCAGTCTCCTCCACCACAAAAGCATCGCACGGTTCATCTGCACAGTCACCTGGGCCTGCCAGGACAAAAAAAAACAAAAAAAAAATAGCAGAACTTTTACAACCTTTGTAAAGTTTGGCAGTGTTTTATGTAGGACAACAGCCTCACAGTCATCTTTTCCCAAGGTTAAATAAAGGGATGAGTGGACTCCCCTCAGTGGCAGCTGATGCTTTTGATTTCACCTCACCACCAGCGCTGAAAAACAACGAGCACTACTAAATCTGCCAGGCTGGGAGGAAAGCAGTAGTTACAGCCCAGGTTTTTGCTCTCCTGGCAGGGTGGAAGCCTCCAGCCCACTCGGAGAATGCAGCAGGACTTCCTCGACACGCCGGAACGCAGATAAAAGGCGTAGATGGAAAGTCCTGGTTCGAGGGCAGTGCGTGTTTAGGAAAACAGGGGAATTCTCACGCCCTTTGCAAGGGCCAGTTACAGGCAAACCGGTCAGCTGTGGGGCACTCAGTCATGCCTGCTAATATCAAGCATGATTTCATCAGAAAGAGGAAGAGGTTTCTACCTTATTCACAGCATAGACAGAGATGGATTTTGGGAGTTAGCAACTTATTAGAGCTTTGTTCAATCCTCTAAAGAGGAGAGTAGGAGAAACCAGGACACAGTAGCCCTTTCTTATTCAAAAGAAAACAAACAAACAAAACAGCTGAACTTTCTATGCCCACAGGAGCTCCTGCAGAGCTACAATACAAATCACAGAGCAGAAAGCTGGTTACTCCTATCAGGACAGGACCAAACCTCCAGGCCCACTGTATCCGCAAATCACAGAAGAGCTGAGGTTGGAAGGGCCTCTGGAGACCGTCTGTTCCCCCTTTACCTGCATAGAATTCCTCTTCAGGGTGGTAGGCCTGCTCCTGAATGAGATTTTTCCTGTAAATTCGTCCCCCAATCCTTATTAGGGTGGGACGCAGCACTTCCATGGTGCTCCTCTTTCTAGTGACAGCACTCTATAAAACAAACAAACAAACCACTTCTGCTGACTTAGTCCAAGAAAAGGGAAATTCAGAGGTTTCCCTATGGGCAATTTCTGAGGGGCATCAGAGAAACAAAGAGTAAGTAAAACTCAGCACCCCCTCAACTAGAGGTACCATTGTAATATCATTCCAGATTCCAGGCAGTTTCTCCTCATTGTTAATTTTCATGGGGAAATTTTCAGCTGCAGATGAAAGGCACTATAGCCTCTCACAAGGATCACTCCAGAACCAACCTCTTTCAGAGGATCCATTGCCTCGCACCAGCCTCTCCAAAAACACTCCAAAGGGCAGGCCCAGCCGTTTGTCTCCGTTTGGAGAAGCCCCCTACCACTCCTCCCTCCCTTTTTCCAGAGATGCTGAGCACTCCCACACCCCAGGAGACCATCATCCCCCTGCCCTGACAGGAGCTGCAGCTCAACAGCTGAAAAGGGTCACTTTGAAACAGGAGAGGGAAGACAGCTGGGGCCAGTTAATCCTTCAACTGCTGCATCCCCACCTGCCAAAAAAACAGCCACGAATCCATCCCTTTAACGTACAAGGACGCTAAAAACGATTTACGCCAAACGCAGCCGTCCTGCAACACCTTAACACGTTGCATCATGCGGCCCTTGGGCTTTTTTATTCTCTTAACAACATAGAAAGTTCACGGTAAAAAAAAAATACGCAGAGACACAGCCTGCCCTGCGCTTCTGGCAGCCGCTGCGAGCCAAGCACGGGAACAGGGGACACGGCGTCCCGCTCGGGAGAACATTTTCTGATGTAACAGCAAGGGGAGGATCCCAGGAGCTGACCCCATCACGGATACACGTGTATA
>VZSV01000036.1:4983284-4998577 GCA_013398735.1 Nothocercus julius
AGGTTCCCCTGAGGAATGGGATTCTCCAAAGAGGTCCCCATTGGGTGAGTGGGGCCTTCCAAAAGGTTCTCATGGGAGATGGGGGGGTCCTCGAGAATGTCCCCCATGGATGGAGGGGCCCTCCAAGAGTCCCCTTAGGCATGTGTGTCCCATGTAAGATCCCCCATGGATTGAGGAGGGGGCCCCCCTCTAAAGAGCTTCCCTTAGGGATGTGTGTCCCACATAAGGTCCCCAATGGATTGAGGGGGGCCCCCAGGAGGTTCCCTTGAGGGATCTGTGTCCCAAATGAGGTCCCTGGTGGCTGCGGGTGGTCCCCAAGAGGTCCCCTTGGGGGAAATGCCTCCCAGAGGAGGTCCCCGTGGATGGGGGGCTCTGCCACAGCGCAGAAGGGGCTCCCCAGAGGGCCCTACATGACTGGGGCTGTCCTGGGAAAGGCCCCAACCGTGACCCCCATGGTGGGTGCCGGGCGCTGACCTGTGCGGCCGCTGCCTCCCCGCAGATGCCGAGTGCGAGGCCTCCCTGCCGGACCTGGAGCTGCTGCACGACCCCGAGGACGAGCTGCTGTGCGCCCACCTCCTGGACGTGGTGCGGGCCACGCTGGGGCAGGCGCCGCTGGGCGCCAAGCGCCGCTGCCGCCTCCTCATGCCGGAGCCGCTGGCGGCGCAGGTGCGGACGGAGCTGCTGCGGCTGGCGTGCAGCGAGCCCTGCGGGCTGCGCGGCGCCCTGCTCGACCTGTGCGTGGAGCGCGGCCGGGCCTGCCACGACGTGGGCCACATCGCCGTGGACCCCGCCGTGGTGCCCACCTTCCAGCTCACGCTCGTGCTCCGCCTGGACTCGCGCCTCTGGCCCAAGATCCAGGGGCTGCTGGCGGCGGCGCCCGCCTTGGCGCCCGCCTTCGGCCAGGCGCTCAAGCTGGCCCCGGGCTTCAGGGTCATCAAGAAGAAGCTCTACAGCTCCGAGCAGCTGCTCATCGAGGAGTGCTGATGCTCCCAGGGCTTGCCAAGGAGGAGCTGGCGAGAAAAGGAAGGAAAAGAAGGACAAAAAAAGTAAAAAAAAACTCCAAAAAAACAAAAAAAAAGCCCAACCTGGCAGCCAGCTGGAGTGCCGCACCTCCCTGTAGTTTAGGCTCTAGGTAGAGGTGCTGCAGCCCCCTCCCTGCCCTCCGGCTGTTTTTTCGCTCTGGGGGGCTGCCGGCTGAGCCAAAGGCATGACAGAGACGAGATGTGAGACGGAGACTCCACTACTGACGTGCGGGCAGCTACGATGGGACACCCTGGCACAGGGGGTCTGACATCACGTTGTGTCTTGGACCCGGGACACTGGGGGGCGAGGGGCGCGTGCCAGGGCTGAGGGCAGGACCCCTCACAGAGCCCCTGGCATGGCGGTTTACACTAGTACACTTGATGTTCAAGTGCAAAACTTTCTATGCAATTGTGCTGGTTGTTCCTCTTTTTTCTTTTTTTACTTTTCTAATAAAAACTTTCTACTTGATGCTGTCCTCTCTGCTTGCAAAATATATATAGTGTTGCTAGTGCCCTCAGGAACCCTGGGGTGCCCTCGTGGGCTCCAGTTGCCTCTAATTGCAGGACACGGCAGGTGACTCAAGGGTGGCTGTGCTGAGTCAGGCCTGTCCTGGACATCCCCGTCACCAGGGAGGAGCGGCTGGGAGCCCAGCCGGCTCCCACGGGATGGGACAAGGAAGTGGCTGGTGGTGCCCTGCCAGGAACCATATATAACATATCTTCAGTCAAGGAGAAGCCCAAGGCAGTGCAAAACCATGGGGTTATCTACTAAAAGAATAAACAAGGCTAAGTAAAAACATGGAATGAGGGAAAACAGTTCCCTCAAAAAAAAAAAAATAAAAAAAAAAATAAAAAAATAAAACTGAGAAAATACAACCAGCCACCAGATCCACAAGCCTCTCCTAGCCCCCTTGGAGGAGCGAGCAGAGCTGGGTTTGCCAGGTGGGATGCCCAGTTTGCCTTTGGGAAAACTAGGGCATATAGAGCACCACCAATGTGCGTGTATATTTTCTAACCTATGTATTATATAGATCTCTTATGCATTTGGCCATAGGGGGTGGATCACAGCAGCGCTGGCTCCCACAGCCCCTGGCAGCCAGGAGCCGCGTGAGCGGGATGCCCGGCCTATTTATAGCCGGATGCCCTTTCCGAGGTTAAAATTGGGAAGCAGAGAGGGGGAAAACAAGGTCCTCCGGGGAAAACAAGGACAGGACATTTTCGCCAGGAAGGTGCCAGAAGGCACCTTTATTTAGCCATTCCCAGGAAAGCAAGAGGGGAATACGGGGGGATGACACGGTGCGTGTGACCGGCCCGGTGACGCCAAGCGCTCCACAGCACTGGCTTCCCATTTCCACCCTAAAAACAAGAAGTTTGGGATGGAGCCTACCTGGCAGAGCAGCTGCCACTGCTGCCTTTCCCAATTAAGAGTTGGGAAGGTGCCTGGGGGCCAAGGAGCATTGGAAAAGCCTCCTGCCTGCGCGACCCAAGCACCGCGGAGGCCTCGCGCGTTAGAAACATTTATTTATAGATGTACAGGGGGTAATTAAGTCTAAATCAGGAAATACAGCTTTGGGGAGCATCCGCTCCCTCACTCCTGTTATCCACGGCTATCTACTCAAAAAAAAAATAGCAAAAAAAAACAAAATGGAGAGGTTTGGCAGCCCTGCTCTGCCCTGGGAACGCTGTTTTGCAAGATATTCGGTGCCTTTTGTGAACGTCACTTTTGCTTAACCCCCCTCCCTGTGATCTCATTGTGTCTCTATGAGTTATTCCATGATGCCCAAATTCCACCCAAAGACAGAGGAACTGTAAGAAAAACGACACCGAAACCTTTAAAAACCTGGCCCACGTCATGGTAGCTGGGGGATAACAAGGCGCACAGGTAACGGGAAATAAATACAGCCCCCAAAACAGATGGATTTCTGCTGCTAAGGAAGCAAAACCCTCTCACCTCTTGCTTCTTCCAGCCCTCTTTCCACCCTACCTGAAGTGACTGCTGCCGGGATTGAGCCCCCTAAGGGGATGGTTCTCACTGGAAATGTCTTTAGACAGAACTCAACTGCAGGGTAGGAAAATAAAATAAAATAAAAATGAATCCGGTTTATTGCACTAACTGTGCTCGCTCTGTATTTGCTTGCAAAGAGCGAGCAGCGTCTTGAGCCCTCTCCCGCTTTGCTCTCTGCAAAGCTCAGCTGGGATTCCGGGGAGGATCCAGCGGAAGGGATCCCCCCCCAATCCCAGGAAAACTTCTTTCAACAGAAGCAAGGACGAGCTGCATTTCTCCGGGATTTTCCAGGTTTCCTCGAAGAAACGTGACAAACAGCGGGCCAGGGCCGCATTGCAAGCGGGAGCAAGAGAAAAAAAAGCAAGTTTTGGGAGGGGAACCATACAACAAGGCCACAGAGGGCTGAGGTTTATGGAAAGCCCTGTTCACCGCGCGCTGATTACGAGGCAAAATGAAAGCAGACGCTGTGAAAAATAAGAAAAAAAAAAAGACAGTTACGTGCACAAATAAACCCAACAAGTGATGAGCTAAAGCCACCAAGGACAGTCCTACACCGAAGGAGGCGCCGCACACGAACCTGCTCTTCGCTTCTGCCAAATCCCCAGCCCGGGCAGGTTCAGTTTAATTTCCACCCCCTGCGGATGTGAAAACTCCTTTATTCAGACCCCGCCGCCGCCAGCCAAGCCCCAGGACGCCGGGGCCCTCGTGAGAACAAGACACGGCTGCTGCAAAGTGCTCCCCGGGTTAGCGGATGAGGCGGGAGCAGCGGCTGCTTCCCGCTGTGCTAAAACCTGGCGGAAAACCAAATAATTTACCCCGACCTCTGCATAGTTTAAAAGTACAACATATATACAACTATAAATTAATTCTAAATAGATTATATTTTCCTTCTTAAGCGTTCTTTTATCCCCCAGTTGTCCGGTTTCTCTCTCCATCAAGAGTGACCGGCGCGGTCACAGAGGGTCTCCTTTTGCTTCGTGCCTTCTGCAGTTGGCTTCATTTGTATTTTTTTGCTATTTTTCACTCTGCACATTTGTCCTCACGGCGGTGGCATCCTAGGAGCAATCAGAGTGTCGCACTCAGGAGGAAGAGGATGGGCAGCTTTACTTCCTCTCCTGATTGCTGCCCAGGACGTCTAACAGCGGAGACGGACAGGGAGAGGCGAGCGGGTGGTTGTGCGTTGCTAACACTCCGATTCCTTTTTAATTTAAGGTTTGATTCTTTAAACATAGTGTCTGTCACCGTGGCTCAGTGCACTTCACCAAGAGTCTTGCGGGGTTTGGAGAGCCTGGGGAGAAAAGCGGGAATTGGGTCGCTCTGCAACCCCCCCTGCTCCGCTCTCCTTGCCTTTCCCTGGATTATGGGGAGGCTCCGTTTGGGATCCCCAGGGGCATTTCACAAAGAAAACGGGGCAATTCACAGCGGCCTCCCGTTGAGAGGTGCAGTTATCAAAACACCTCGGTGGGTGGATCAAGATAAGCAGCAGGATACACCCAAAAAGAAAGAAAGGCAGAACATGCGCCACAGGATTTGATCCGAGGGCTGATGCGCTCCGTTTGCCAAGGAAAACAAAAACAACCAAAAATTTCCCTGCCAAACCTTCTTGCTTGAGCCTGTGGATCACGTAGCTGGATATCCGCGGGCCCGGAGAACACTCCAGAGGCCTAAAAGGTGTCCACAAAACCAAGACTTGGGCTGAGCTTCCCTTTCAGTTGAAACCACTCTTCCAAACAGCTGTGCGGCCAGAGGAGGCCTGTAGGTTTTACAGCTCTCCTAGTGAAAGCAGCCCAACTAACGGAGTAGAAATGGGACTCCGGACTCCAATTTCTGCATTATTTTCAGCTCGACTTGCCTTGATTCAGGCTCTCCAATCCATGAGTCTCGCAGACCTGGGCTCAGCTGTTTTCACTTTGTTTCCCAGTTTAACGCAGTCAGTTAACTTCCACGGCTCGCTGCAGCTCTGGCCATTCGCTTTGTTCTTCTCAAGTGTCACGGGAAGGCCGAGGCGTGGGGGGCAAGGAACATCTGTTTTGCACGAGTCCCTTCCCTGTCGTCGTATTTCTTCAAGTGCCACAGGATAACAGCTTTTCAGTCCAACAGACAATAAAGCAACAGAAAAGGTTCGCTGAAAGGTGTCAGCTGGCTGCCGAGGCCGGGAAAGGCTTTGCAGGATACGGGCGGGAAAAAAAAAAAAACAAACTTCCAAAACTTCCAACCAGCCAAGGCACAAAAACCCACCAGCGTATGGAACGCACGGCCGGCCCGGCCTCAGCCGGGTCACCGACGCGCCTGGGGCTTCCGCTTTGCTCCTAGAGAGCCCGTGCCGACAACGCCAGGGGAAAGAGCGCGCTTGGAGAGAGCCGAGGGTGCCGACATGCAAACTAAACAGAATCAGTTCCCCAATCAAAGAGTGCGGGGCACGGGAGGGGGCGGCGCTCGCCCCGCTACGCGCGCGTGCGGCCCGAGGACACTCACGAGGACTCGCGTCTCAGACAGAGATTTAAGTAAGGATTAAAAGCACCGCTGGGCCACGCTGCGGCGTCCCGGGGAGCGCCGCCAGCTCGCACCTAGACCTCTGCTGAGCGGGCTGGCCAGCACTATCCGTGCAGGGAGGCTTGAACGTCCGACAGTCTGCTGCAGCTGGGAGTGCCCATCCTCTGCGCTCGCTGGTACAGTTCCGAGTCTCCGAAGTAGCGCGCCCGGTACAACAAGCCTTCCTCTGTGGGAGGAAGAGCCCAGCGTCACACCACGCCGCGCTGGCAGCGCGCCCGGCAGCACGTGGAGCCCGCTCGCTACCGCAGTGCTCGAGGCACCCCTGCCGTCCCCGCCACCCGCTCGGGACCGCAGGGGACGATTCTCCAGCTCATGCCATGGCTGAAACCCCCGGCTGCCGCCGCCACGGCGCTACTCACTCTGCTGCTTCTCCTTCCAGCAGTTGTTTCGAAGGTTGGCGATGTAGTCGTCCTCCACGCTCCTCTCGACATTTTTGAGGTTGGCGCCTGTGTACTCCTCAGCGAAGCTCTCCGAGACGTAGTAGACGACTTTCAAGTGCTCTGTCACCCTCCTGTGCGTGTGACTCACAGACCTAAACCGAGGAGCGAAGTCAGGACGGTGTGGGACGGGCAGAGCACAAAGCTCTGAGCTCCTCAAAACACCCAACACGCCTTGATCCCACTCAAAGCCCCCATCACACTCCTGGGCACCCACAAAACGGAGGCTTTGCTGAGGAGAAGCGTTTCTGGTGGGCCTGAAACACTGACACAGGCAGAGGAAAACCCTCCCGGCCTCCAGCCAAGTGGGCAGAGCTCTGACCACAGACATATCCCTGGGCAGACTGCCTGAGGACTAAACACGTTGGGAATAAAGCGATCACCCCAATTTTCAGCGCTAATTACATCCCCCTGTTGCTTCCTTGCTGCCCCCCTTAGCGCGGGGAGCCCCAGGGCTCTGCCAAACAGCAGCCGAGTGCGGCAGAGGCGGCACTGCGACGGGACCGGCTGCCCGAGCGAGCAAGTGCGCGGGCAGCCCCGCCTGCCGGCGCAGGAAGCATTCCCAGCTCGTCTCCGTGCCTCCAACAGGGTGACAGAGCTCTGCTCGCTCTGCGTCGCCTTGTTTGCCTCTCCTGCCCCAAACCAGGCTGGGAAATTGGAGTGGCTGCGTTACCTGAGCACCTTGAAGGATGGGAAATAGATAAAAGCACAATGAAAAGCTGCACTTGCTTTAGAGCCAGGCATAAGCCTTAATATGCAGGGCTCGCTTGCATCCTGTGTGGCAGAGAAACACCTGGGGCTCAAGGATGGTTCTCCCTCTCTTCACCAATATTAAACAAATGGGTCTAGGCACAAAAATGCTCATTTTCACAGTGCTAATAAATACCCTAGACATCACGTCTCAATACTCCTTAGCTTCTCCTTAGCCTGACCTTTATTCTAGGAACTCATGTCCCAGCCTTTGCCTTGGACTTGAAAGCTAAGCAGGGCTTTATAGTATTTAAGGTCACCGTCGGCAAACATTGTCATCGGTGAAACTAAGCCCAGGGCCCACAGCCTGCAGACAAACCCGCCCTCCACTAGCCTTTTAAACACACATAAGGGACTCCAGGGACAACAGATGAAGTCTTGGCAAGGATGGCATGAGCGGCCAGAACTCGAGCCTGCTCTTGCTGGCACTGCCTGAGCTCCCTGCCAAAATAAGCCCGCTGCTCCAGACAGGTTGCCCCTTCTGCGGGACCCCGGGCCCTCCATCCCCAGGTCTGCTCGAGAAGGAGCCGCTCTTACCTGACGCGTGTGGCACACAGGGGAGGAGGAGCAACGAGGGGATAAGATAAAGCCAAACACGGCAGGAAAACTCGAGTCTAATTCCCTACCCCATATTGCCCCCCTGCCCTCCAGAAGCCAAGCCCAAGGCCGGGCTGAGAAGTTGCAGACAAAGCAGGTACTGACGGCCTGTGGCTCAGGCTGTAGGGTGGGCTGGAGACCATCATCTGGCTGAGCGCAGACACGATGATGAGGATGAGGATGGGCATCAGCTGCACAAACAAGCCCAGGCCGCCCTGCGGGAAGAGAAACACACAGTGGAGCAGCAGCCACGCACGTCCGTACGCAAGAACCCTACGGGGCTGCTCTTCCTGATTTAAGCAGGGGTTGGAAGAGCATACAGCATCTGAAAGGTGGACCGGCTTTTTGAAATTAAGGGATTAAATGAGAAAATAAATGTTTACCCTGTGTTAAAAAACAGATGCATTTTACTGATGCAATCTTATTCCAAGGTGTCGCTGTTTCAAGACACATCACTGTCTTTCCCCCCTGGAAGACAGCTCTGAAAGCCTGGAGAGGGCAGCCAGTTAATTAAGCCAGCAGTTTCTTGTAAATTCTGGAGCTAATTTACTCCCCATTACTCATTTCTGCCCAGAAGGGTGAAAACCAGAACTGACCCACGGAGGGTACACGCCAGATAGTTGCGATTTCAATACCAGAAACACTTTTATACTCCCCAGCTTTTCCTGCACTTACATCACCCTGATGTTCTCGTCTGTCTTGCCTCTGGTGGTAGGTATAGCGCATCCTGCCGTTGCTGTATACGTGCACGTTACCTATAGGCGAAAGGAAACCGTTACAAAGCACTCACAGCACATCATACCCCGCTGGCTGCCCAGTAGGCAGCCCAAAACGGCCAGGTTCCACACTGGCCTCAGCGACTGAAAAGCAGATGGGGTGCTAAAAAGCCCTAGGGAATTCAGAAATTTGTCACTTGGACTTTCTTGTGTTTTGGCCACGCTCAGCAAAGACAAAAGGACAGAGGGAGAGATTCTCTGATAAAGGGAACCTGACTCAAGGTCCTGACTTCTAAGCAGGGATGTCTCAGGGGGAGGCAGTGAAGGAAGGAACTTTGACAGCTTCCTGGAGCTTCAGGTGATGGGGATATGAGACTCCATGAGGGACCAATGGCAGACTTTATACAAGAAAAACCCTTTATTTATCGCCTGAAGGCAGCATTTCCACAGGAATCTCTGGATTGAGCCCCAGCTGAAAGAAGAATCTTCTCAGGGCATGCTGAGCAATTTGTTTCGAGGCGACGTGGTGGTGGCCACCGAGATGCAGCTATAGGATTTGGTAGGAAATCCGGATCACAGGGAAAGGGAGCTCAGGAGGTCACCTAGTGCAACAATCTCCTGCTCGAAGCAGGCTCAGCTATGCAGGAAGAATACCCTGTGCAGGCTTCTCACTTTGAAGCAATTTTAATTTTAGATTAAAACTGATTTAAAAGAGAACATTTTGGTATCTTTTTTCCATCACAAAAAGACACCTCTTGCACGTCTTGCCTTGAATGTCAAAACTACAGCTGAAAAGGGAGACCAGCTGAGAAACTGCTCCTGAATTCCCACGGGACAGAGAGGAAAGGAAAAGAGAGGAAGCTAAAATAGCAGCCCACTGTTTTTACTGGAATAGCTTTACCTCTCCACTGGGCAGAACATGAATACAAACGGTCTCAGGATGCTTTTTCAAGTAATTGAAGTCATTGTGCCAGTTCTTAAAAATCAGATAGGAAAGAGCGACTTTCAATCTATCTGACTGAAACAGAGATATTTATTTTTCCAAGTTTGTCCAGAGAAGGCAAATAATCACGCCTCCACTTCCAGCCAACTCTAACTGCAGAAAATACAAGGGAGTCTTCCAAAATGCCCGTACCCTGATATTAAACGTGTCTTTTTGATCTGAACTGATCAAGAGAAACAAGGGTCGCTCTGTTTTTTCCTGCTCCCAAACAATGATCGGCACCGTGTATGGATACGAATAAGATTTGACGATTAAGATTTGACTCAAATAGTTTAAATTATGCTCTAGAAATAAACCTTTGATCTTTTCTAGAGGACACAGTGGAGGAAAGGAAGTGAGACTCATCTCAATGGTTTCAGCTGGGTGGCAGAGCAGATACGGGTCAAGAACAAGGCCCAGAAGTTATTATAGTTCATTCTGATGAGAAGATTTAGCATCTGAAACCACCAGGCAGAAAACCTCTTTTCAAAACAGGCTTACGTTGACAAATAGCATTAAAACCAATCATTTTTGTTCTAACGTTCAACCCAACCTCAAAAATAGTCCATGTTACCAGCACGCAAACAAACACCTGGAGCTGGGAAGAAGCCCAGCTTTGAGGGCGTTACCTGCTGTTTGCTGCATTCTCTGAGTACCCCCTCTGAACAACTTAGAAAACTCTACATGTTTAGGCCATTTGTGAAGGAGAACTCTCATCAAATTGCGCTGCGGGGAAGAACCTAAATAACCCAAGTAACGGCTGCATTACTGCTCTGCGAGAAGGATTGGGTCCTGTGCATGAGAGGAGGACTTAGCAGGCTTACTAGAGGGGAAACCACCACCAAAAAACATGTTGAAGAGGTCCTCGGGGGAGATGTCCGCCTCAAAGCCGCGGTGGAAGTCAGCGTGGCCGTGGCCGTGGCGAGCAGGGTTGAGCTTCTCGTCTCCAAACTGGTCGTACTGCTTCCTCTTCTCCGCGTTGCTCAACACGGCGTACGCGGTCCCTATGGCTGCAATACAGGCAATAAGGAAGCAATTAGGCTTCTTTCTTCAGGAAACACCATGCTCGTCCCTGCACGCTGGAAGGACTTGCTCTGCTCACTACACAAATGAGAGCTGCGGGTGGCCAAGGCTTGAGTGGCACAGTGCCAGCACCTGGCAAACACACGCTAAAGAAAACCAGGCCAACAAACTCCGTGCACGAGGCCTTAATTAATTAAAACCAAGAAGCTATAATATTTTGGGGGAGTTCTAATATCATTGGTATGAATTTGGTATAATCCCATAGAGAAATCCTCCCAGATGAATGAACCCATGAATCGCTAAAGAAACACTGGTGAGAAAGCAGCCACTCGTTGCACTTAATTAAACTTGCTATTTCTTCTCTGACTGCTGTCCAAATCCTGCAGCCATAAGACAATGTACAGGATATCATGACCGCAGCTGACAAGTCTTACCCAGAAGTTGCCCGATGCAGATTCATTATTACAGCCTAAAACCAGAACTGCAAAGGCTTTCACCCTGCCCTACATCCCCAAAAGAGGCTTTAAAACTTCCAGCGAGACCTAGTTAGAAAACGTTGCCAGAAGTTCTGTCCGTGAGCTAAAAAATTTCCAGGTGCCAGCAGCAAGGGGCATAATTACGAGGACGGGCACCCGGCGCCTGTGACAGTGGAAATGTACTGGAACTAAATCCCAGCCAGTTGCCCAGGTAACTCTCTCCCCAACCTCAGCACGTAATAACCAGGCTGCCAAAAACGCCTGCTTGCCACCTTCCTATTTCTGTACTTCTTTCTTTACACATCCCAGTTTACCACTTCCACCCTGCGCTCTGTACTCGGCTGCCGGAGCCTCCTCTCTCCTCTCGGCATCACGAGGAGGTGCAAAAAAATCCATGGCACTACAGAGACGACTGATGTAAAACAGGCAGGAGCAGAAGCAAGGGAGCAGAGGAACCCTAAGAACCAAAATTTTGCCAGCAAAATTGTGCCAGACTGAGGTGCTTGGTTTCTTCTTGGAGTTGGAGAGTGGGGAATATAAAGTCAGTAGCTTTGTTCTCTTTCTTGGTTATCATCAGTGCACATAGAGCAAGCATTTCTGCAACGAAGCCAGGCTCCAAGGGCTGACTCTCAGCAAACTAGCTTGCTCTCTCAAACCATATGTTAAGCAAGGAAAAATGGAGAGATTTAGGATTGGTTCATTGTGGAGCTTTCTGCTGACAAAGGCCAAGGAACATCTTTGTCCAAATCAGGATTGTAGCTCCCAGTAGCCCAGCTCAGCTCTTTTTCCAACGTCAGCCAAAGGCAGTGATGCAAACCCACTCTGAGGCAGACTCTGGCCAACTGCAACTATGGACCGAGACAAGGTCTGGGGACAAAACGTAACCCTTTATCAGCTGTCACCGGGAAGATGAATGTCAAGACATCAATGTTAGAAAAAATTAACTAAAACCCTCGTAAGCCCCGTACGCTTCACCCTCTGGAACCAAACACTGCACTTCAGCGAGCACTGCAAAGCGGGAGCTCAGCCTGGGGGCTGGAGGAGGGCAGAGCCAACGAGACAAGGACGGTAGGAGAGATAACCTGATAGCCCCGCAGCGGAGGATAAAGGGCACCTTGCCCAACGCACGACTTCTGGCACGTAACTGCTGTCAAAGCCCTCGGCAAACACCATTATTTAAGATTACAAGTGAAGAAACCTGCCTTTCGCCACTTAGGGAGGATTGAGCAGAGGCTTAGGGCCCAGGCTGCGTAGATAGATGCGATGTCCACAGACGTTCACTGTTTAATCTGGGCCCTGCACTAAAAGGGCTCTCCCAAGTAGCTGAGGGTCAGCTCATTATTTGCTAACAGCAACACGCTTATCAGTCACGGCTTTAAGTCTTAAGAGAGCTGCACAACCCTTACATAAGACTTTTACTGCTGAATTTATGCCTACTACAAGCCTCCTGAACACTGTACCAACACCAGACTGGTACCGGGCTGGCATTGTCCCCCATTTCTGGAGAATTTTGTGCCTTGCACTTCCAAGTTGGCTAGAATCAGAGCTGCAAACGGCTGAACAGCGCAGAAAGCAATGCTGCAAAAACTAGCATGGAGAAGTTCCGTGTTTGTTTAGTAAAGCGATAGCAATCAAATGTCCATAGTTCTCTGAAATAAATTTTTAGGGCAGTTTTTAGCCTCCTGGAAATCTACTATGTTGCCCCACATCCACTGAGTTAGTCTCAGGGCATCGATCGCCACTGCTCCAAATCCCACGGGCTAAAACCAGGGACAAGAACACAGCCACACACGCCCATATCACCTCTGTAGGTACCACTGAGGTGAAAAGGGCAAGTCTGGGGTGTTAGCACCAAGGTAGATTCCAAATTCAGGAGTAAGTGTTGGAAAAACCCTCATTTTGCTTGTGAGTAGAGCAATTTCAGGACTAGCTCAGTGGAAACCTGGTGCCATGATCACCATTACACTCCCTTTATCTTACTGCACAACTGGTGTTCTTGCGTAACCCTTTTATGCTACGGATAAAAGGAATCTAGGAATTTTCTTTCACTCTGTTTTGCTCGTGAGGTTGTCTTTAGTGTTCACGCTAGCCCAACTCAGAGCCAACATTTGACAGTTGAGGGTGAATCAAAGCTGGAAATGCTCTTTACCTTTAAACGCTTCTGTAGCCCCCGGTGCGTGGTTCTTGTCCGGGTGAAACTTCAGCGCAAGTTTCCGGTAAGCCTTTTTCAGGTCCTCATCAGAAGCTTCCCTGTTTACTCCTAGGATTTCATAATAATCTTTGCACTGCTTTACCCTACACCAGGAGAGAGATGAGAGAACGTGGACAGTTATTTGGGGCTGTGGAAGTTTCTTTGCACCAAATATGTCAACTTTGCAACACAGCTGAGCACCATATGGGCCGATGCTGTTGGGTGAACCCTGGTTTACTTGGTTGTGACCCATTTCTTTCCGCACACTCATCTACACCGTGCCTGCATCACCCCACACAAACATTCTCAAAGAACAGGTCAAGCCAGTCGAGGTAGAAGGGCCCCTGCCCAGGCAATGAGCTCATTTGCAAAAGCATTTGCCTGGCAAACAAGCTCCAGCTTCGTCACGGTCACGTTTGGGTGGCTGTGCAGGAGATGCAGGGCTTAGAGAGCAGCCAGGACCTGACAGTCTTTCCTTTCCAGGCTCAGTTAACTCATAGCCCTAAAAATAAGATCAGGTGATTCCTACAGGATGGAGAGCAGTCCTTCAGCTTCCAGTACTTGGGAATGGCACAGAAGAATAAAGCAAAGATGAAAGGCTATTTGAAAAACTGGACATTGGATAAACACGCTCTGAGATTCTTCAGTTGGAGCTTTGGAAGTGCATCGTGCTAACGGAGTGAGGTGTCCTGAGGTGGTTTTCTATTTTATGGGAATTTAAACAGAGACCGTGAGCACAAAAGCAGGAGAGCAGGACGAGGATGTGGCCTGTCACAACAGTTACTGCCACCAGGGCAAAGCTGGAGCAGGAGGGGCGCCTGCTGCACACTCTGAGTCATGATTTCCGCTCACACACTTCACGACCGGGAATTTTCACAGGATGATGGAACAGCACTACAACAAGCATCTAAGTTTTAGCAAAACACAAAAGACACCGCAAAAACCCAGACTGGCACGACACAATCAACCCAAAACCCGCAGGCAGTGGCATACACACCTCTTCACCGCATCCACCTGGTCCTGCGTGTAGCCCTTGGGAGCCTCCCCACCGGCCTCGCCGTTGGCCGAAGGGAAATCGCCACTTGGCTGCTTGTGCTGCGCATTTGGGGACTCCCTGGACTGGGGCTGCCCCTTGGGTGGCTGTTCATTCTTGCTGAGCGACTCAAGCAGAACTGGGGAAAGAGGAGCAGAAGAAAACAGGCTAAGAGAGCACCCAACTCAACGTGCACCTCCCATTCCCCCACAAAAACAGAAGCCCCCCTTATTCCCTCGGGGAGACAGAGCAGGAACAGCCCCCTTTTGGGACACAGAGCCACAGTCCTCAGCACTAGCAGTGCGACAGGATGGTAACAAATAAGTCAGAAGGGTGTTTCGTTCTCCTGTGCTGCTTCGTGGCTTTCATCTGTGGAGAGAAAGCTGTGAAAATCCTCCTTTCCCTTAATTACTGCATCCATTTGTGTCCTTTCCTTAAGTGGGACACAGACATATTTTTGGCACACCGTCTCAGACCATCCCCTCCTCTTGGCAAGCCTCAGGCACTGCCATCCTTTTCAGCCAAGGTGGGGAACAAACTCAGGCCTGGCCTAATAGCACAGACCCTTAGTCAAGTGTACTGTGAAACCAAAGGACATTTTCCCAAGATCTGAGATACTGAATCCACCCGGTAAAGTTGGTCTGGGCAAGAAAATCTTTGTGCCTCCAGCCACCCCACCCTTCTTTGGGCTCTGTGACGACAGTGTCAGGCCTCAGCCAGGGTCAGTCTGTTGTGCTGCTGGCATGAGGCCCACACAGCTAATCTTGGCCCAATTTAACGGATCTTGCAAGAAAGAGGAGAAATTTCCCAGGAGAACGGGAACTACGCAAAGCCTCGATGACACATACGTGACTGTGGGACGTCCTGCAGTATTTCCCAACCACACACGCAAAGGCCGCTAGCAGAAGAACGTAAGAGTTCAACAGGGTTAAAAAGTCCCAGAAACAACCGGTTCAGAAAACAAAACTCGAAATCAAAACTCAGATAAGGGCTGCGAAGGCTGAAGCAGAAACAAACCAGCCCTTTATATAAATTGCTGGGGTTTAAGAACAAACACAGAGTACATTGTATTTAGCCTGTTTCACAAACCACTTCCCAGGCACATTTGCAGTATATTAATCGCATTTGCCCTAAAGCTTCCAGGAAGCTTTGGAGACAGCTCTCCAAAACGCTCAGAAGCCACCGAAAAAGCCCGTTGCCGCCGACACTGCTGCCTTGAGGTCTTCCCAGGGCAGTTTTCGCTGCGTCAAGGTTTTTGGGGGGTAAGAGGAGGAAGAAAACGGCCCCTTTTCTGTCAGGAATACGCAGCGCGCGGTATGGGGAACGGGAAAGAACGGTCTAGTGGCGCGCGACCGCTACACGGCGACCGTTGGCGCGCGGCCGCAAAGCCCCCTGGGAGCCGTAGTGCCCCCCGCGCCTCTGCCACCCGCCCCCACAGCGCGGGCGGACTCGCCTACCCGGCGTGCCCCGCGCGGGGCGCAGGCGCAGTGCGGCTGCGAGGTCAGCGC